>CM069915.1:11846041-12193930 GCA_036172215.1 Camellia granthamiana
AGTCTGACCGTTGGAAGCTCTCTATGACTTCAGATTCAGGTCTTCCTTCAGCCGTCGTCCGTGATGGGCCAGCCCCCCCAGACTCCTCCCTTGCCAGGCTGCTCGCCACTGCGGCATCAATGGCCATCTGAAATTCAGGCGATCCCTTAAATTGTTCAACTGCTGCCACGTACAGATCGGGGAAGGCTGCCCTTTCAGAGGCTGCCTTCGCCCTTTCCTTGTCCAGCTCTCTTTGTAGGATCGCCTTCTCAGAAGACGCTTTGGCCCTTTCTGCCTCCAACTCTCCACGCAGAGCATCAACCGCGGTGGCTCCCCTCCTCCTCTCCTCCTCCACTTCCTTCTTTAGGCTCTCCCTCTCCGCCCTCGCCTTCTCCATCTCTGCTTCCAACTCCCTCATAAGCCTCCCTCTCTCCTCCCCTGCCTTGGCAAGCTTGTTCTCCAACTTCTTTTGCAGAGCCTCAACCTTAGCATCTGCCTCATCTTTCTGCTTCACCAGCTCTTCGTTACTGTTCATGGCCTCTTCATGACGATCGTTGGCAATGGCACAGGCTCGTTGGGACTTTTCCAACTTCTTCTACTCGCCGACCAACTGGAACTCGAGTGACACAACCTTGCGGTGTGTATCCTCCAACTCCAGCTTGACTGCTCGCAACTCAGCCTGGACATTTTCCCAACTTGCCTTCTCAGCCTTCAGTTTTTCCAGCTGTGCTTCAGCCTTCTCTGCCTTGAGCCTGGCTCCCCCCGCCTTCCTTAGAAGAGCCCCTGCCAGGGTAGTTACCTCCATCTGAGCGGAGCATAACCCCCTCAGCAGGTCAGCCTCACTGAATCTGGAGACCGCGCGCAGGTCTGACCCTCCTACAATTTTCAACAGACGGTCAGCCCCTGCCCTAGCTGGCCCCTCTTCCCCTTCCACCCCTCCAGCCACCGCGCGAGCATGGTAGAAGGCGGTGTTCAGACCCACTCCTCCTTCCTGGGGTTCAGGACCCCTTTGGGTCTGTTGCCCCCCACTTGGCTCAGCACTGCCTACGCCCACTGCCACTTGAATTGCTGGGGCAACCTCCACAGCCTCCAGTGCTGGGATGACCCTTGCTACTTCTGGGGTATCTTTGACCACAGGGGTCTCCACCGCAGCTGGAGCCTCCTTCACCTTCTTGGACCCAGGCTCCCCTGCAGCCTCTGCAGGGGCACTTCTCTTCTTCCTTTTCCTCTTCAGAGCCTCCTCCCCATCCCTGGCCCTCTCCTTCACAGGATCCACAGGGAGCTTTCATGGTTCAAACTTACTTAAGTCCTTCTCCCCCAACGGCTTTGGGCGAGGCCTGATCCTCTCCTTCGCAGTCGGTTGTGAAGGTCGGTCGTCCTGCGCTTTCTTGAACATGGTGGCTTTGGCAAGAATGGCTTGATCCTCAGCCTCCTGAGCCTCCCTCCTTGCCTCCAACTCTGCTCGGCCAAGATCCCCACCGATCGGTTGAGGACCCAGCCCTACCTCAAACAGTGCAGAGGGCTGCACGAGGTCATCCCACCTCACCTGCTCTTTCTCCCTCCACTCTTTCACCCTCTTCACCCTCTCCCCTGCCGCCGGCCCCAGTCTTGCCTCCACCGTCCTGATTGGCACCTTCCAGATGGTGCGCACCCCAGGCCCCCCGTTGGCAGAAACGTAGAACCACCGTGCCCGCCATCCCTTGATTGACGTAGGCAGACCAGCCACCAACCCCTTCCCCACAACTGCCTGCAGGGTGACCCACGTCTCCTGTTGCCCTGAGGCCTTGTAACAGGCAAAGAACTCCTCCACTGTCATCGACTCCCCCTCATTCGCCTTTGGCCATGCACTTGCACAGGCCAGTAGGATCTTCCAGGCATTGGGCATCAGCTGGCCCGGGGCTACTTCTAGGTGGTTGAGCACGTCCACCACTATTTGAGGCACTGGCAACCTCAGCCCCCCCTTCAGAGCCTCCTTGTACAGGGAAAACCCTCCTAGCCTGGCGTCCGATGGCCTTTCCGTCGACGTTGGCAACAACAACTCCACTTTCGCCGGAATTTGGTACTTCTCGCGGATTGCCCTCAACTCCGCCTCTGTTACCGTCGATTTGTCCGCCTTTGTGTGCCAATGATCTGGCTCCGCCTGACTGATCGGCGTCGGAGCTGCCACCAAGGTGGAACCATGGAAGGGTATCGTTGTTTCCCCCACCCTTTCGGCCCTGTACTGCGCCGCTAACTCCACTGCATCATCCTCTCCCAGCGGATCCACCCTCACATTCACATTTTCCTCTTGCGCCATCTCTAAACTGTGTCTGCGGATCACTTCTGATGCAGGAACTAAGAACTTGAAGAAATGCTCCAATGGCGTATCGCGAGCCACAAATGGTGTAATACTTAGAATGTTTTGATTTTTTGAAAACAGATAGGTAAATCGAATAATACCAAAAGCCCACGGTTTACCCGTATTCCACGGATCCCAATTCGTTCCCGCCAGTTTGAAACCTTTCAAATCATCCACCAGGATTGTCTTTTCAAACACCCACCATTATAACCCAACGTCTCATTTTTCGATCCAACGCCTGGCCTTCTCCCCTTGCCACGTGTACGACCGCGATGCACTGACTCCTGCCCTTACCCTGTCTTTTCCACTGACATCACGTGGCACGCCGCCTTTTGAGTCCCGCGCCCTCCTGCTCGGACCGCACCACAGTCGGCCCCTTCCGCTCGGCAAGCCTCACGGTCGACCCCTCCCGCTCGGCAACCCTCACGGTCGGCCCCTTCCACTCGGCAAGCCCCACGGTCGGCTCCTTCCGCTCGGCGAGCCCCACGGTCGGCTCCTTCCGCTCGGCAACCCTCACGGTCGGCCCCTTCCACTCGGCAAGCCCCATGGTCGGCTCCTTCCGCTCGGCAACCCTCACGGTCGGCCCCTCCCGCTCGGCAACCCTCATGGTCGACCTCTCCCGCTCGGTTGCCCTCACGGTCGACCTCTCCCGCTCGGCCGTCCTCACGTTCGACATCTCCTGCTCGGCCCGCCCCTCACGGTCGGTCTCTCCCCACCGGTCGGACTCATCTCCCTTATTATTATTCCCTTCGTTGGACTAAAGCTGCACTCGGGACTGGGGGACTACTGACACGGATAGGCCCATGAGGACCACAGCCCACCGTGAGTAAACCCAGGCCCACCATTTAGACCCCGTTGCACAACCCGGTTAGTAAGACCCAGCACAGCTGGAGGCCAACTGAGCAGGGAAGGTCAATGATGCTGGGACACGTGGCAGGTGCAGAACAGGCCACGTCAGCAGACAAAGATCTGCAAAGTTATTGCCTCAGCACATCACCATTAATGCAGCCCATCACAGCATTTATTGCGACAACACCTCTCAGCCGGGATGGCACCCCCTCACCCTGAACAAGACGAACCACGGCATAAGCTTTCGGCGGGGAGGTCAGAACGGCAGAAAACAGCGAAATGATTACCAAAGGATATAAGCAAAGCTTGAAGACAAGAAGAAGGTTAAGTTTTTTTTTTTTTTTCTCTCTCTCTCTCTCTCTCTCTCTCTTGCTACATTGTCTATCACCTCTTCTAATCCATACACCGGAGGGTTCGCCGGGGGACTACCTCGTTCCCCGTTGAACTTGTTTGCAGGTTATCCAGTGGGCTCGAGGAACTTGGATCGGTCTAGCCCATTCACCAGGACTAACTACAACATCAATATATATTCTATTCGCATATAAAAATTACTCAAGTGCAATATATAGTAGAGAGCATCAGATTGTATGAGATTATAGATTATAAGTTCATAACCCTAGCCAATTCCATTTTGGGGGGCGGTACACACGTGCGATGAATTAAATGATGATGGTGAGATAAGAGGCCCTTACCCACACGTGAAATCAGCTCTTTGACTTTTTGGGTTGCAATAATGGGCCCAGCCCAGCTCCATCTAACTTCTACTCTCCTTCTTGTCTGCCTACCAAAATTATTCCCCCACAAAAAATAAAATAAAATAAAATCAAAATTATTAGTGACCTCAGGCAAAAATTATTAGGTGGATTAGTTTTTTCCTAAAATACCAGGTAACTTTTTGGTCAGGGCCATTCCATATGTCTATGCACAACATACACATAAAAAATGCTTTATAAACTAAAAAAATCTTATAATTATATTTTTTTTTTACTAATACCTTATGTGTCATTCAATTATAAAATTTTAGAATCTGAAACAAGTTGATCAAGTTCACTTTAAAAATAAAATAAAAGAAATTTTTAAAAAAAAATTAACAGTTTGTATGGCATTACTTTACAATCATATCTATCTATTATAATTTAATTATATCTATTATCTATTTATATTATTATATAAAGTCTATGCATGAGTTAATGTATATTTTCATATTTTTTAGGTTTATTTTGGGAAGTGGCTAAAATAAGTGAAAAAATCATTACAAAAAAAGTCTATTTTTCTCTTTATTTTTTTACACATTTTTTTCGTAAAAAATTAAAAAACTAACTAAAATAGTCAATTCTCAAAACAATGTCTAGTTTTCTCAAAATACCTTCACATCGCTACATGTACCTTGTTTCTCAAAAAAAATAAAAATAAAACATGTATCTTTTTACCTCATGTAACTATCATGATCAAATGTGTGTGTTTGATTGGGGGATAAGGGGGGGACTATTTACTGTGCGGATTGTAATTCGAAGAAAGCATCCAATCCGCTGTTTGTTTTTTTTTTAGTCCGACCGGAATCCTTATCCTCCATATGGGGGACTATTGTGTCCTAGGGGAGGTGTTGGACAATTTTGGAGGGACAATCCATTTTTGGGATTAGGTGGTAAAATGACCATTTTAACCCTCTACTATTTAATTATGTATTATATTTAGTAAAATTCAATAAATTTTAAATGTCTCAATTTAAAAATAAAATAATTTTATTTAACTTTTTATTGATGTTTTATTTATTTAATTTTTTTTAAATAATTTTTTATAGATATTTTGTTGATGTTTTATTTTAAAATTTTGTTTATATTTTATTTAATTTCATTATTTAAATTTTAATAGATGTTTTATTTAATTTTATTGTTTAATTATTATTATTTTTAAAAACAAAATTTATTTAAAATTTTAATTAAAAAATAACATATATTTTTATTGATATTTTATTTATTTAATTTTTAAAAAATAAATTTATTTAATTGTGTAAAAAATAAAATAAAATAATTTTTTATTTAATCTAGATAAAAATAATTAAAATATTAAAGATATGTTTAATATTGCTATTATTTAATAAACTATTGAAAAAGGGTAAAATAGTTTTTTGGTCATTTATCCTATCAAGTCCGTCCAACCAAACGTTGAATTCACTAAAAATAATCTTTTCCAGACATCTAATCCTATGAAAAAACAAACACATAATAGATATCTAATCCAACCAAATAGTCCGGAGGATTCACAGTTCCAGGACTCAAATCCAATTCTAATCCCCCCTTATCCAGTCCGTCTAATCAAATACACTAGTATTAACCTGAATCGGTGTGAATGTTGCACTATATTTTTTTCCTTCATCAAGCCAACATGCTAATGAGTTTCAAATTATTCAAAAATTTTAAATATGAAACTACAAACATATAATGGCGTTTGTACCCACCACTAATATATGCATATATCTTCACCATCATGAATGTGTTGTAAGAACTGGCCCTTTGTAAAAAGTAGGCAATATTGTTCTCCAACAATATGGGTCTCCAAATGTTAGTTATTTTACTGTATGTTGTCAAACTCATATAATAACCGTTTGGATCCGCAGAAACTTACTCATGAGTCGGGTCTGAACATTCCAACCAGGCCCTGGCTACAACGGTACCTCTGATTTTTGTATCGGCTGCTTTTGGCAATCCGTAATATATGAAGCCCAATGTGCAAGTTAATTGCAGAATGTAGATTAGTGATCAGATCAATAATCATATGGGATATCAAATATTACTAAGCATTTTGCACTCAATAAAAATTTACTAAAGACAAGAAATGCAACGACAAAAAAGGTAAATAAAAAAGCTTTTGCAAACAGCGAACCGAAAGTTTCGGTCTCATTAGAAATTCGGAGATTTTCAGCACACGCAATGAATACACACTGTTCTGCTTTTGTACAAATACTACCGTTTTCCAAAGTAATCAAAATGCTCAAAAGAATGGGGAACAAGCCAACATACCATTTGAACATGTTTTATCATGCACTTCGATTGTCTTGGGGAAAAAAAAGGTAATAAAAAGAACAGTAAGTTTTAAGCTAGTTTGGAGTAGCACTGTTTAACCCACACAGATCTCATTGGTCAGCATTTAAAATAAAATTTAAGTGCACAAAATCCGATCACAAAACATAATTTTCTCACATACAGCATCGTATTAAATAGTATCCAAATGTAGCACTGAAAATTGAAAAAATACATTCAACAATTAAGAGAAAATGGCACGAATCAATCATACCTGAAGGGGCTAAATGTGAAATGAGTCAGGTCTAAGCCTTGGGCCGGCCCAATCTGACAAAGCCCAAATCCAAGTGAGTCAGATGAGTATATGGACAGATCAGTTGAGCCCAACTTCATGATCAACAGCCCGCCCAAGTCCTCCAGCACTTGGGCCCAACTCGTAGCGGAAAGGCCAACTCGGCCGTAGTGCTGGTCTAGGCCGAGCTGCGGGACGGAATTTGTGGGCCGAACAGATAATGGCCCAGCCCATCTCCATAAATGAGCCTGGAAAAGGCCGAGCCGAGCCACACCATTACCAAACTGAAGAACATAAGTACCGAGCTGGAAAAATCTCGCAAGGAAACATGGGATCTGTGAATGTAAGCATGTGCAGGTTGCCACCTCAGCTGGTCCCCCACACCTAAAATCACGGAAGCTGTTGAGCCAAGGGAATGTGGTTTGTTATCAGCATACTTACAATGAGAATATACAATCAATGGCAACTATCAAGTGGTCCCCCACCTGGAGCAATGCTGAAAGGACACCTGGCAGCATCCATACTCCATGAACTCACCTTGAGAAGCAAGTAAGGAACACTATATATATATAACATGAACTTCACATTGAAGGTAACTGAACGATTCCAATCAAAACCATACTTACATACAAATTCAACTCTACACTCCTTCACCGATCGCTAATTCCCACACCGGAGGGGTTATCCGGCCAACCCCGGCCGGGCAGCTCTAACGGTGCTTCTTGTGGCAGGAGTTCTAGTCCCTGAATAGTCCAACTGAGTGCGAAGCCCCGATCCACTTTCATCTAGTGCGGGATCGGGTACGCACAATACCTATATAATTTAGCATAATATCAATATTAGAATCGTCAGCAGGCTGCAATAACACATCTGCCAAATTAGGACACAAACTCATTCTCATGAAACTTATCAAATTTCTTGCTCAAAGCCTTCATTCGCTTCACATATCCCTACATCTGCAAGTCCAAAATGTCAGTCCACTGTATCCAAGAATCACAATAGATTTCTCATATATGGATTCATTATAGTACTTTTTGCCCAATACAATTCTACTTATAAAGCTTAGTGCAACCTGCAAAAGATAATATAGTTTCGGATTTCTTAACAAAGCGAACCCCGTGGTGACCAATCAAATGGGTCATCACACAATGTGATTAGTATCATGTCACACCATATAATGCCCAAATGCTATCACTAGTATTACTTTGATGGAACATACTACAAAGATTTTAACTCAATCAACTTGGACTAAAGATTTTAAACATTGCCCTGCTTAAAAAGTGAGGCATCCCATCTTTCATTGAACTCCAATAATTTATCCAACCCCCCCCCCCCCCCCCCCCCAAAAAAAAAAAAAGAAAAAGAAAAAATGAAAAATGCAAGCATGAAAGCAATTCTTGTTTTTTGTTGTCAACAAGTCGGCTCACTGATGTTACATGCAGGGGGCACCCTTCTTTCCAAAGCCATATAACAGCAACTCAAATTTATGTCATCACCATAGCTACTGTATAATTTATTCTCAAATAGTTCTGCATCAGAAAGTCATCACCAAGCACCAATTCACAATGCACAAGGATCAAGTGCTAGGATGCCAAGTTGACTTCTGCCAAATATTCCAAACTTCCACTTCCATCTCTAGCATAATCTCACGACAAAACAATATATAGGCTTCAAGACAAAACACAATTGAAAAGGTGAAAAAGTATTCTTTATTTTTTGACTGGTGAATTTAACACAAAAAATAAAGTTGATCATCGGATTTTTTTCACCCCCATGATTATAAAAATAAAAAATAAAAAAAAATTATAAAGGGCTGTAGTTGTGATGAAGGAAAAGGCATTATCTACCGGTCAATAAGTCTACAACCACAATTTTGAACAATTACAGAAACAATTTTGACCCTTAATACATGCCCTTTGGATCTAACATGGCAACATGAAATTACTGCCAAGTCAAAAATAACATCGAAGGACACATCTTCCATTAATCCATGATCACAGTGCACTGTCTTCTAAATACCCTCCTTTCCTTTTTGCCATCGTCAGATTCCTGCAAGAAACAGAAGCTTGTAAGCTAAAATTCCAACAAAACAAGTTCTCGTCTGAGGGAAAATAGCTTCAAGTGGCAATGATTCCCATCAGAAAAGTTCTATATATATCATCAACAAAGGAAAATACGAATAACTAAATTCCGTAAGGAAGGCATACTATTGTTAACATTTATTTATGTAATTGATGGGTACGTTGTGTTGTAAATGCGTTTAGTATGCTATTTTTCTGAAGTAGTTGCATAACTATGAGATAACAAACGCATATGAACCAAACATAATTCCCAAAATGTAGCACAATAAATGAGAAACAGAGTGCTCCTCCAAGAGAGGGCAACTATTTGTCATCAACAAAATCAGCAATATTCATCTGCAAGCTTTCAGCATTACATGTTATATTTATATTTTGAATTTCAAATTTCAAATCATATAAATATGATCACAATCTATAGTAACATTGTATTTCTCATATATAGTATTATCATTAATCAAGTTGTTTTGAATTTTATAAGCATATGGGAATGCCACATTAGGTTTGGAATGTTATATGTTACATTTATGTTTTGAATTTCAACTTTCTAACTGCATAGATATGATCACAATATATGGTAACTTGGATTTCCCATATATGGTATTGCCATTAATTAGGTTATTTTGAATTTCAAATTTCTAACCATATGGATATAATCACAATCTATGATAATAATGAATTTTCCATATATGGTATTATCATTAATCAGGTTATTAATTAATTAAGATTGCGGGTTGATGTATCCACAAGAAAACCACAAGACCTATTAGGTTATAAATTTTTTCATAGGATCATATCTTGTATAAGTCTTCCAGGTAGGACTTATAAATAATTTACCCATTATATGCTCATTAGTCTCATTAATTTTGAAAATATGGATTTAATATATTATTTAAAAATTAGGTTTATGGTTATATCCTTATTTCCATTATGTTTTTTTTTCTTTTCTTATCTTTTTTTCTTTTTCTTTTTTTCTTTTTTTTTTTTTTTTTTTTTTTTTTGATATTGAAAAAGTAAGATAAACAACCTATGAGAATCAAATTTAGTGTCAATTTTGATATAGGAATCTTTTTTATTTGGAATGGCTTGAAATGTGAGATTCTTCAAACGTTTCGAAAGAAGTACCAAAATAACTTGAAATGGAAGTACAAAAATAACTTAAAATGTGAGATTATTCAAAAAGAGTACAAAAACCCCTTAATAAGTTTTGAATAAACGTGTAATTTTAAACTGTAGGATTTTGATTTGAAATGGCTTAAAATATGAGATTTTTCAGACATTCTAAAAAAAGTACAAAAACTTCTTAATAAATTTTGGACAAATATGTAATTTCAAATTTTGGAGATTTCAGTCACTAATGAATATTAATTAGCATCCATAAGTGTTAACTACAGGATTATACTGTCATTTCACAAATAGAACATTTGTATTCATTAAATTATTTAAAAGATTTATTAATTACTTAAAAATATGAAAATGTGCTTTATTGGTACTTTCGCTATTAATGTTTCTTAAAATTAAATTTTAAAAACTCAAAAACAAACAAAGTGATCGTAGTTGCAAATCCAAGTAAAGATAAGGTAGCCAATTGGGAGCTTTGCACAAGTTTGGAGAAGTTTTTGTATGTCAATAGAGTATCACGTAGTATCATCTTTCATCAATTATAAATTTATATATTTTTTATTATTTTTCAAACATGCAACATAAATATAATGAATCTTATTATTAAAGACAATCACAATAATAAAAAATATTATATGATATATATTCTACCCGCATATAAAAATTACTCAAGTGCAATATATAGTAGAGAGCATCGGATTGTATGAGATTATAGATTATAAGTTTATAACCCTAGCCCATTCCGTTTTGGGGGGGCGGTACACACGTGCGATGAATTAAATGATGATGGTGAGATAAGAGGCCCTTTCCCACACGTGAAATCAGCTCTTTGACTTTTGGGGTTGCAATAATGGGCCCAGCCCAGCTCCATCTAACTTCTACTCTCCTTTCTGTCTGCCTACCAAAATTACTCCCCCACAAAAAATAAAATAAAGGCGTCGTTTGGGAAGGCAATCCCAGGCTAAAGTAGCCAAGTCGCGACAAAAAAGACTAATTCAGCCAAGTCACGACAAAATCGATTTTCACGGGTGTTGGGCGAGGCTGTGTGGTGTGAATTTACCGAATTGCCCTGAGAGGTTAAAATCTCTCAATCTGCAAAAAGCGGCTCACATTAGAGCTCATACACACCCATTGCAAAGCAGAGGAGAAGAAGAACGGAGCTATTGGAGGCCGTCGGACCGACCTTGGCAGAGGAAACCGCAACCGGAGATCGAAACCGCGGCGGCGAACAACAACCAACTCTCTCATACTCAAACCGATCTGCAGGTGATGATCTATGGCCTATCTGATTTGTTTTCTCTTCTTCCCATCTGCGTAGTTTATGTTCATAACAGCATCGGTTTATGGCCGATCTATTGGCTCACGGTCGTTATTGGGTTGATTACACTTACATTACACACAGACCGGCCACCGATCTGTCTCATCCGTAGATCTCGTCTTTTATATCTGTTGTTATGTTCGAAATTTGTTCGCCTCCAACAAATTTGGGGCAGATTTGTATATATACATATATATATATATAATATCTGATCTGATTCAAATAGTTGGTTTGATTTATGAAAATCAGCTCTATTGATCTTATATATCTGTTCAGAATCACAAATTTGGGCCAGATGTATGAAGGCACCGTTGTTTAAACAATCAAGGAAATGCAAATCTGTTCTACAATTGTTGTATCTGTTCGGTTATAGTTTCAAATGCAGATCCTTAATTTTATTTTATTTTTTTATAAATAAGAAATGCTGTTCCCATTTGTGAAATGCTCAATTCCCATTTGTGAAATGCTCAATTCCCCTTATTGTTGCCTAATAGAAATGCTCAATTTCCATTTGTGAAATTTTTTTTAATTACATAAAAAATATAATTCCAACTCAATTTGGGTTACAAGTTAGAGATATTAACAACAAATTGTCAAAATATATATAACTTATAGTCCAAAAAGAAAAAATTAAAAATTGTAATCAATTAAGCAATATATTAAAAATATATTACGAAGATATTAAAAAAATATATGTGAAATGTATATTAGAAATTTTGATTTACAAGGTAAAGACTGTAAAAATTTTATTACACATATATGTCAAAATTTAATTATGAAAAACTTTATCATCAATATATGAATAAATGTTTTCAAAAAAGCCAAAAAAATATATTGAAAATATATTACAAATTAGATGTATTAATTTGCGTATATTTTTTACTCAAGACGAAATGCTCAATTCTCAATTCAAAAAAAAATAAATTAATTACATAAAAAATATTTTCCAACTAAATTTGGGAAAGAAGGTAGATATATTATCTACATATATTAACAACAAATTACAAAATATATTATATTTATATTAGAAATATATTAAACAAACAGTTTATTAAAAATACATTACAAACTTATTCGAAAGATATTAATAATGTATTAATATTATATATTACAAATTTAGAGTTAAAAATATATGCGTGTAAAACTTTTATTACACAGATATGACAAAATTTAATTATGAAAAACTATATCATAAATATATTCAGAAATATTTTCAAAATATGAAAAAAGAAAAATATATTGAAAATATATTACAAATTAGATGTCTTAATTTGCGTATATTTTTTACTCAGGACGAAATGCTCATTTCTCATTTCTAAAAAATAAATTAATTAGCACCATAAATATTTTCGAACTACATTTGGGAAGGAAGGTAGATATATGTACATATATTAACAACAAATTACAAAATATATGAAATTTATATTAGAAATATATAAAAATAACAGTTTACTAAAAATATATTACAAAAATGTTTGACAGATATTAATAATGTATTAATATTATATATTACAAATTTAGAGGTAAACAATAAAGAGTGTAAAAGTTTTATTAAACAGATATGACTACATTTAATTATGAAAAACTATATCATAAATATATTCCAAAATGTTTTCTAAATAAAAAAATATATATATTGAAAATATATTACAGATTAGATGTATTAATTTGCGTTTATTTTTTACTCAACACGAAATGGTCAATTCTCATTTCTAAAAAATAAATTAATTAGCACCATAACTATTTTCGAACTACATTTGGGAAGGAAGCTACATATATTATGTACATATATTACCAACAAATTACAAAATATATCAAATTTATATTACAAATATATTAAAAAAATAGTTTATTTTCAATATATATTAAAAAAATGTTAGACAGATATTAATAATATATTAATATTATATATTACAAATTTAGAGGTAAACAATAAAGAGTGTAAAAGTTTTATTAAACAGATATGACTACATGTAAGTATGAAAAAACTTTATCATAAATATATTAAAAAATGTAAATATATTCTCACCAATCCATTTTGCTGCCTATCATAAAAAATGTAGTACAAATATATTCTCACCAATCCATTTTGCTGCCTATCATAAAAAATATTATCAAAATATATTACAACATAGATTTATTAATTTGAGTACTCAATCGTGTTCATGTTGATTCATGTAAATTTACTTTATATTAAAGCGTAGCATGGCGTCGTTCACCTCTACTGTAACTTCCAGTACATGGCCAGGACGAATGTGTGCCTGTGGATATGGCCCATGTATTGTTAGGATTTCCAGGTCCACCAAAAATCCAGGGCGTTCCTACTTTGTATGTCCCCGCCCTGTGGTGAGTGACCCAATCTTTACCGGTCATAACTTAATGAACATTAACAACCCATGAAACTAATAGTTCCATAATTTTCACTCATCAGCCTTATGTCAGTTGGATTGGTTGGTGTGAAGAACGAAGCCATGAGAACCAAGGCTATGCGTCACCCGGAGATGAAATTGCCATGCAATTGCGGGCTGATGTCATAGACATTCAACAATCCTTGCGTGTGCTTAAGACCATTGTGTATGTGCTCTGCATTGTTGTTGTCATTTTGTTATGCCGTATGTAAGCACCGTTACCATGTTCTTAGTATGTACAAAGACGTTAGTATGTTGTCAGTATGTTTTTAGAACGTAGTTAGTATGTTTGTAGTATGTTGGTAGTATGTTGTCGCATATGGGAGCCGTAATACTAACAATCATATTTTTGTCCACTACTAACTTCTATGGAACCTGTGTACATACGTTAGTAATGTTCAATGGGTATATGCAAATTTAACTTTAGCATCATATGTCTCTGTTTGTTGTTATTAATGTGTCATGGCTTATGCGTGTGTATATAACAACCAAATTTGTGATGGTACTCTTTTGTAACCGTACATTAGTAATGGCTTCCACACGTAATTCACCGCGTAACCACTCGAAAAGCAAAGGCGTTGTCAGTGAAAAGTCAAGCAGTCTTGAAGAGACACAAACTCAGTTAAGCCACAAGGCCTCATGGGATAGTAACTCAGTCCGAGTTTTCCTCCAGTTGATTGCAAATGAGATTAGTAAAGGAAATCGGCCATTCTTAGTCCTCAGTCAGGCAGGGTACAAGTCGTTGTCAAGGAAATTTGAGAAAAAAACAGGAAAAAAACATGGACTTAAACAGTTGAAGAATAAGTACATGAGCTTGAAAAAGGAGTTCCAAGCGTGGACAAAGTTGATGGATGCAAGCAAGGGAGTGTCCGGGATAGGCTTTGACTATGACACCGGTTTGTTTCAGGCACCTGACGAGTGGTGGGACAAGATGGAATCAGTAAGTACATGTACAAGCAATGTTTCATACTTGTCATTTACCAGTACATTTTTTACTCCTTCATTTAACTTCAATATAATTTATTTATATGAAATATAACGTCTGCCTCTTTTATACATCTATATTTCTGCAGATCAACAAGGCGTGTGTGAAGTTCAGGAAAAAAACTTTGGAACACCGTGACTTGATGGAGACGGTTTTCATGGGGGCATCAGCTACTGGGAAGTACCATTGGACCCCGGGAGAGAACCTTCCTGAAGCTGCTAAGGACTCATCTGATTCAGTGCGTAGTTTAGGAGCCCAGCCATTTGTTGTTCCGATACCCGCAGGAGTACAGGACGTGGAATCTGATTCTTCACTGGAGCATGTTCCGATTGAAAAGGCAAAAAGGAGAAAGACGCCATCAACAAGTGTTTCAAAGTCGAAGAAGGCAACAAGTGGTGCGTCCGTTATTGCGGAAAGCATGGACAGAATGACAGATGTGGTGCGTTCGAAGAATCAGCAGGTCACGGTGAGACACCTCACAGGCAACGAATCGCTCTACACTATTTCCGAGTGCATGCATAAACTGAGCAGTATTCCATCCCTGATTGGTACGCTGTTATTCCACTTCGCCTCAACACTTATGGATAACGCTGATTACCGGGAGGTCATGATGTGCCAGCCTGATGACGACCACATCATTGGATGGCTTACACAGAAGCAGCTCCAGTGTACTGCGTCGGCGCCTTTTGCAAACCTTTTTGGGGGTCGCCGGATGTGATGTATCGGTGTTACGAGTGTTGAAGATGCATGTCCTTCTCCTGCTTTTTAAAACTTTGACTTATGGTATTGTTGGCAATGTACTAAAACAGGATGGTGGTGTGTGCATGTTTGCATTTTGGCGTTTTTTTTTTTTTTTTTTCTTGCTAGCTACGGGCAGCAACAAGTTTTAGGTAAGTTAATGGTTTGACGGACCGGAAGCATGGTTGTGCTTCGTTTTTGGGAAATGAATGGGAAGTTTATGTTTTAATATTTTGTGTCGCTACGTTTATGACAGGGAATTACGTTTTACTTGCACGCTTTTGAATGCCTACATGTCGCAAGTTCATTTGTTAGTTTAGTTTGCTGGCTAGTTTTGTGGTTGTTACCACCATGGCCCCCTTGTAAAGCATAAGTTGAACAGCTTCTTTTTTTTTGTGCAATTCATATGCTCATGCGTTCCAAATTACGTTGGTGACCGCATTGCTTTCATAACAAACAATGTCGGCATTTTATAATTGCAAAATTCAATATAATTTAAGTCAATGAATCACGTGCCAACTGATTGAAAGGCTGCCACTTTTGTAGGTTTCGCATCAACGAAGACGCGATGAATCCCTGCGATGGAAGCAACCATGACGAAATAATGGAAATGCTTAATCAAATGGCGGTCCAGGTGCAACAAGAACAGAATTGCACATTTCTACAAGCATGCCAGTTGGCGACAGAATGGTACGACAAACACATGAATAAAACGTCGTGTCGCACTTTTATACTAACCGGGAATACATGGATATGCGAACTATACGCGGAGCATATGGGTCGATTTGAGGAAAATGTTTGCATGCCGAAGGAAGTTTTTTCCGCATTGTGTGAGACATTAGTAAATGATTTTGGGTTATAAGTCCCGCAACGTCCACATGGCTTAGCTGTTGAAGAAAGCGTTGCAATGTTTATCCATGTCTTGAAAGGGAAGCAAAATCGGGAAATCCAGGAACGATTTTAACATTCTGGGGAGACTGTGTCGAGGCACGTGCATAACGTATTAAATTCCATGAAAGAGTTCACTGTTGTTCATTGTCGGCCCACATACAGTCAGCATTGTATACATCCATACGTGCGGTCTAGAAGGAAATACCTACCGTTCAAGGTACTTCTGCAGAACATGATTGACATATAAATCAGGACAATATATGCTGTTTTTGTTATTAACTGCACGTGACACTTGGAAAAAACGAAACACTTGTTACAAATTTACGCAACAAAACAATTTATCCATGTTTGCAAGACTGCATTGGCGCAATAGACGGAACACATGTCAGTGCATGGGTTACGGGGCCAGATGCGGCAACATATTTTGGTAGGAAATACTGTCACACGCAAAATATAATGGCCGCTGTCGATTTTGACATGTGTTTCATATTCATTTCTTGCGGATGGGAAGGAAGTATGCATGATAGTCGCATATTCAACGAGATACTAACAAATGACAATGTCCCCTTCCCACATCCTGACGAAGGTAACACATGGTCCTGTTATTAGATTTAATAACAAATAATTTTTTCCTGAGAAAGCGTTATATGAAAATGACGCAGAATGTTCGTTTTTGTGTCAATCATATTGTTGTCATATCTGCAGGCAAATATTATCTTGTCGATTCTGGATATCCAAACCGGATTGGTTACTTAGCACCATTCAAAGGACACCGTTACCACCAACAAGAATTCCGACGTATTGCACGGAACGCGATGGCAAACACGCCAAGGGAATTATTTAACAAAGTGCACTCGTCCTTACGCAGTGTGGTGGAACGCACTTTCGGTGCCTGGAAACAGCGATGGGGGTTTATTCGAGACATGCCTGGGTATGACTTCGCAAATGTGCAAGTTCAGTTAGTCGGTGCGTCAATGGCATTACATAATTATATACGGCGAAATACAGGGAACCCAACAACTGTTCAGCCAATCTGTGACGAGGAAGAGGCTATGGCAATAGTAAATGCCATACCAGAAGTTGAACATGACGAGGATGGTTTAATGGTTGGAGATGAGGACCCCCATATGGCATTGGTCCGCCTTCACATACGCGACAAATTATGTTACATGCGTAATAACGGAATGTTAGGAAATATATAGTAGTCGAAATAATTTTCGTATGGTTGTCACATAATGACACACGTGGAACAGACTGTATTCAAATATATTATCATGTACAATATGTATGAGTTTCCACGGGAATGTAACCCCTTCCAGTTGCTGACGTGCCTAACTTTGAAAAACAACAATCAATACGAATTTTGTTTTTGGAAAAAAAAAAGAAGCTGAAACAAATAAAAACAAATGAAAAAGAAAAATAATACACAAATTGTCATGTGCGACGTAAATTACAAATAAATGAAACACATAAATATATTAAAAAAAAATTGATTGTATACCAATTAAAAAAAACAAGACATACTTAAAAATAAAAATCCAAGACAAAAAAAAAAAAAACATAGTTAAAAAAAAAACATAGTTATAGTAAAAAAAAAAACAATAAAAAGACAAAAACATAAATTCCCAAGTAAAAATCGAAAAATTTAAGCACAATACGCCAAATCCAAACCCAAAATTAAAAAAAAAAGTAACAGGAAAATAAATTAAACAGAGTACGAAAAATCCAAGCGCAAAATAAAAAAAAAACTTGAAAGAAAAAAAAAATTAGCGCAAAATCTGACATATCTAATAAAAAAAAACAAATAAAAAGTAAATAATTTGGATTTGCAAAATTCGGGAGATCGACACCCAATATATAAAAATAAAAAAATAATAAAAAAATCCAAACCCCAAAAAAAAAATAAATAAATAAAATTAGCAAAATAGGCGAAATCGAAACCTAACATAAAAAAATTAAAATAAAAAATAACAAAAATATGCCAAATCAAAAAAAAAAAATTAAGCAAACAGCAAAAATTGTAAAAAAAAAAATACCAAAAAAAAAAAACATAACAAAAAAAAAATTTGGGCACCGAAAAGCCAAAAGTGAAAAAAAAAAAAAAAAAAAAAAAAAAAAAAAAAAAACAGCAAAAAAGGCCAAATCCCATCCCAAATTAAAAAATAAAAAAAAATGAAAAAGGGCAATTTGGTCATTTAACAGGATGACCCCTCACCAAAAAGTCAAAAAAGCCAAAAAGTCCTTCTCAAACTAGGCTTTTTAGCCCCAAGCTAAAATAGCTAAAAAAGCCAAAAAGTCAAAAAACCAACCCACTTCCCAAACGGGAGCAAAATAAAATCAAAATTATTAGTGACCCCAGGCAAAAAATATTAGGTGGATTAGTTTTTTCCTAAAATACCAGTTAACTTTTTGGTCAGGGCCATTCCATATGTCTATGCACAACATACACATAAAAAATGTTTTAGAAACTAAAAAAATCTTATAATTATTATTTTTTTTACTAATACCTTATGTGTAATTCAATTATAAAATTTTAGAATCTGAAACAAGTCGATCAAGTTCACTTTAAAAATAAAATAAAAGAAATTAAAAAAAAAAATTAATAGTTTGTATGGCATTACTTTATAATCATATCTATCTATTATAATTTAATTATATCTATTATCTATCTATATTATTATATAAAGTCTATACATGAGTTAATGTATATTTTCATATTTTTTTAGGTTTATTTTGGGAAGTGGCTAAAATAAGTGAAAAAATCATTACAAAAAAAAGTATATTTTTCTCTTTATTTTTTTACACATTTTTTTGTTAAAAAACTAATTAAAATAGTCAATTCTCAAAACAATATCTACTTTTCCCAAAACACCTTCACATAGCTAAATGTACCTTGTTTCTCAAAAAAAAAATAAAAATAAAGCGTGTATCTTCTTACCTCATGTAACTATCATGATCAAATTCACATCATGTAACTTCTTATCCCATTGGATGTGCATACAATACTAGTGGGTGTTTGGAAAGTAAGTTTTTTGTAAGTTTTTTTAGTTGTAGGATATTATTGCAGAATTTTTTTTTTGTATTTAGGAAGATAGTTGTATTTTTTTGTGGTTAGATGTGATATTTATAAGAGAAAAAGTGAAATGATTATGGAATTTGATATAATATTTTGTTTGGATTTATTTTATTTTTTTGTTTTGTAACCAATTTATCTTTTAATGAAAATAAACAAAAAAAAAAAAAACCAAAAACCAAGTTCCCAAATAAATGTTGCACTATATTTTTTTCCTTCATCAAACCAATATGCTAATGAGTTTCAAATTATTCAAAATTTTTAAATATGAAACTACAAACACATACCCACCACTAGTATATGTATATATCTTCACCATCATGAATGTGTTGTAAGAACTGGCCCTTCGTACAAAATAGGCAATATTGTTCTCCAATAATATGGGTCAACAATATGGGTCTCCAAATGTAGGTTATTTCACTGTATGCTGTCAAACTCATATAATAACCGTTTGGATCCGCAGAAACTTACTCATGGGTCGGGTCTGAACATTCCAACCAGGCCCTGGCTACAACGGTACCTCTGATTTTTGTATCGGCTGCTTTTGGCAATCCGTAATATATGAAGCCCAATGTGCAAGTTAATTGCAGAATGTTGATTAGTGATCAGATCAATAATCATATGGGATATCAAATATTACTAAGCATTTTGCACTCAATAAAAATTTACCAAAGACAAGAAATTCAACGTGTCACGACCCGCTCTCCGTACCCAAAGGTTAAGTATCGTGATGGTTAGTAATTGAAGTTACCTCCGGCTAATTCAAAAACAAATTAATAAACGCAAGCGAAAGAAATATTTGAGTAAGGGTACCAAAATAATCATTGGAGCTTCTATTTTTATTACAAAATTATATTGACCAAAAAGGTCGTTATTTACATAGAGAAATATCATAAAAATGCTGTGTGTGTCTATTCCGCAGCCCCGCATCTAAGACTTTCCAAAAGCTATTTCCTGAAAATTGGTAAATAATTATAAGCACATGGCAGACTGAGAAATATTATACCAAGAGTATAAGGGACACGAAATAACCATGGATCGTTAGTTAGGCCAAAACATTTACATAAACAAATCATTTAAGTAGCAGAAACTGAAATACATAAATTATGTAAATATATAACCATAACCACGGTACAGAACAGAACAGAACAGAGGTCACAGAAGTGACAGTCAGAACAGAGGTACGGATTCCAGAGGTGGCTCGTACGGATTCTAGAGGTGGCTCCCACAATAGTGTAGCACTTAGTTCCGCACAGCACTTTGCTCCGCACAGAACAGAGGTCAGTGGATCCATGACAAACAGAGGACCACAAAGTGGTCAAACAGAAGCCAATGGTTATTTAAGTCCCCCAAGGCGTGGGACTCCCGTGGTGGTACTTACAAAACATAATTATTTATAAGGTCATAGTCAAATATTCTTTAAAATATAAACAGACATATCCATGGATTTCCTTTTAAGCAAATAGGGTTCAGAAATAAAACCACGTAATTGAAACCTTTATAAAACATAACTTTTAATAAAAACATAACTTATATAAAACAGATTTTGGTAAGTTAAAACATACGTAAAATACATTTTGGTGACTCAAGGTATAATATAACTCACCTTAATTTTAATACCTCACTGTTCCTTTCCATTATTAAAAACCCTTTCAGCTTCCACTATTTTTTCCTTTCCTTTCCTTCTCTCTTTTTTTTCCATTCTCTTTCTCTTCTTTTTTTTTTTTCCTTTTCCTTTTCCTCTTTTCTTTTCTGTTTCCTTTTCTCCCTTCTTTACTGAGTCAACCTTTCCCTATTTATACAAATTCAATTCGTGCTCTCCAAGCCAACTGCCACGTGTCAAGCTATCCAAATTAACTTAATTATTTATTTATATTTTCACCTCTAAATTTTTAATAATTATATTATTTTATAAAATTACGCATAATAATATATAATAAATCATATATTTTCTTAACTGAGATTAAATAATATTAGTATAAATTTTATAGAATAATTAAAAATCTGGGTTGTTACAATCTTCCCTCCTTTTAAAATTTCGTCCTCGAAATTTGCCATATGTAAGCTATCCGCTGCGCACTCTGATAAATATATGTTAGATGATTAATCTGATAGAAATAGTACCTAAAAAAAAAACCTTACCAAAAATAATTCACTATCTAGTTGTCAAAAATTAGTTTGGACCGAAATGAGAAATAATGGGTGACTTTAAAAAAAATTTCACTCGTTTTATTTACGATAAAATAAATAAAATAAGAACATAATGACAGAATTATATGCAATAATTGAAAAAAATTGAGATAAACTTTTCATTGATGGGAAATAGTTTCAAAATTAGGATCTTTATAATTTGAACCCACTTTCAAAATAAATTTTTTTTTTTTTGAATACTGAACTGAAAATTATATGGATTTAATTATATTATAATTTTTGTAAGTGCTTGAGCTCGATATCCTTCTTTTCTTGTCCTTCTTTTACTATAACAAATATGAATTATATCTAATATCCTTCACAAATTAGGCACACTAAAAAAAAATTTATTATATATATATAATCATATAAAATTATAATATAATTAAATCGACAAAATATAATAATTCGGTATTCATTACCCGTTATCTTACTTCCTAAATGTGCGTGTGTCCTATGCTCCAATGATGATTTTTTTTTTTTTTTTTTTGAAAAAAACTATTGCTCTGATACCATTTATCACGACCTGCTCCCCGTACCCAAGAGTTAAGCATCGTGATGGCCAGTAACTGAAGTTACCTCCGGCCAATTCAAAAACAAATTAATAAACGCAAGCGGAAGAAATATTTGAGTAAGGGTACCAAAATAATCATTGGAACTTCTATTTTTATTACAAAATTATATTGACCAAAAAGGTCGTTATTTACATAGAGAAATATCATAAAAATGTTGTGTGTGTCTATTCCGCAGCCCCGCATCTAAGACTTTCCAAAAGCTATTTCCTGAAAATTGGTAAACAACTATAAGCACATGGCAGAGTGAGAAATATTATACCAAGAATATAAGGGACACGAAATAACCATGGATCGTTAGTTAGGCCAAAACATTTACATAAACAAATCATTTAAGTAGCAGAAACTGAAATACATAAATTATGTAAATATATAACCATAACCACGGTACAGAACAGAACAGAACAGAGGTCACAGAAGTGACAGTCAGAACAGAGGTACGGATTCAAGAGGTGGCTCGTACGGATTCTAGAGGTGGCTCCCACAATAGTGTAGCACTTAGTTCCGTACAGCACTTTGCTCCACACAGAACAGAGGTCAGTAGATCCATGACAAACAGAGGACCACAAAGTGGTCAAACAGAAACCAATGGTTATTTAAGTCCCCCAAGGCGTGGGACTCCCGTGGTGGTAGTTACAAAATATAATTATTTATAAGATCATAGTCAAATATTCTTTAAAATATAAACAGACATATCCATGGTTTTCTTTGAAGCAAATAGGGTTCAGAAATAATACCACATAATTGAAATCTTTATAAAACATAACTTTTATTAAAAACATAACTTATATAAAACAGATTTTGGTAAGTTAAAACATACGTAAAATACATTTTGGTGACTCAAGGTATAATATAACTCACCTTAATTTTAATACCTCACTGTTCCTTTCCATTATGAAAGACCCTTTCGGCTTCCACTATTTTTTCCTTTCCTTTCCTTCACTCTTTTTTTTCCTTTCTCTTTCTCTTCCTTTTCTTTTTCCTTTTCCTCTTTTCTTTTCTGTTTCCTTTTCTCCCTTCTTTACTAAGTCAGCCTTTCCCTATTTATACAAATTCAATTCGTGCTCTCCAAGCCAACTGCCACGTGTCAAGCTTATCCAAATTAACTTAATTATTTATTTATATTTTCACCTTCTAAATTTTTAATAATTATATTATTTTACAAAATTACGCATAATAATATATAATAAATCATATATTTTCTTAACTGAGATTAAATAATATTAGTATAAATTCTATAGAATAATTAAAAATCTGGATTGTTGCACAACGACAAAAAAAGTACTCCCTCTGTCCCAAAATATTAGTCCCTTATTTCATTTTTTATTCTCCCAAAATATTAGTCCCTCTTCAAAAATCAAGTACAAAAATAATATAAATTTCCTATTTTGCCCTTCTTTTAAATTAATAAACAATATAAAAAGTACAATTATGACATTGATATTCCCAAAAAATGTACTATCAAAAGGATAATTTTGGAAAATCAACTTTTTTCAAAAGCAATAATTGTATTACCAAAAAATGTTAGATTCCCTAAAAGGGACAATTATTTTGGGACGGAGGGAGTAAATAAAAAGGATAAGGGGTCACTGCTGTGCGGGAAGCACAGCAGTGACTGTGGTGCCTCCATTTGAGGTGTATTATGACCTTATTTTTATGATCCAAACCGTTCATTTTGTAGGGTTTGTTGAGTACTTCATGCCTACCAAAAATTATATTAATCGGATATCAACAACTATATGATTGATAACCAAAAAAATAAATAATAAGTTTTATTTTGAGAAATAACATAAATAATATGCAATTCGATCATATAGTTGTTGATATCCGATTAATATGATTTTTGGTAGGCATGAAGTACTCAACAAACCCTACAAAATGGACGGTTTGGATCATAAAAATAAGGTCATAATACACCTCAAATGCTGTGCTTCCCGCACAGCAGCGACCCCTTATCCAATAAAAAAGCTTTTGCAAACAGTGAACCGAAAGTTTCGGTCTCATAGATATTTGGAGATTCTCAGCACATGCAATGAATTATTTAAAATGCCTAATAAAATCTGTAATTGTGTTATATTTTCAAGAGTATCAGGAAAATCTCGTACTTTGGACAAAATATGTTCTTGTAATTTTAAACCTTTCTGGTCTAAAATTATTCCCAAAAATTCAATTGATTCTTTTTCTAGTTCAATCTTTTTTGGAGACAAAATAATTCCATGTTTTTGAAATTTTTCACAAATTAATTTTAAATGTTTCTTATGTTCCTCCTTGGTTTTAGAGAAAATAAGTATATCATCAATATAAACTACACAACAATCTTTAAGGTCTTTAAAAATTGTATCCATCCACCGTTGAAATACCTGTGGTGCAATATTTAACCCAAAAGGCATAACATTCCAGTGGTAATGTCCTCTAGGTGTACTGAAAGCTGTCAATTTTTTTGACTCTTCTGTTAATTGAATTTGCCAAAATCCACTTTTACAATCAAATTTGCTAAAGATTTTTGATCCTTTGGTTAAGTTAATCAAAACATCTTTTCGTGGAATAAAATATCCATCAAATTCTAAATTTTCATTTAGCCGTTTATAGTTGACTACCATTCGGGCTTTTCCTCTTTTAATTTCAGCATGGTTTCTTACCATAAAAGCTGGACTAGAGTAAGGGCTTTTGGTTTCTTCAATTAACTTTTTGTCTAAAAGTTCTTGGAGTTGAATATCAAATTCATCTATATCTTGTCTAGTATAGATCATTGGTCTTACTCTAATGATAACATTAGGGTCTTTCAATTTTAAACTACAATAACGTGGGCTACGTTGCCATAGTTTTAATGGATGTTCACTAAAATTTTCTTCTAAAATTTTATAAATCCAGTGTGATTCATCAATGGTTTTGATGATGGGAGTTAAATCACCACGCGGCACGGGCGCAAACTCTTTATCACAAATGTATTTATGTTGTTCTAACAAGGGAATATGAATTAAGACATTGTTTATACTTAATGAAATAGCATTTTCCTGTATTTGCATTGGAAGATATTTATATATAAAATTATTGCCAAGAAGGAAATCTCCATGCATATATGGAAAACATAAAATTTTTGGTATAATGAATTTGCTATCATTTAACCAAATAGCTATATTTTTAGCCTTGAATTGTATGGAAGTATGGTTGCCATCTTTTCCAGTAACTAAAATTGGATGTTTCATTAATGTCCATTTTTCTTTTGGTATGGCATTCCATTTACATGAGCTGACTGTAGCTCCTGTGTCTATGAGAACACTGAGGCTATAGGGTTTATAACCGGCAAAATTAAATGTTCCCAATACATATGTATATCTTCTTTTTCCTTGGCTAGGAGAAAAAATAATATCATCATTTTTTGTTTGAAAATGATACATATAAGCAGATTTAATATGTTCAAGTTTTCTTGTTCTTGGAAAAATAGGAATCTGAACATTATTTGAAGTAGTAATAGATTCTTGATTAGAATTATTACTTGATTCTCCAATACTTAACTTTGAAAATGATTTATTAGTAAAATCTTTTTCAAATACAGAAGTTGATCTTTTAATTTTTGGAACTGTATTTTCAATATATAAATTTTTTCCTGACGCCTACATTTGTAATTGTGCAGGTTTTTTTGTTTTAGAAGATTCTCCTTGTCCCACTAGGTCTTGGATTAACCATTGTCGAGGGACTTCTAAATCGCTCCAATTCATTAGACGAGGCTGTATTACCGTGTCAAATGGTCTTGGTTCAAAGATTTCAACGATTTTATTATCGTTTGATCTTGTTTTTGTTTCAGGAAATTTGGTTAATTCGTGAATTGTTTTCCAACGAATAGCCAAATCATGAGAATTTGATTTCATTCCTAATCCTTGTGTTTTAATTCTTATTCTGACTGTATCTTCAAGATTAGGATCATTTATGGAAATAAAGAAATTTGGTCTAACATTAAACCAAACTACTCCATTAGCCAAATTAGACTGAATTCCTCCAATGATTGCTTTCATTGGGTCGGAAAATCTTTTGTCAAAAATTACTGCCAAAATAGGAGTATCTATCCCTTGGCGAAATAAAGCTGTTATGGTTACTTGAATTAATCCAATATGAATATATTGAATTTCAAGATATTTCTTTTTCCATCTTGCAACCTTTTTCTTATCAAAAAAAGGAATATCAATATTTCCTTCTTCTGACCATTTTGCTTGAGTGTTACCACTGTATTGTTCAAACACTCTTGCTGAAAAGAAGTTGAATTTTGAAAGTTTATAAATTTCTGGAACAACAACTTCTTGCATTTTTTCGAATTTTGCTAATTCTTCGTCGGTAAAAGTTTTTTCTTCCCCGATTACATCTCCAAGTCGAATTGCTTGTAATTCTTCTTGAGATATATTATCTACTTCTTGAGATGTTTCTTGACTATTAGTAGTCATCATGAAGATTAGTTCTTCATCTGAACTTTCTTCATCACTAGAAATTTCATATAATATTTCTTCTTCATCAGAAATTTCTTCGTCATATATTATTTCAAAATCTTGTTCTTCAAGGACTTTGATCATTTTCTTTGCACTTTTTCCCCTTTTTGGGCATTCAGGTGCATAGTAACCCTCTTCGTTACAAATATAACATTTACAAGTTTTCTTTTTTGAAACACTTGTTGGTTTCTTTTTTCGAATATACCTTTTCTTTTTTGAAAAAGTTTTGTTCCTTTTCCAAGGTTTCCATTTATATTTTCTGTGTTTTTTGGAAAATCCTTTTCTTTTAGGAAATGTATTACAACCAATTTTCCAATTTTCTTTTAAAATTTTATCACAACATTTTTGACCATATTGTGAATTGGAAATTTGATTTTTTATTTGTTTTTTCGCCTTTACTTCTAGACACCGATTTGCTATCTCTCTTAAAACAAAGTTAATGCGAAAACCAAGATTATCATTTTCTTCCTTCCCCATTTTTTTGAGAAAAGCAGGATAGTTTTTAATACATAACTCATCCCATGGGCTTGGGAGTTTATGAAAAAATTGATCTAACCAAGGTTGATTTGCTGGTGGATCAATAAGATAATAGTATTTTTTAAAAGTTTTAACATAGTCTTCAAAAAGACAAATATTACATAATTCTAATTTAGTCAAAATATAATTTGCATCTTCTTGCAAATTAGTATCTCCATAAAAACCACATAAATTTTCTTTTATGAGTTTTGCAAATTCAGCTAAAATTGTGTCAAGTGTGAGAAAATTTGTTAATAAAGCCGTTTTTTGACTTTTTCCAATTTCAGATTTTTCCCACTGTCTTAACCATTGCAACACATCTCCCTGGAGAGTTGCTGCAATATAATCAAGGAATTTTTCCTTTGACCAACTATTTTTATAATTGGTAATAATGATGGACAAGGATTGTGCCCAATCATCTATAGCTTGTGGTTGATCCTTAAATGGAACATAAGACAAGTCTAAATAAGTATCATTTTGAGCTATTGGATACTTATGATTATTATCTTTTCTAGATACTACTGGTTCAGGTGTAGGATTGGAGGTGCTTCCAATATCATTTTTAACTTCGTTTGTTTGAATAAAGTCAAAATTTTCTCCATCTCCCCATGTGCCAAATAATTCGGGATCAATTGGCTCTTCTGCCTTACTTTTCCCTTTATTTATTTCTGATGAAATATCTTGATCTATGAATTCTTCAGATGAGGATGATTGGCTGTCATCATCATTAGTTGACATATTAATATCATAATTAAAATGTTGTAAAAGGGCTTCATTTTCTAGATAAGTTTCTCTTATCTGATCTAGTAGCCTATTTCTTTCATCAATACCTAAATCTGGGTCTTTATATAATTTTCTCCAATAATCCAAATAAGTACCATTTTGAGCTATTGTGATAAAGAGTTTGCGCCCGTGCCGCGTGGTGATTTAACTCCCATCATCAAAACCATTGATGAATCACACTAGATTTATAAAATTTTACAAGAAAATTTTAGTGAACATCCATTAAAACTATGGCAACGTAGGTCACGTTATTGTAGTTTAAAATTGAAAGACCCTAATGTTATCATTAGAGTAAGACCAATGATCTATACTAGACAAGATATAGATGAATTTGATATTCAACTCCAAGAACTTTTAGACAAAAAGTTAATTGAAGAAACCAAAAGCCCTCACTCTAGTCCCGCTTTTATGGTAAGAAACCATGCTGAAATTAAAAGAGGAAAAGCCCGAATGGTAGTCAACTATAAACGGCTAAATGAAAATTTAGAATTTGATGGATATTTTATTCCACGAAAAGATGTTTTGATTAACTTAACCAAAGGATCAAAAATCTTTGGCAAATTTGATTGTAAAAGTGGATTTTGGCAAATTCAATTAACAGAAGAGTCAAAAAAATTGATAGCTTTCAGTACACCTAGAGGACATTACCACTGGAATGTTATGCCTTTTGGGTTAAATATTGCACCACAGGTATTTCAACGGTGGATGGATACAATTTTTAAAGACCTTAAAGATTGTTGTGTAGTTTATATTGATGATATACTTATTTTCTCTAAAACCAAGGAGGAACATAAGAAACATTTAAAATTAATTTGTGAAAAATTTCAAAAACATGAAATTATTTTGTCTCCAAAAAAGATTGAACTAGAAAAAGAATCAATTGAATTTTTGGGAATAATTTTAGACCAGAAAGGTTTAAAATTACACGAACATATTTTGTCCAAAGTACGAGATTTTCCTGATACTCTTGAAAATATAACACAATTACAGAGTTTATTAGGCATTTTAAATTATGGACGAAATTTTATTAAAAATCTTTCAAAAATAGAAATTCCTTGGTTAACCAAATTAAGGAAAAATATTATTTTTGCATGGACAGAAGAAGATGTTGCTTTAATTAAACAAATTAAAGAAACTGTTAAAACTCTACCAGATGTTTATCTTCCTAAAACAGGTGATAAATTAATTTTAGAAACAGATGCCTCAGAAGCATGCTGGGGATGTGTTCTTAAAGCTATACCCAGTAATTTATGGCATGATAAAGAGATACCTTTATCAGAAAATGGGATTAGACCAAGAAAAAATCCAATACCCATAAAATTACAAAAAGAAGAATTAATTTGCGGATATAATTCTGGAACATTTAAACCAAATGAACAGAAATATATTATTTTTGAAAAAGAATTGCTTGCAATAAAATTAGCAATAAAGAGATTTCTTGATCAATAAAAAACCTATTGAGCAAGGAAGACGATTAGCCTGGTATAATAAAATTTCTGAATATACTTTTGAAGTAGAACATCTTAAAGGTACTAACAATTTTCTTGCAGATTTTCTTAGCAGAAATTGTTTCAGAAAATTAAATTGCTAAACAAGTAAATTTAATTTTTGCAGAAGACCTCTAGACCAAGAGGAAACAATGGATAAGGGTAAACAACCCGCTCAAGGGGATTGGGTGACAATTGCTAAAAAGGCAATCCCCAGAGAAGAAAAAGTTTATGTTGTGTTTTCAGGAAGACAACCTGGAATTTACACAGACTGGAACGAAGCCAATCTTCAAGTTTGTGGATACTCAGGAGCAAGCTTTAAAGCATATGATAGCATGACCAAAGCTAAAAAAGCTTTTTACAGTGCACCAGCCATGCCTATTTTTCAAAGGAATCAAATGAGAACTAACCCAGTTCCAACTAATATTCAGACATCTAGACCAGATGAATCTGAAATAAAAGATTTTTTCAACCCTGGTATATCCAGAGAAATTTATACAGAACTCAATGGAGTTTGGAAAACTCACATTGTAGACAACAAAGTGAAATTTCGAAAACATATGGGAGTTTTGGCCAACAAATTAGCTGAGCAAACAGCTAAATTAAAAGATTTGCAAAATCTTTGTTTTAACATTCTTAAACAAATGAATTGGAATGAAGATTTTAATTTTGAAAAAATAAACAATTTTCTACAACTATCAGACCTCATATCAGATGAGTTTTCTGATCCGGTTTTTGAACAAATAAAAAGAATTTGTCTTTTTGAAAAAGCAAGAACTTTGCTTCCAAAAGAAATTTTTATGTTAATCAAAAATCGAGTTGAAGATCATTATGATAAGATTAGACAAATCTTAGAACGATCTTATGATAAATTAAATTTGAAAGATGGAATTCCTAAAATAACCATCATGGCAAACCATGACATGTGGTTTTTTGAGGATATAGATTGGGGAATAACTAATCAAGTTATTTTTCAAATTCTAGATCCAATCCAATGGATAGATTTTCCAATGATCATCAAAACAATGCTCTCATGGATAGTAAAAGGCTTTCGATGGAGCAAATATTTTACTTTTTGGATCTCCAGCACTGTTGGTTGGCGAGAACGAGAACATTTTTTCCAACCATACCAGATTTGGTATCTTAAAGAAACTGAAGATTTTGAATTTGAAGATGATTATTTAGATGAAGATCACCGGAGAGAAAGATTAGAAAATATCCGAAAACTTTCCTTAACAGAATATTGGATAGACAGTCTAATATCTGTTTCACAAGCAGCGTCCAACATCCATGGCTCAGCAAAATTGCCATTCATGGTTACAGATGGAAGGATATTATTTGTAACTCATTTTCCCATAACATATCAACGGTCTCCAACGCAAATTAATGAGGCTCTTGACATGTTAATGAATCTCAAAAAGAGAAATAATTTGGATCTTCCGTTGGAATTAGCCATGACCGCGGATGATGTAGAACAATTCCGGAATGACCAATACAGCCAAGATCCGGATTCCCCTCCATCAGAGACTGATGAAGAATATCACAATCTCGTCAACAGGATGGAAGCGTAGTGGAACCCCACTATCAAATGCAGCTGTCTCCTGATCGACTCCAACCTTATCCAGGACACGTGGAGCAACCTGCATTATTTGGCGGAAAGTGATTAGCCATATCATTTCAGCCGACGCTACACGACAAAAACAGCTCAGCCCAAGCTTATCTATAACAGTCTATGTCTTTGAAAACCGGGGAGGATAGACAATGTATGTATATATTGATGACAAAATATACAGTATATGTATATAATTGTAGTAGCTACAGTAAATGCATATAATTGTAGACACATAATTGTCTCTTCTTTATGGCTTTTTGTTTTTTTTGTCTTTGTATTTAATAAGCCTATAACTAGGCTTGACCACTTTGTCAAAAAAGTTGTAGAAAATTAGACGTAAAAGCCATGACAAGTTAGATATGGTAGATAGGCCATAACTCTTGATTTTTGTTTGTATATGCACTATGTATTCTATAAATTGGCATTCAAGCCAATGCATAAGGCAATGTAAATTCTCCCAACTTCTCTCCATCTTTTTGTTTTCTCTCGTTGTCTCTAAAATTCTCCATCTTACTTCCTTGCTCCTGAGTATCCACAAACTTGAAGATTGGCTTCGTTCCAGTCTGTGTAAATTCCAGGTTGTCTTCCTGAAAACACAACATAAACTTTTTCTTCTCTGGGGATTGCCTTTTTAGCAATTTTCACCCAATCCCCTTAAGCGGGTTGTTTACCCTTATCCATTGTTTCCTCTTGGTCTAGAGGTCTTCTGCAAAAATTAAATTTACTTGTTTAGCAATTTAATTTTCTGAAACAATTTCTGCTAAGAAAATCTGCAAGAAAATTGTTAGTACCTTTAAGATGTTCTACTTCAAAAGTATATTCAGAAATTTTATTTATACCAGGCTAATCGTCTTCCTTGCTCAATAGGTTTTTTATTGATCAAGAAATCTCTTACTGCCTTATTATCAGTGCGCACAATAAAATTTTTCTGGTGCTAAATAAATATGAAAAACTCTTTATTGCTAATTTTATTACAAGCAATTCTTTTTCAAAAATAATATATTTCTGTTCATTTGGTTTAAATGTTCCAGAATTATATCCGCAAATTAATTCTTCTTTTTGTTATTTTATGGGTATTGGATTTTTTTCTTGGTCTAATCCCATTTTCTGATAAAGTTATCTCTTTATCATGCCATAAATTACTGGGTATAAGCTTTAAGAACACATTCCCCCAGCATGCTTCTGAGGCATCTGTTTCTAAAATTAATTTATCACCTGCTTTAAGAAGATAAACATCTGGTAGAGTTTTAACAGTTTCTTTAATTTGTTTAATTAAAGCAACATCTTCTTCTGTCCATGCAAAAATAATATTTTTCCTTAATTTGGTTAACCAAGGAATTTCTATTTTTGAAAGATTTTTAATAAAATTTCGTCCATAATTTAAAATGCCTAATAAACTCTGTAATTGTGTTATATTTTCAAGAGTATCAGGAAAATCTCGTACTTTGGACAAAATATACTCTTGTAATTTTAAACCTTTCTGGTCTAAAATTATTCCCAAAAATTCAATTGATTCTTTTTCTAGTTCAATCTTTTTTTGGAGACAAAATAATTCCATGTTTTTGAAATTTTTCACAAATTAATTTTAAATGTTTCTTATGTTCCTCCTTGGTTTTAGAGAAAATAAGTATATCATCAATATAAACTACACAACAATCTTTAAAGGTCTTTAAAAATTGTATCCATCCACCGTTGAAATACCTGTGGTGCAATATTTAACCCAAAAGGCATAACATTCCAGTGGTAATGTCCTCTAGGGTATACTGAAAGCTGTCAATTTTTTTGACTCTTCTGTTAATTGAATTTGCCAAAATCCACTTTTACAATCAAATTTGCTAAAGATTTTTGATCCTTTGGATAAGTTAATCAAAACATCTTTTCCGTGGAATAAAATATCCATCAAATTCTAAATTTTCATTTAGCCGTTTATAGTTGACTACCATTCGGGCTTTTCCTCTTTTAATTTCAGCATGGTTTCTTACCATAAAAGCTGGACTAGAGTAAGGGCTTTTGGTTTCTTCAATTAACTTTTTGTCTAAAAGTTCTTGGAGTTGAATATCAAATTCATCTATATCTTGTCTAGTATAGATCATTGGTCTTACTCTAATGATAACATTAGGGTCTTTCAATTTTAAACTACAATAACGTGGGCTACGTTGCCATAGTTTTAATGGATGTTCACTAAAATTTTCTTCTAAAATTTTATAAATCCAGTGTGATTCATCAATGGTTTTGATGATGGGAGTTAAATCACCACGCGGCACGGGCGCAAACTCTTTGATGATGGGACTTGCTTTTGTACAAATACTACCGTTTTTCCAAAGTAATCAAAATGCTCAAAAGAATGGGGAACAAGCCAACATACCATTTGAACATGTTTTATCATGCACTTTGATTGTCTTGGGGGGAAAAAAGGTAATGGAAAGAACAGTAAGCTTTAAACTAGTTTGGATTAGCACTGTTTAACCCAAACAGATCTCATTAGCCATCATTTAAAATAAAATTTAAGTGCACAGAATCCAATCACAAAACACAATTTTCTCACATAAAGCATCGTATTAAATAGTATCCAAATGTAACACTGAAAATTGAAAAAATACATTCAACAATTAAGAGAAAATGGCACGAATCAATCACACCTATATAATTTAGCATAATATTAATATTAGAATCGTCAGCGGGCTGCAATAACACATCTGCCAAATTAGGGCACAAACTCATTCTCATGAAACTTATCAAATTTCTTGCTCAAAGCCTTCATTCGCTTCACATATCCCTTTATCTGGAAGTCTAAGATGCCAGTCCACTGTATCCAAGAATCACAATAGATTTCTTATATATGGATTCATTATAGTACTTTTTGCCCAATACAATTCTACTTATAAAGCTTAGTGCAACTTACAAAAGATGATATAGTATCGGATTTCTTAACAAAGCGAACCCTGTGGTGACCAATCAAATGGGTCATCACACAATGTGATTAGTATCATGTCACACCATATAATGCCCAAATGCTATCACTAGTATTACTCTGATGGAACATACTACAAAGATTTTAACTCAATCAACTTGGACTAATACAAATCAAGATTTTAAACATTGCCCTACTTAAAAGGTGAGGCATCCCCACCCCCCCAAAAAAAAAAAAATGAAAAATGCAAGCATGAAAGCAATTCTTGTTTTTGTTGTCAACAAGTCAGCTCACTGATGTTACATGCAGGGCACCCTTCTTTCCAAAGCCATATAACAGCAACGCAAATTTATGTCATCACCATAGCTACTGTATAATTTATTCTCAAATAGTTCTGCATCAGAAAGTCATCACCAAGCACCAATTCACAATGCACAAGGATCAAGTGCTAGGATGCCAAGTTGACTTCTGCCAAATATTCCAAACTTCCACTTCCATCTCTAGCATAATCTCACAACAAAACAATATATAGGCTTCAAGACAAAACACAATTGAAAAGGTGAAAAAGTATTCTTTATTTTATGACTGGTGAATTTAACACAGAATAAAGTTGATCATCGGATTTTTTTCACCCCCATGATTATAAAAATAAAAAATAAAAAAAATTATAAAGGGCTGTAGTTGTGATGAAGGAAAAGGCATTATCAACCGGTCAATAAGTCTACAACCACAATTTTGAACAATTACAGAAACAATTTTGACCCTTAATACATGCCCTTTGGATCTAACATGGCAACATGAAATTACTGCCAAGTCAAAAATAACATCGAAGGACACATCTTCCATTAATCCATGATCACAGTGCACTGTCTTCTAAATACCCTCCTTTCCTTTTTGCCATCGTCAGATTCCTGCAAGAAACAGAAGCTTGTAAGCTAAAATTCCAACAAAACAAGTTCTCGTCTGAGGGAAAATAGCTTCAAGTGGCAATGATTCCCATCAGAAAAGTTCTATATATATCATCAACAAAGGAAAATACGAATAACTAAATTCCGTAAGGAAGGCATACTATTGTTAACATTTATTTATGTAATTGATGGGTACGTTGTGTTGTAAATGCGTTTAGTATGCTATTTTTCTGAAGTAGTTGCATAACTATGAGATAACAAACGCATATGAACCAAACATAATTCCCAAAATGTAGCACAATAAATGAGAAACAGAGTGCTCCTCCAAGAGAGGGCAACTATTTGTCATCAACAAAATCAGCAATATTCATCTGCAAGCTTTCAGCATTACCTGTTGGCCGAGAAAAAGTGGGACTCGAACCCTCTTGGATCCATCACCTAATCGCCTATAAGGAAAATGGTTTTCCACAGCAGCAGATTCACTAGAGACCTATAAATGTGGCAAATAAAATTACAGAAAATTTAGTTTGTTCAGTCCATTTCAATCCTTAAAAAAAAGACAATCAACAAAAAAGTTAAAATGACTTTAGTGGTAACGACAATCCTATATCTAATGTATAGCATCCCCAAATTAGAAAAGGAAAGAAATTGGCAACAAGAGCACAATATCATGCTGCAAATATGATGGTTGGTTGCTGAGCTATCTTGAACCAATCTAGTCTAGTCTTCTCATATGCCCCACATAGCCTAAATGTTATCAGCCTTCTGATTTGCACAGGGCAAATAAATATAAAAACTATATATTATTCACCTGGTTTTGAATGGTTTCAACCAACATATCTTGGCAACCAAATGCATGTACACTTTCCAAATTTGGGCACTGAAGAAGCAATCTCTCTGGAGATTAAAATAAAAAACATAAAATCAGTTAACAAAAACAACTCTCAAAATACTTTTGCGTGTATGTCACCAGCTTGAAAAAGAAAGAACTCAGAGAACATACCAGGATGCAAGTTTCTACAAGAATTTAGATTCAGATCATTGAGTTCTGGGCAGTTCAAATATAAAGCCTGCACACAAATTCACAAATTCAGATCCAGAGTGAAGAAATAAGTGACCAAGATTATACAAATTACTTAGACTAGTGAATCTCACATCTAAGCCAGAACAACCCCACAAGCTAAGTTTTTTCAGCTTGCCATGTTTGATAATTAACCTCTGGTAAATAAGGTGTAGTTTGCTGTTGGGAGTTTTCTGTGACTCATGGTCACAGCTTTCTTCAAAGTTTGGAATCTGGAAATTGGGGTCACATATGGTCATTCCACAGTCCATGATTTCAAGAAGAGGCAGTTGAGCTGCAGCAAATTGGATTCCACCTAAAAGATGCAGGAAGCAAGTGAAAAGTCAGTTGGAAACCAAAAATAAAATATAAATACATAAACAATTACAGAAAATTGCATTAGATACAAAGCTGATCTTGAAGTTTACTTGAAGTAATGTGAGGACAGAGAGCAAGAAGTAGTCTTGATAGTGTTTCAGGGAACACATTGCAGATCATACCAATGCCACTGTCACTGATGCTAGACCTGAAATTGAAGGTGTCATAAAGAATTACAATCTCAGAGATTAAACTAAGAAACAAGCAATTGTTCTGACAAAATAATCATTGATTACGAAACAAGCAAGAATAATATCAAATTTCATTTACATTGTTCAAGTCTTGAAGAAACAAGAAAATAGTTGGACCTTGCATAGTTACTTAGTAACATCTGGCTTACATTAACTACCATTTGTCCTATTTATTAAAATGCAATGAAACTGTGGATTGAAGCATACCCACTTAGATCAAGCAATTCTAGGTTTGAGTAGCTTGAAGCAATTGCTGCAACAGATGCATCAGTGATTTCTGATCCAAGCACAAGTGAAAGCATTTGCAATCCTCTGCATAGTGGTGACATAGTGCAGTAATGTAAGATACAAAAAATGGGGAGATAGCCACACAAATTAAAAAAAGCTTGTTTTGCTCTATAAAATGTTCACTATTTTTACTTAACTAAAAAAACCATTGATGGTGGTGTTCCACTAATCAATGAAACGAAAAATCAGCCTTTCAAGCTTAAGCATTTAACAGACCTCAAATTTGCAGCTGTGAGAGCAAGCACAACAGCATGAGAAAGTCGAACCGATGCAATATGTATGTTCTGTAGCCTTGGGCAGTTCCTTCCCAAACCATCCACCATGTTAGTAAGATTCGTATTATCATTTTCTTGGCGAGAAAAGTCTAGGGAAATCTCCTTCAAATTGGGACAGTTGAAAACCTAAACAGCCAAACAATGGATGACAAAATGATTTAAATGCACTACAAATGATGAGAGTGTAAGAACATAGGAAAGCAGTACCTACAGAGAGAACACAAGAAAATAATAGCACTAACCATCTTAGTGAGAGAGTGAAGATCTGAAAGCCAAAGCGTCGAAAGACTTGATGAACAAAGAATAAAACCACCAAGGTTAGAACAACCTTCCATCTTTAGGCTTGCAAGACATCTTTTATCAGCAACAAAACGACCCAATTCATCACTGCATTAAGAACATATAATAGCTCCAATTAGTTTCTACAAACAACCACAGTATGGAAAAAAATCCATCTCTAAATTTTCAAAAAAAAAAGTAAGACTAATTTGTACACACCACAAACGAGGTTTCCTATGATAAATAACTGGGATACTATAGCTTAACTCTCAAAAATCTAAAAGGATGTGTCAAATAACAAATAAGTTTCCATCGTTGAAACTGGATGAGATCCTTATGAAGTGTGCTATAGGAAGCATCAAATATTATTACATGCTTATATATATAAAGAAGAGTAAAATAATACGTTTGATTGTTATAACTCATCCACGCTGGCTCAATAGCAACTAGAAAAGATCCTAACCATAATCTATAACTACAAGCTAAAGAACTTAAAAAGCCTAATAACTGTGTGCATCTGTGCGTTTATGCCAAAAACACGTACAAACACGAACTAATGAGTCCTTTATTTAACATATACAACAAACAAATCAGAATCTGTTAAACCCAAACTAGACTAAGGGCTAGTTTGGGATACACTATATAATCCATCTTTTTATCTTTTTATCTTTTTTCCATCACATCACCTCTCTACTTTTCTGCACATCTTTTCGTAAAAAGACAAAAAGTGCACTTTTTTAGGACACCCCAATATTTTTTGACTTAGTTTTGTATCAATAACCTTGCATCACATTAAATATCTATTATCTTATCATGTGGCTTTGGCATCATCAAATCCAAAAAAAAAAAAAAAAACTAGTAAACCACATCCCAACAAATTGAAATGTTAGTAACATAGATAACATTATGTAAAGCATCTCTTCTCTAAACTGTGCATCATGTGTGGATGAATCATGATTTATCAAGCAACCCTGGGCAAATTTTAAGCCAGCTACCTACTGCAAAATCTCACAACCCACTTCCCTCTTAATATAGAAAATAAATACTAAAAAAAATCAGGGGTTTTAAATGACTATGCATAGTAACCACGTCCAGAAGCAGCACAAACTTAAAAGTGCACGTATATGAGAAGGCATACAAACAGAACAGAAATAATACCCAGTTATCCGATTGAATGAGGTACTCGATGTAAAGATCTCCATAGACTCCAGATTAGGGCAAGAGAATGCAATGCAGGCCAGCATCGTTGCATCCACATCACTGCAACACCCAAATAGAAAACAATTAATCCATGTAAAAGCACAAACAATGATAAAATCTCTTTTGTCTTCTCCAATAACTTAAAATTTCAAGTTCTAATTACATCAGATCTAGAAAACATAATTTCTAACGAAAAAGTAATAAGCAATTAAATCACTACCGATTTCTGAATTGTTCAATATAACAACATGCTTGCAGTATTCAACGGATCATTTACCACTGATAACAACTGTAATTTAGATTTGCAATTTGGCTCAAATTCTAAATGACCCAAGAAATATCCACTCATTTAATTCAGTGCAATCTGAATTCGAGAGTATTCACTGATGATCTGTGCTTTATGTCCATCAATTAAAATCCACAATAGCATGTCGCAGTTTGTTTTAATTTTCCTTTTTTTATTATTATTATTATTTATGAATTTGTGTTCAGTTATGATCCTGTTCTTATTAACTTGGTTTAGTCCTGTTCATAGTCGATTCAACTGATCCATCCAAAAAAACAGTAGATCCGATGAATAGTCATCGAATACCCAAGAAAAACCCAAACCTTTCCATTCTAAGAGAGAGTCTAACAAGACCAGGACACTTCTGCAACACCGATCCGGCAAATCCAACCTGAGCCTTCGCCGGAACCCTAAGCCGGAGTTCCTCCGCCGCTCTCCAAAGCTTCCTCGCCGTGTCCCTCCACCCCTTACACACTTTCGCCGCCGACAACAGCTCCGGCGGAGGCAACCTCCTCAGCACTTCCCAAAGACAACTCACCGGCAACTTACCGGATGCCATTACTTGTTCCAACTCCGATGCATTGTTCTCATTTTCATCGTCAGAGTCCGGCAAGACCTGGACGTCAATGTTGTCGAAGGAGAGTGCGCGGCGGAGGTGGGAGTACGGGGGGCGGACAGCGGAGATAGGAGAGGGGGCGGCGGCAGGGGAGTTGGAATCAGTGGTGGTGGTGGTGGGCGGAGCATGACAGATGTGGCCTTTCTTAGGGAGACCACAACGACCACAGTTGTAGCCACCCCTCTTTTTGCCTCGGTTGGGTGGATGATGAGAGTCGTCCGAAATGGAGGAGCCGCCGCCGCCGGCGGAGGGGTGGGGATGGCGGCCTTGCATTTAGAGATTGTTAGATTTAGATTTGGAGAGAGAGAGAGATGGGCGAAGAAATAGAGAGAGTGAGGAGGGTGTGGTCGGAAAGGCGCGGGAGATTGAGACAAGTTGGCGCCTTGATTTTGAAAACAAATGTGAGGAGCGTGGCTAATCGACTACTAGTACTACAATAATAATCCACTTTTGACGTCAACTCCGTTAGAGCATCCACAATCGACACCCAAACCATTGTGTTAGAGCATCTCTAACGCTTACTCAAATTTTTCACCAAATCTGAGTCAAAAAGTATCTATTTCATCAAATTTGATAACAGATGCTCCAACGATTCACCAAATTCTCAAACTTGTCCCGGGACAACCGGGTGGTCGACCGGCCGGTTGACCGGTTTGCACAAAATTTTTTTTTTTTTTTTTTTTTTAAAAATTTTTTGAACTTTTTTTTTGAACTTTTTGAACTTTTTTCGGGACGACCGGGTGGTCGACCGGCCAGTCGACCGGTTAGGCAAAAAAAATTTTTTTTTTTTTTTTTTTGAATTTTTTGAATTTTTTGCTGAACTGTTTGAACCTTTTACGGGTTGACCGGTTGGTCGACCGGGTCCTCCTCTCCAACGGTCCGGAACAGTGTTTTGATGAATTCATTATTTCGTCCTCAATCTGATGAAACATTTGCTGAAAACTCAATCTGATATCACGTTTGGTGAACCGTTGGAGCTGTGAACAGTAACCTTTTCATCAAAATTTAAATTTGATATCAGTTTTGATTAACCATTGGAGATGGTCTTAGGTAAAAGGTTCAAAAAGTTCACCAAAAGATTCAAAAAGTTCAAAAAAATCCAAAAAAAAAAAAACTTTTTTTCGTTACCGGTTGACCGGCCGGTCGACCGGCCGGTCAACCAACCGGTTGCCCGGCACAAATTTGATGAAAATGATTTGATACTGAACCGTTGGAGCGCGAAGTATCAGATTAAGAAAATGGCCACTTTTTGACTCAGATTTGGTGAAAAATCTGAGTAACAGTTGGAGATGCTCTTAGTGACAGGTAAATTTTGGCTAACTGAGGCGCGTTTGTTTGGGGTTATAGGGAGGGGATTGGATTTGATAGTGAGGAGGGAATTGAGAATGAGGTGTTTATTTTGAGAGATAGGGAGGGGATTAGTAATCCCTTGGGACTAATAAGGAGGAGGAAAGGGGATTGATAAGGAGGAGATAGAGATGGTATTAGAAAAATAGTGAGGGGATTAGAATTTTTTTTTTTTTTTATATGTTGGGAATTTTTTTTTAAATATTAATGTTTAATTTTTATATTTTTTTATTTGTTTTATTATTTTATATAAAAATAATTTAACAATTCCTCACTATTAATCCCCTCACTATCAATCCCCTCACTATTAATCCCCTCACTATCAATCCCCTCCATTCTATCTCTTAAAACAAACGGGGCCTGAGGGTATTGTTTGGAGTTATAATGGAGTTGTTAGTGTGTGTTAGTGGTGTGTTAATTTATTTGTTATCTGCAGCTAGCATTTTAGCTAGCGAAGGAGTGTGTTTGTTTGTGTTACCGGTTGACCAGTCAACGGTAATTTTTTTTAAATTTTTTTTTTTACTTGTTAGGATTTTTTTTTTGAACTTTAAATTTTTGATTAAACTAAATTATTTATTTATTTTATTTATTATATACACACACATATATATATATATATATTTAACACATACTTTAACATACCCCTTAACACATTGCACCACCACTCACTCTCTAAAATTAACAAACTCTTAACACATCTTAACAAACATTTTTGAGCCCCACTTTTATTATTTTTTATCATGTAACACACCTTAATACGCTTTTTTAGCCATCCCATTGTGGATGTCCTTACCAGTACTACGAATTATTCATTTTGGTAGGAGTAACTATTATGTGCCAGGGAATATGATTAAAAGTTAAATTTTAATTTTTAATTTATTTTGAATCATATTTTGCTTCGTTCCATTTTTTCAAAAGTAATTTTCAAAAAATTTTACTTTTTTATTTTTCGTATTTTTTATTTTTATTAGATTTCTTTAATATTTTAAGTAAATTTTTTTACTTTTTAGACATACCTAACATAAATATACCTAAAAAGTAAAAAACTTGTGAAAAAAACCTTTTAAAAATTCACTAAATACCAAAAATGAAAAAAAAATACGAGAATTCAGTACATTTTTTTTTTAATGTATTTATTAATTTTTTAAAATATTTTTTCACAAATCTTTTATTTTTTAGATACATCTAATTAAAATGCATCTAAAAATGTAAAAAAATGTTTAAATTTTTTAAAATACTCACTAAAAACAAAAAAAAAACACGAAAATCAAAAAACTCAGTTTTAAAAAAATTAATCTAAAAAACTCAAACCAAACACACTGATTATTATTTTTTTATATGTTATTTTTTAAAAAATTTTAAAAATTATATTTTAAGCAACTTTTTAAAACAATCCTATATATAATCATACACTCATCATATTTAGTCTTCGTTTGAGAAGAGTTAAAATAGCCTAATTTTAATTTTTTTTGGCTATTTTAACCTGACTTTTTTAGTCTCGTTTAGTTTTTATTTTTGATTTTTTTGACTTTTGTGACAGAAAAAATGTAATGATTATGGTTGGGGGATTTGGTAATAGCCCCCTCACTATCTAATTTATCTTTCAAAATGACAATAATTATATAAGTACTTTCAAAACCCCCTAATATTTTAAAACTTATTTCTTTTACTATATTACCCTCATATCTATCAGCTCTCTTATTAAGTCATTTTCACTGTGTATTTTAGAGTAAAATTTTACTCTGAAACTAAAAGTAAAATTTTACTCTGAATAAGAGTAAAATGTTACACTCTGAAACTAAAAGTAAAATTTTACTCTGTATAAAAGTAAAATTTTACTTTGAAAAACGAGCAAACTGTGAGACTCTGAAACTAAAAGTAAAATTTTACTCTATATAAAAGTAAAATTTTACTCTGAAAAACTAGTAAAATGTTAGACTCTACACAAAAGTAAAATTTTACTTTGAAAAACGAGTAAACTGTGAGACTCTGAAACTAAAAGTAAAATGTTACTCTGCACAAAAGTAAAAAAGCGAATGCAGTGTTTATGGCGACTGAAGTATTTGGCAATGACCACCTCTTAACAGTAAAATTTTACTGTCATTCTAATTTTATTCTCATTATTTGAAACAAAAAACAGAGCAGTAGAACCAGAGTAAAACTTTACTCTGGTTTGGTCAAATGAAATTAGATCAAAAACAACAAAAATAAATCAAAAAAACAAACAAACAAAAACAAAACAAATTAATCAACAAATCAACATATCTAATTGAGAAGAAAAACTTCTAAAACTCGATCAACAATCACAAATCTTAATGAAAAGAATACACGTGTTCAACAACACTCATACACACAAATATATATATATATACATATATTCAAAACTCAAATCTGTGTTTAAAAAAAAATATATATAACCAAACAACTCCACCAAACATGTCTCAATTTAGAGACGATTTGTTTCTCCTCGTAGACGATCTCCTTCGATTCCGGCACCAGAGGACAATTTTCCGGCCCGTAGTTGATTTCGTTCCCGATGTTCTTGATGAGTTCATCGTAGAGATCGGCTTCGACATTGTTGATCGCCGGAGTTTCGCCTGATATCTGACCGGACTTGGCTAGGAGAGTGATGACGATGACGTTGCTATCATCGCCGAAGAAGAAGAAGTTACCAAAATTGTCGAGAAACAGAGCTTCAGATCTGGAATGAGGAGCACGTCGGCGGAGAACAAAGTCAGAAGGGAAAGAGGGAGGAGAGAGACAGAGAAGGTGGGGAGAGAGTGGGTGGAAAAGGTGGGAAAATTTAGTTGAGTGTATAATAGTCTAATAAAATATTTAAATAATAAATTTTGTCTTTTATGTAAGATTTTATAATTATGAGGGGGTTTAGAAAGTATAATTTTTTTCTTAGTCCTTTTAACAATAAAAGGAAGGTAAAGGGGGTTTATAACCAAATTTCCCATTATGGTTGGATGTGATATTTTATCTTATTACCTTATATAACTAATTTTATCTTTTTTATTTTTTTAGCCAAAAAGTCAAAACCAGACATAGCTTTATGCTATTTATTGCTTTTTCTTTTAAGAAAATCGACTAATTATTTGTTAGGGTTAATATATCATTTTTTTAATAAAATAAGAAAATAAAATTCGGATCCTATCAGCACTATTAAATTGGTTGTCTCAGATGATTTAAATAAATGCACTTTTTTGATTTTTTATGAAAAATGTACAGAAAAAATATAGAGGTGATATAACTCAGAAAAAGATAAAAAGTGTGTTTATATAGCACATTCCAAACAAGCTCGTATTTGAGGACTATTATATATTATTTTTAAAATTTACTAAAAAAAATTATACTTTCTTTACTATTTTTAAAAGGATAAATTATGCTTATAGCTCATGAAATTTGAGTTTAATACATGTTACCTCCTAACATTCGGATAATTACACTAACTCCTTGTCATTGTAATTATTTAGACAAAATAAAAATATTGAATTCATGCACTTTCTCTTTTCTTGTTTTGCTTTACTTATTCTGTTTTTTTTTTTTTTCCCTTTGCTTTGCTTTACTTTTTTTTTTTTTTTTCTATATAATTTCTTCTATTTTTCTATTAGGAATTGTTATCTTTTATATAAGTAGGGAGGTTTGTGAAATTAAACCATTAATCACGTGTGTGATAATGTCATTTTCAGAATGTCAGAGGTGGAATATAATTCAAGCAAATCTCAAAACATGTAAGTGTAATTTACCATTTTTAAAATAGAAAAAGTAAGAGATTTCATAAATATATAGATACACATGCACATAATATTTAGAGTTATTTTTATTTTGTTAACTATTTGAAGTGGGATTCTTTTGTTTGGTCAAAAAAAACAAAACCCTCAAATCTTTAGCCTTTTTTGGCAAAAAAGTAAAATACCTAATGTCTTTTTGTTGACAAAGTTAAAAGCTAGCGTTTTGGCTTTTAACTTCTTTTAAATCATATAATTTTTTTTTTTTTTTTTTTTTTGTATGTTTTGAAAAAAATCAAAAAATTAATTTTTAACTTTTTTTTCAAAACAACCTAAAATGGTGATGCAATCTTATTTTATTATTTTACACTCACAGATATTAAAATTCCATTAATATAAAAAATTGAATATTAGAAAATGTTGAAGAGCACTATATTCATTTCAATAATAAAAATCCAACAATTTAAATTTATTACCAAACAAGTGGGTTATGCCAAACAAGTGTGGTTTTTTAAGGCCAAACATTTTCACTCAACTTTTTCTTAGAAGTTTTAAAAGGCCAACTCCAAACATCATATATCATAACTTTTCTTCTTTTTTATTTCATGTAATTGAAATTACATTTTTGGATACTCATTAAATTCTACATCTATCAGTCAATTCGCTCATGATTCATATTACGTCCTTTTTAGATTTTCATTTAATTATTTTCCATGTAATTCCTATTATAATACGACTATTGACTTGCAAATTTGAAGAAATAAATGTTGGCATACTAATAACAACATTAAGTTTGAATAAATAAAAAAAAATTAAGTTTGAATTTTGTGAATTACCTTTCCTAGAATGGGAGAAGACTTCAGTTTGGGTAAAGATGAGACTCTTAGGGAGTTTATCCTAATCCTACTAAGAGTCCAAAATTAGCAGTAATCCTAAATTCATTAGAGTTAGGCTCCTATTGGGACTAGGATTGTGTTGGCTATAAAAGAAAGGCACCCTCATGGGTCTAAGGTATGTTTTTTATGCTCTGAATGGTGAGTTAAGCACTTTTGCTATCTTTGAGAGATATTGAGTACTAACTTGATCGTCAGAGTGCCCCCGGGTGGACGAGTCACCGCGGGATTCTTATCTTTCTATTGCAGGTTGTTCGGGCTTAATCTATTCTGCCAGTGTTCTCCAACTGAGAACTAAGTTGGCAGTGTGGTCGGAAATTGACACCCACAATTTAGCGCCGTCTGTGGGAACGAAAGGAGAATAGATGACCAACGACAGACCGAAAGAGAAGGTTGGGAACGACACCCCTACTGAGAGTGGGAAACACATTGACCTTGGTGTCAAAGAAGACAACTACAACGAAGAAAATCGTGATAAGAATTACGGAGAAGAGGACGTCGGCCAGGAGGGCGACGTGCCGAAGATATCAGACCAAAGCGAGTATTATAACGAGGACGACCTCCCGGTATGGAAAGAAAGATACTTACGAAGGGACGACGAGATGAAAGGAATGGCGAACAAATTGGCGGACCTGCAAACGGTTGTCAATTTCATGATACAAAACAACGTCACGCAGCCACCATTCCCGTCACAAGATACGTCGATTCCAGCAGCCAAGAAATATGCCCAGGCAGGGGGGCAGAAGACAACTCCTACAACTCATCGGCACGATAGGACCAAAGAACATTCTCACCGGCCTTCAAGGGAGGTCGGACGAGGAGAATCAAGAAGGGGAGATTCACAGAGGACACATCGTACCAAGGAAGTTGACTCCAAAGAACATCGGCATGTTTAGGGGAAGGACCTCTGTTTTGACGCGACCAATCGAGGGAGGTCCAAAAGGACTCGCAATGACACAGGAAGTAGTGCACCAAAGAGGCTGAAATCCGGAGATAGCCGAGCTCCTAGACGAACCAAGGAGAATCTGAGGCATTACCTCCAGAGAAAGCGACAAGATGCCAAGGTGACCACACCTGTCAAGCCGAGGACACCGTTCTCGATAGAATTGGACAAATTTGAGGCCCCGAAAAGGTTCGGTATGCCAAGGTTCCAGATATACGACGGTAAGTCGGACCCAAACTTTCACGTCGGCTTGTACCTGAACTCGATGGCATTGTACACCGAGAACGAGCCGTCGCTCTGCAAGGTGTTCCCCTCATCCTTTGGAGAAATTGCATCGGATTGGTTTCACAAGTTGCCGAGAGGAACTGTGAAAACCTGGGAAGGCCTGGCCGAGATGTTTGTAGCCAGGTTCGTGACAAACAAACTACAGCCATTGAGGGTGGACGCCCTAATGGCCAGGATAGAAAAGTATGCCAGAGCTGAGGAGGACACGCCCGGGGACAAAGGCGTCCAAACCAGAGAAGAGAAATGGTTCGCTGTAGCGAAGCTGAGATAACACTGGATATGAGAAGACAAGAGCTCAGCCCAAGTAAGCCGATCCCGGATTCCAGATCTCGGATCCCAAATCCCAGAAGACAAGATCTCAGCCTAAGATGATTAAGTTCGAGAAGATGCTGCGGCGCTGTCTGCAGCTTTACTATTGCTCGGAGCAGTGGAAGGGCAATCTTTCACCATGTGGCCCACCTTGCCACACCTGTAACAAGCACCAGAGATTTTGTAACAAACTCCCTTATGATTCTTACCACATTCAGAGCAGGGCGGTATAAAACCCACTCCCCTGGTTGGAGCTAGTTGTTGACCCCGTATTCTGTTTCTTATTCAATGGGTTATGCTTGCCTTTCTTGAATTTAAAATTCTGCCTTTTACCACGCCATTCAGACGCTGGTGTTTCAGTTTCAGTGCCTCGATGTTTGCTTCAGCCATCAAGGCTCGGTCAAGGACATTCACATAAGTCGGTAATTTCAATACATTTATTCTATCCAGTATCGCAACATTTAGGCCGCCTTCAAACCTTCTGGCCTTCTTATAATCAGTGTCCACCATGTGTGGTGCATATCTAGCAAGACCCCGGTGAACTTCGTTTCATATTCAGCAACAGACATTGTGCCCTGTCTTAGCTGTTCAAATTCAGTGACCTTTCTATCCCTGACACACTGAGGGAAGTATTTTTCAAAGAAGGCTACTTTGAACTGAGCCCAAGTCATAGCAATGTTGTCATCGCGGGTAAGCATCCACCACCTTCTAGCCTCTTCCTGCAAAGTGAAGGTGGCCAACAATACCTTATGTGCCTCCGAGCACGAAAACACTTTAAACAGTTTTTCGGTCTCCAAAACCCATGCTTCAGCCTTTAACGGTTCAAGGCCTCCCTGAAAGGATGGCGGTTTCAGTTTGCTGAATTTCTGGGTAAGAGCAATTATGTCCCCGTCATAAGCGTTAGCATTCTGTTCATTCACATTCTGATCCGGCTGTACTGGAGGAGGAGGAGGAGGCTGTTGGTTCTGTTGTTGGTCTAACCTTGCAGTCAACAGTTCTATCATTCTTTCCATTCTTGCCATTCTAGCCTCAGTGGATGAGGATTCAGATTCATTTTGCGGTGTTTGCATTATCCATTTCACTATAAGCAGTTATAAACAGTTTCAATCATAAGCAGTTACATACTTAAACAGTTTATCACATAAGCAGTCATGTGTTTACACAGATTAACACATTAGCATATAATCAGTCACCACACACTTATCATGCTCATGAATGCCCTAATCGCTTTTCTAGGACACCCTATAGCTCATTTGGACACGTGTGTGCGGTATAACTCGTGGTTAACCTGGCTCTGATACCACTCTGTCACGACCCAAACCAGCCCCTATGGGTTTAGTCCGTAACCGCCAGTAATCCGAGATTACCGAAGGCCTACAGAACAGTAATACAGTAAAACAGAGTACAGGGGCATGGCGGAAGCCAAAACAACGTCCAATGAGCTGTGACAGTCTGCTGACAAAAAGATTTTTCAGGCATATACATATAAACACAGTACGGAACAGTACATACATCATTTACAAACATACAGTGCAGGGACTTAATCCCTATTAACAGTACAGTAACAGTGTTAACAGTCTATACAGTATTACAGAAACAGTGCAAAGACAAACGGGGAATTAAAAACACCCCTAAGCCATGGCTTGGCAGACTCGGAACCTCGCAGTGAGGCACAGTGGTTGGCTTGACAAAACTGGAGTTACCCCGACGCTCCTAGCTGCGGTTTGGTGCCTGTACACCTACATATATATATGAGCAGTGAGCTAAAGTCCAGTGAATAACATAATGCGTAAAGGGGTTTAGAATGAATGTCCTTACAGTAATGGAAACAGTTCATTAAATCAGTATTCCAGTCTTTCAGTCAATCAGTCATATGTGGTACATCCATTAGCATAACAGTACAGTAAGCAGTAGGTCTTAAAGACCGAACAGTAATGATGGCCATCAGTCAGTAAACAGTAGTGGTTCCACGAGGGAACGACAGAGATCTCTGTAACAGTAACAGTGAACAGTAGGTGCTAAGGATGCCACAGTACAGTTCAGAATATAGGACATACATTCATTCAGTAAACAACATCAGTTCAGTAAACAGTTCAGTATTCAGAAGATAATCATTTTGAACATATCTTTACACAATTGTTACTCACAGAGTTCTGGGCTACAATAAGCTAGAGCGTCTCCTCGGAGTGCCAACCCTATACAATTAACAGATTGAATACACTCTAAGTTTCATAGTTGGGAAAGATAGTTATTAACTCCCTATTATACCTCGGTGTGTTCTATATCTATATCCTCATTAAGATGTCTTAAATATGCCCTAGGAATGCCTAGGATGGAAAGAGGATGCAAAGATGTATTCAGAAAACATTTTCAGAAATTTCAGTGAAACAGGGTCCCGCTCGAGCGCAGGTTTCCCCGCTCGAGCGGACATGCAAACAAAGGGACCTGCCTGAGCGTCAACTTCCCCGCTCGAGTGTGTCACCCAGTCCTCCGCTCGAGCGTACATTCTTCCGCTCGAGCGGACTGGTGAACAGTGCAAAGTACTGGATGCTCGATTTCCCCACTCGAGCGTGAATCACTCCGCTCGAGCGGACTGTAAAACAGGTCAAAGTACTGGGAGCTTGATTTCCCCGCTCGAGCGGGATGCAAAAATCTGGAAAATCCAGGTTTGTGTTCTAAGTTCAAAACTCAAGTTTCACACACCAAATTCGATCCTCTTGGGCCCATTTTCTGGAAAACTCTTTTAAACACATAGAATAACATGTTTCAAAACTCAATTTAAGAATTCAAAGCCCAAGGGTGTTTAATTAAACTCATTTCCAAACCAATTTTCATGAACATGCTACAAACATGACATGCATGGATTTAAATCATTTCAAGCTCAAATTAATGCTCTAGTGAGCTCAAATCTTTCAAATTCAAGATGAAATCATGGTCTTAGACACTAACATGAGCATGCATGCAACATTTGCCATGAAACCAACCCAAACCTCTTCAATGCACACATGCATGCAACAATTAAGCTTTAATTCAACATGCCAGAGCTAAATCATGCCTTAGATCACTAAAGACCCATGAATCATGCAAGAATGAATTCAATTACACAATAAAGAGGGTGAAATTCATACCTAGGTTCCTTAATCACTAGTCTTGAGTTTCAATTTGCCAATTATCCTTCACTTTCTTCAATTACCAAGCAAATTTTGAGCTAGAACTCAATTCTCTCACCTCTCTTCCTCTATGGTCGGTTAGAGTAAGAAAAGGAGCTGAGGAAGTGTTTTGATCAAATACACAAAGGCTCTAATATGTTATAAAGAGAAACCCACTAACAATGGCATTATAGTAAATAAGGCAACTCTATTAATTTGGCTTAATTTACTCTAATTTAATCATACCAAAACTCTTTTCAGATAATTACACCATAAAATCACATAAATTACAATAATCATAAAACACTATTCGATTTGGGGTTCGGCCGCCGATAAGGCCTTCAATTAACAGTTTAAACATGAAAACTGAACAGATAATTAAACAGTTAAACAGATAAAATGCGATTCAAACAGATACAGGCAATCGATTCAGTTTTAGATTTAGTCAGTCAGTCCAGTAATTCAGTCAGTTCAATTATCAGTCATAGTCAGTCTTAGTTTAGCAGTAATCGATACTCAATCAGTGACTTATCGGTAATCAGTGTGAGGGTTATTACAGTCTCCCCTCCTTAAAAAGATTTTAGTCCTCTAAACTCGAGTTACCTTCATTCTGGAAGAAGATAGGATTCAGTGGGAACAAATCAGGATATCTCTTGGCCATGTCATCTTCCCTTTCCCAAGTGGCATACACACCACCATGGTTTTGCCAGTCGACTTTCACTAACGGTATCTCTTTGTTTCTCAGTTTCTTGATCCGTCTGTTTACAATCTGTATAGGCCGCTCCTCGTAAGTGTAGTCATCACTCAACACAATCCGAGTAGGCTCAATCACATGGAAAGGATCTCGGAGGTAATCTCTCAACATCGAGATGTGGAAGACGTTATGCATATGCTCCATTTCAGGAGGAAGCGCAACTTGATACGCCACCGGATTGATTTTCTCGATAATCTCATACGGTCCGACATACCTCAGCGCTAACTTGCCTTTGACTCCAAAACGAGTCTGGCCCTTCATTGGTGTCACTTTTACAAAAACGTGATCACCCACTTCATATTCTCTGTCTCGCCTTCTGACATCTGCATAACTTTTCTGTCGGCTCTGTGTAGTTTTCAGTCTCTGTTGTATCAGTTTCACTTTCTCAGTCGTTTCATAAACAATCTCGGGCCCAAGTAAAGGTCCATCTCTAACTTCTGCCCAACAAATCGGAGATCTACATTTTCTGCCATACAACGCCTCGAAAGGCGCCATACCAATACTTGAATGATAACTGTTGTTGTAGGCGAATTCAGCCAATGGCAAATGGCTTTCCTAGTTTCCCTGAAAATCAAGGACACACATTCTCAATAAATCCTCCAGAGTCTGGATGGTCCTTTCTGACTGGCCATCTGTCTGAGGATGATAGGCACTACTCAATCTCAGTTCAGTTCCCAATGCAGTCTGTAGGCTTTGCCAAAACCTCGATGTAAACTTTGAATCCCTGTCAGAAACAATGGACACAGGCACTCCATGCAGTCTAACAATTTCATCAATATAGAGTATAGCCAACTTGTCCGCATTATAAATTGTTTTAACAGGTAGGAAGTGAGCAGATTTAGTCAGTCTATCCACAATAACCCAAATTGAGTCCATACCTTTACTGGAGCGAGGCAATCCAACGATAAAATCCATGGCGATATGTTCCCATTTCCACTCCGGTATCGGTAAGGGCTGCAATAAGCCTGCGGGTCGTTGATGTTCAGCTTTAACTTGTTGGCAATGAAGACATTTCGATACAAAGTCAACAATTTCTTTCTTCATTCCCGGCCGCCAGAAATTCAATTTCAAATCCTGATACATTTTCGTATTCCCCGGATGGATAGAAAATTTTGAGTTGTGGCCCTCTTGCAGAACTCTTCTTTTCAGTTCAGTATCATTCGGTACACACAGTCTTTCTTGAAATTTCAGTACATTATTTTCAAATTTGAACCCCGGTCTCGGTTTAGATTCTCGTTCATCGATGATCTTCCTCAAGAAGTCATCCTGTTGCTGTTTCTCTTTAATTTCTTCAATCAAAGCCGGTTGAGCAGAAATAGCAGCTAAGGTTCCATCTTGTTCTCGCAAAACAATTTCAATTTCAGATTTTTCAAGGTCACAAAGCAACTCTTTCTGTCTGGTGAGTAAGCATGCTAAGTTTCCAATCGATTTCCGACTCAAAGCATCGGCAACGGTGTTGGCTTTTCCCGGATGATACAGAATCTGTAGGTCATAGTCTTTAATCAGTTCCAGCCATCTCCGCTGTCTCATATTCAGTTCCTTCTGGGTGAAGAAGTACTTCAGACTTTTGTGATCAGTATATACTTCACATGTTGCCCCATACAGGTAGTGACGCCAGATTTTCAATGCAAATACCACTGCAGCAAGTTCCAGGTCATGGGTTGGGTAGTTCTTTTCGTGCGGTCTCAGTTGTCGGGAAGCATAAGCAATAACTCTCCCATCTGCATTAAAACACACCCCAAACCCTTATGAGAAGCATCACTAAAAATGGTAAAACCGTCCGTACCTGAAGGTAGGGTAAGAACCGGTGCAGTCACAAGTCGAGTTTTCAACTCTTGGAAAGCTGATTCCCTTTGGTCAGTCCAGTCAAATGATATCCCCTTCTGAGTTAATTGAGTCAACGGTAAAGCAATTTTGGAGAAATCTTTGACAAATCTTCTGTAGTATCCAGCTAATCCCAAAAAGCTTCGGACTTCTGTCACATTTGTTGGTCTAAGCCAGTTTACTACATCTTCAATTTTCTGTGGATCAACTGAAATCCCATCTTTGCTAATAACATGTAGCAAAAACATAACATGGTCAAGCCAAAATTCACATTTAGACAGTTTAGCATACAGTTTTTGTTCTCTTAGGGTCTGTAGGGCAAGTCTCAGATGATGTTCATGTTCTTCTACACCTTTGGAGTAAATCAGTATGTCATCAATGAATACAACAATAAAGTCATCAAGGTACGGTTTAAAGATTCTATTCATGAGGTCCATAAATGCTGCTGGTGCATTGGTAACTCCAAAAGGCATAACTAAAAATTCATAATGTCCGTACCTCGTTCGAAAAGCAGTTTTGTCAATGTCTTCTGGTTTAACTTTTAGTTGATGGTAACCTGATCTGAGGTCAATCTTAGAGAAAACTTGAGCACCCTGTAACTGATCAAATAAGTCATCAATATGAGGTAATGGGTATTTATTTTTCACAGTTACCTTGTTCAGTTCACGGTAATCGATACACAGTCTCAGTGAGCCGTCTTTCTTCTTTACAAACAGAACCGGTGCGCCCCACGGTGAAGTACTGGGCCTGATGAACTTCTTGTCTAGCAGTTCCTGTAGTTGCACTTTCAATTCTTTCAGTTCAGTTGGAGCCATTCTGTAAGGAGCTTTAGATACTGGCTGTGTTCCCGGAATCACATCAACAGTGAATTCAATCTCCCTTGTCAATCAAATCCCCTGGCAGATCATCTGGAAATACATCTGGGAACTCTCTGACTATAGGAATACAGTTCACATCAGTTTTAAACATTATCATTAGTAGACACAATCAGTACAGAACACAGATATCCCTTACACCCCTTTCTGATCAATTTAACAGCTTTCACAGAAGAAATCAAATACGGAGGGGGTACTACTCCAACCCCATTAAACACGAATTCAGGTAAACCAGGTGGACGGAAAACAACTTGTTTTGTTTACACAGTCTATGGTAGTATGATAATTTTGTAACCAGTCCATCCCCAATATTACATCAAAATGATCAATGTTCAATGGCAGTAAATCAATAAACAGATGCATATCCCCAACAATAATCTCACAAGCAGGATACATATATGCACATGTCATGGATCCCCCAATAGGTGATGATACAGCTAACAGATAATTCATGGGTTCTAAGGGTCTATTCAATTTTCGCGAGAAAGCATGTGATACATAAGAATGTGTAGACCCGAATCAATCAGTACATAAGCATTTTGAGTGCAAATAGAGAGGATACCTGACACAACGGTCTCAGTATTTTGCACGTCTCCCGGTACTAGGGCAAACACTCGGCCCTGCCTCATAGGCTCTTTCCCGGTAGCTTTGGGGTTCGGTTTTGGTGCCACGGTTGATGCTGCGGCGCTGCCTGCAGCTTTACTATTGCTCGGAGCAGTGGAAGGGCAATCTTTCACCATGTGGCCCACCTTGCCACACCTGTAACAAGCACCAGAGATTTTGTAACAAACTCCCTTATGATTCTTACCACATTCAGAGCAGGGCGGTATAAAACCACTCCCCTGGTTGGAGCTAGTTGTTGACCCCGTATTCTGTTTCTTATTCAATGGGCTATGCTTGCCTTTCTTGAATTTAAAATTCTGCCTTTTACCACGCCATTCAGACGCTGGTGTTTCAGTTTTCAGTGCCTCGATGTTTGCTTCAGCCATCAAGGCTCGGTCAAGGACATTCACATAAGTCGATAATTTCAGTACATTTATTCTATCCAGTATCACAACATTCAGGCCGTCTTCAAACCTTCTAGCCTTCTTATAATCAGTGTCCACCATGTGTGGTGCATATCTAGCAAGCCCGGTGAACTTCGTTTCATATTCAGCAACAGACATTGTGCCCTGTCTTAGCTATTCAAATTCAGTGACCTTTCTGTCCCTGACACACTGAGGGAAGTATTTTTCAAAGAAGGCTACTTTGAACTGAGCCCAAGTCATAACAATGTTGTCATCGCGGGTAAGCATCCACCACCTTCTAGCCTCTTCCTGCAAAGTGAAGGTGGCCAACAGTACCTTATGTACCTCCGAGCACGGAAACACTTCAAACAGTTTTTTGGTCTCCAAAACCCATGCTTCAGTCTTTAACGGTTCAAGGCCTCCCTGAAAGGATGGCGGTTTCAGTTTACTGAATTTCTGGGTAAGAGCAATTATGTCCCCGTCATAAGCGTTAGCATTCTGTTCATTCACATTCTGATCCGGCTGTACCGGAGGAGGAGGTTGGGGCTGTTGGTTCTGTTGTTGGTCTAACCTTGCAGTCAACAGTTCCATCATTCTTTCTATTCTTGCCATTCTAGCCTCAGTGGATGAGGATTCAGATTCATTTGCGGTGTTTGCATTATCCATTTCACTATAAGCAGTTATAACAGTTTCAATCATAAGCAGTTACATACTTAAACAGTTTATCACATAAGCAGTCATGTGTTTACACAGATTAACACATTAGCATATAATCAGTCACCACACACTTATCATGCTCATGAATGCCCTAATCGCTTTTCTAGGACACCCTATAGCTCATTTGGACACGTGTGTGCGGTATAACTCGTGGTTAACCTGGCTCTGATACCACTCTGTCACGACCCAAACCAGCCCCTATGGGTTTAGTCCGTAACCGGCCAGTAATCCGAGATTACCGAAGGCCTACAGAACAGTAATACAGTAAAACAGAGTACAGGGGCATGGCGGAAGCCAAAACAACGTCCAATGAGCTGTGACAGTCTGCTGACAAAAAGATTTTTCAGGCATATACATATAAACACAGTATGGAACAGTACATACATCATTTACAAACATACAGTGCAGGGACTTAATCCCTATTAACAGTACAGTAACAGTGTTAACAGTCTATACAGTATTACAGAAACAGTGCAAAGACAAACGGGGAATTAAAAACACCCCTAAGCCATGGCTTGGCAGACTCGGAACCTCGCAGTGAGGCACAGTGGTTGGCTTGACAAAACTGGAGTTACCCCGACGCTCCTAGCTGCGGTCTGGTGCCTGTACACCTACATATATATATGAGCAGTGAGTTAAAGCCCAGTGAACAACATAATGCGTAAAGGGGTTTAGAATGAATGTCCTTACAGTAATGAAAATAGTTCATTAAATCAGTATTCCAGTCTTTCAGTCAATCAGTCATATGTGGTACATCCATTAACATAACAGTACAGTAAGCAGTAGGTCTTAAAGACCGAATAGTAATGATGGCCATCAGTCAGTAAACAGTAGTGGTTCCACGAGGGAACCGACAGAGATCTCTGTAACAGTAACAGTGAACAGTAGGTGCTAAGGATGCCACAGTACAGTTCAGAATATAGGACATACATTCATTCAGTAAACAACATCAGTTCAGTAAACAGTTCAGTTCAGTATTCAGAAGATAATCATTTTGAACATATCTTTACACAATTGTTACTCACAGAGTTCTGGGCTACGATAAGCTAGAGCGTCTCCTCGGAGTGCCAACCCTATACGGTTAACAGATTGAACACACTCTAAGTTTTATAGTTTGGAAAGATAGTTATTAACTCCCTATTATACCTCGGTGTGTTCTATATCTATATCCTCATTAAGATGCCTTAAATATGCCCTAGGAATGCCTAGGATGGAAAGAGGATGCAAAGATGTATTCAGAAAACATTTTCAGAAATTTCAGTGAAACAGGGTCCCGCTCGAGCGCAGGTTTCCCCGCTCGAGCGGACATGCAAACAAAGGGACCCGTCCGAGCGTCAACTTCCCCGCTCGAGCGTGTCACCCAGTCCTCCGCTCGAGCGTACATTCTTCCGCTCGAGCGGACTGGTGAACAGTGCAAAGTACTGGATGCTCGATTTCCCCGCTCGAGCGGACTGTAAAACAGGTCAAAGTACTGGGAGCTTGATTTCCCCGCTCGAGCGGGATGCAAAAATCTGGAAAATCCAAGTTTGTGTTCTAAGTTCAAAACTCAAGTTTTACACACCAAATTCGATCCTCTTGGGCCCATTTTCTGGAAACTCTTTTAAACACATAGAATAACATGTTTCAAAACTCAATAAGAATTCAAAGTCCAAGGGTGTTTAATTAAACTCATTTCCAAACCAATTTTCATGAACATGCTACAAACATGACATGCATGGATTTAAATCATTTCAAGCTCAAATTAATGCTCTAGTGAGCTCAAATCTTTCAAATTCAAGATGAAATCATGGTCCTAGACACTAACATGAGCATGCATGCAACATTTGCCATGAAACCAACCCAAACCTCTTCAATGCACACATGCATGCAACAATTAAGCTTTAATTCAACATGCCAGAGCTAAATCATGCCTTAGATCACTAAAGACCCATGAATCATGCAAGAATGAATTCAATTACACAATAAAGAGGGTGAAATTCATACCTAGGTTTCTTAATCACTAGTCTTGAGTTTCAATTTGCCAATTATACTTCACTTTCTTCAATTACCAAGCAAATTTTGAGCTAGAACTCAATTCTCTCACCTCTCTCCCTCTATGGTCGGTTAGAGTAAGAAAAGGAGCTAAGGAAGTGTTTTGATCAAATACACAAAGGCTCTAATATGTTATAAAAAGAAACCCACTAACAATGACATTATGGTAAATAAGGCAACTCTATTAATTTGGCTTAATTTACTCTAATTTAATCATACCAAAACACTTTTCAGATAATTACACCATAAAATCACATAAATTACAATGATCATAAAACACTATTCGATTTCGAGTTCGGCCGCCGATAAGGCCTTCAATTAACAGTTTAAACATGAAAACTGAACAGATAATTAAACAGTTAAACAGATAAAATGCGATTCAAACAGATACAAGCAATCGATTCAGTTTCAGATTTAGTCAGTCAGTCCAGTAATTCAGTCAGTTCAATTATCAGTCATAGTCAGTCTTAGTTTAGCAGTAATCGGTACTCAATCAGTGACTTATCGGTAATTAGTGTGAGGGTTATTACACTAAGGTATGCTTTTTATGCTCTGAATGGTGAGTTAAGCACTTTTGCTATCTTTGAGAGATATTAAGTACTGACTTGATCGTCGGAGTGCCCCCGGATGGACGAACCACCGCGGGATTCTTATATTTCTGTTGCAGGTTGTTCGAACTTAATCTATTCTGCCGGTATTCTCCAGCTGAGTACTAAGTTGACAGTGTGGTCGGAAATTGACACCCACATTATCTTATAAACTATTATGTCAATATAATTTATCTATACTGAATTATGTATATATATATTAATGATGATTTATCTATACTGAATTATGCATATATATATTAATGATGATGAGATTCAATATATTAATATTGTATTTACAAATACTGTGATATGCATGATAAGTATGTGCCTGTTTGGCAGAAATTATTTACAGCTTATTTCAACTTTCAGTTTAATTTAAACTATTTTGATGTGTTTGATTTAGCTTATAGCTTATACCTTTGTGGAAGTCAGAAATCAGCTTATTCTTTGAGTGGGACAGGAGATGCTTTAAGAATAAGCTGGAAATCAGCTTAAGCTGAAAGTTATAAGTTATAAGCTGTTTAGACATAAGTTATAAGTATTTTCCCACAGCTCTACCAAACAGAGCTTATATAGGATTGTGATAAGTATAGCCTTATTGTTGTATTTTATGATCATTGATCATAATATTCTGATGTAGTATTCTGTATAAATTTTCTGGTAGAACACCATTTTCCATCCCAAATTAGCAGGACAGCGAGCATAATATCAAACAGAAACGGTATATAGGCTTCAAGATAAACACAATTGAAAGGTGAAAATGTATTCTTTATTTAATGACTGGTGGATTTAATAAAAAAGAAAGTTGATCATCAGATTTTTCACTCCCATGATTAAAAATAAAGGGCTGTAGTAGTGAACTACATTATCTACTGATCAATAAGTCTACATTTCAGAATTCTGAACAATTACAGTCTTACAGACCATTTGGACTGTTAGGTCAGATGCCCTTTGGATCTAATATGACAAGAAGAAATTACTACATGTCAAAAATAAAAACGTCGAAGGCACATCTTCCATTAATCCACGATCACAGTGCACTGTCTTTTGAATACCCTCCTTCCCTTTTTGTCATCATCAGATTCCTGCAAGAAAGAGAAGCTTATAAGTCAAAATTCCAACAAAACAAGTATTCATCTGAGGGAAAAGAGCTTCAGGAGGCAATGATTTCCCATCAGAAAAATTCTACATATATATCAACAAAGGAAAACAAAAATAACTAAGGCAAGGCAACTATTGCTGACTTTTAATTTTATGATTTGATGGGTAAGTTGTGTTATAAATACGTTTATAACAATGATATGCCATTTTGCTGAAGTCGTTGCGTAATTATGAGATAACACACGCATCAAACCAAACTTAATTCCCAAAATGTAGCACAAAAAATGAGAAATAGAATGCTCCTACTATAGAGAGTATTCGTCATCAGCAAAATCAGCAATATTCATTTGTAAGCTGTCAGTATTACCTGTTGACTGAGAAAAAGTGGGACCCGAACCCTCTTGGATCCATCACCTAATCGCCTAGAAGGAATAGAGTTTTCCACAGCAGCAGATTCACTAGAGACCTATAAATGCAAGAAAAATGCAGCAAATAAAATCAGTTTGAGAAGTCCACTTCAATACTGGGGGGAAAAAAAAAGCATTATATTTTCTAGAATACACAAAGTTCATATGATTGAACGTTCAATCCTATCACTCAAAAGCATCCTCCCAAAATTAGAAAAAGAAATTGCTTTTATCCGTATTACTGGAGAAGGCATCAAACTTGTTGCCAACAATAGCGCAATACCACGCTTGCAAATATGATGGTTACTGAACTAATAACTAATCTGGTCTTCTCATACGCCCCACATAGCCTAAATGTTGTCTGCCCTTTGATTTGCACTGATTGTATAAACAGCTATCACAAGAAAAGGGCAAATAAATTTAAAACTATAGATTGTTCACCTGGTTTTGAATGGTTTCGACCAACATATCTTGGCAATCAAGTGCATGCACGCTTCCCAAATTTGGGCACTGAAGAAGCAATCTCTCTGAAGTTAAAAAACACAACATAAAATTAGTTAACAAAAACTACCAAGTCACAAAATGCTTGTGTGTGTATGTCACCAGCTTGAAAAAGAAGGAAACCCAGAGAACATACCAGGATGCAAGTTTCTACAAGAATTTAGATTCAGCTCATTAAGTTCTGGGCAGTTCAAATATAAAGACTGCACACAAATTCACAAGTTCAGATCCAGAGAGAAGAAATAGTCAGCAAAATTATACAAATTACTCAAGACTAGTGAGTCTCACATCTAAGCCAGAACAGCCCCACAAACTTAGTTTTTTCAGCTTGCCATGTTTGATAATTAACTTCTGGTAAATAAGGTGTAGTTTGCTGCTTGCAGTTTTTTGTGACTCATAGTCACAGCTTTCTTCAAAGGTTGGACTCTGGAAATTGGGATCACATATGGTCATTCCACAGTCCATGAGTTCAAGAAGAGGCAGTTGAGCTGCAGCAAATTGGATTCCACCTAAAAGATACAGGAAACAAGTAAAAAGTCAGTTGGAAACCAAAAGTAAAACTATAAATACATAAAACAGAATGCGACGTTGCATTAGATAGAATGCAGGTCTTGAAAGTTACTTGAGGTTATGTTAGGGCAGAGTGAGAGAAGAAGTCTTGTAAGTGTTTCAGGGAACACATTGCAGATCATTCCAATGCCGCTGTCACTGATGCTTGACCTGAAATTGAAGGTGGCATAAGAATTACAATCTAAAAGAGTAGCCTAAGAAACAAGCAATTGTTCTGACAAAATAACCATTGACTGCATCTTGAAAGAACTCCCACTTCTCACTTAGGCAAGTATAATTCCAAATTTCAATTATTGTGTTCAAGTCATGAAGAAACAAGAAAATTGTGGAACCTTCACATGGTAATACCTGGCTTACATTAACTACTGTTTGTCCTATTTACTCAAATGCAATGAAACTGAGGGTAGTAACTTACCCACTCAGATCAAGCAATTCTAGGTTTGAGTAGCTTGAAGCAATTGCTGCAACAGATGCATCAGTGATTTCTGATCCAAGCACAAGAGAAAGCATTCGCAACCCTCTGCACAGTGGAGATACAGTACAGTAAGGTAAGATACAAAAATGGGGAGACAGCCAAACAAAGTAGAAAAGCTTGTACTGCTGCTCCATACAATTTTCACTTGTTTTGACTTAATTAATTAGACCATTGATGGTGGTGTTCCACTAATCATTGAAATAAAATATCATCCATACAGAGAGAGAGATGCAGTCTTCCACCCCCTCAACATCTAATGACTTTGACGTGTGATATGTAAGAGTTAGGGAATGGAGAATTAAGCCAAGAGTCGTGCCAAATGAAGAGCCTAAAAAATAGGAGTCCATCTCCAAGTGACCCCAGTAATGGGGAGACTAGAAAGGAAGATAGTAGAAAAAAATTCAAAGCAAAAATTCATAACTTGAAGAGTGTTAGAGAGAAATTTTGAATCCATTTTATTGTGATTGTCGTGTTTGTCTTCTATAGGCTTAATTTTGTTTCTTTTGTTGGAGTTGTTTGTTTTTGTTTATTTTTGCTCTCTTTACAAAAGATGTGTATTGAACTTCATCATATATATTTCTTTTTTGGTTATAATATGACTTATCCCAAAAAAAAAAAAAAAAAATCAGCCATACAACTAAGAATTTAACAGACCTCAAATTTGAAGCTGTAAGAGCAAGCACAACAGCATGCGAAAGTCGAACTGATGCAATGTGTATGTTTTGTAGCCTTGGACAGTTCCTTCCCAAACCATCCACCATGTTAGTAAGATCAGTATTATCATTTTCTTGGCAAGAAAAGTCTAGGGAAATCTCCTTCAAATTGGGGCAGTTGAAAACCTAAACAGCCAAACCACGTATGGAAAAAATGAATTGAATGCACTCTAAATAATAAGAATGTGGGCATATAGGAAAGAAGTAGCTTGAGAGAGAACACATGAAAATAATAGCACTAACCATCTTAGAGAGAGAGTGAAGCTCTGAAAGCCAAAGTGTAGAAAGACTTGATGAACAAAGAATAAATCCACTAAGGTTAGAACAACCTTCCATCTTGAGGCTTGTAAGACATCTTCTATTGGCAATAAAACGACCTAATTCATCCCTGCATTAAGATCATAAAACAGATCCAATTAAATCCAACAAATAAACACAAATGGACCTAACCCTTCTCTCAATCAAATGTAAGACTAATTTGTACACGGTACACACCACACGAAGTGTCAAAAACTAAAAAATGTGCCAAGCAACCCAAATACCCAAATTACATTATCTATTCTTTGACCCAGTTTTGTTTCATAATCTTTCAACACAGTATAGATCTAATTTTTTAATGCCTGGTTTTGACATCATAAAACCTCATAAACCATATCCTGACAAATCCAAATATTGGTTGCACAGAAAAGCGTTCAACAAATCATCTCTTCTTTAAACTGGATCATGCATGGATGAATCATGTTTTATCAAGCAATGCTGTGGGAATTCTATGGCAGCTACCTACTGCAAACTCCAACAACCCACTTTCCTCCGGAGAGAAAAAATAAGAGGTTCAGATAAATATCAGAAGCACGACAAACTGAGCTCTAAAATGTGCATATTTGAAAGGCCACACAAACAGAATAGAAATAATACCCAGTTATTCGATTGAATGAGGTACTAGATGTAAAGATCTCCATAGATTCCAGATTAGGACAAGAGAATGCAATGCAGGCCAGCATCGTTGCATCCACATCACTGCAATACCCAAATAGAAAACGATTAAACCACGTAAAAACAAAAACAATGATCAACATCTGACTGATTTCATTGCTATCGTAATTTCTTCATGCCTATCTTCTCCAAAAATTTACAATTTCAAGTTCATATTATATCAGATCCAAAAATAATAAAAAAAACATAAAATAACCACTGAAAACAAGTGCAACTTAGATTAGCAATTTGGAACAAATTCTAGATGACCCTACAAAGATCACTCATTTAATTCAATGCAGAACTATGAAATCGAGTATATCGACCAATAGTCTGCTAATTATATCCACCCATTCAAACATCTCGTTTCAGATTTTGTTTTAAATCCATTTTTTAAATTTTTTTGTTCAATTAATCTCAGGTCATATTCATATTCGTATTCACTTGGTTTGGTCCAGTTCACAGTCATTTCAACTGATCCATCCAAAAACCACTAGATCTGATGAACAGTCATTGAAAACCCTAACCTTTCCATTCTAAGAGACAGTCTAACAAGACCAGGACACTTCTGCAACACCGATCCGGCGAATCCAACCTGAGCCTTCGCCGGAACCCTAAGCCTGAGTTCCTCCACCGCTCTCCACAGCCTCCTCGCCGTGTCCCTCCACCCCTTACACACCTTCGCCGCCGACAACAGCGCCGGCGGCGGCAACCTCGTCATCACTTTCCACAGACAACTCACCGGCAACCTACCGGATCCCATTACCGGTTCTACCTCCGGCGCATTGTAGTCACCGTCACCGTCAGATTCCGGCAACGCCTGGATGTCCATGTTGTCAAAGGAAAGCGCCCGCCGGAGGTGGGATGGCGCCTGGGGGCGGACAGCGGAGAGAGGAGAGGGCACGACGGAGTTGGAATCGGAGGGTGTGGTGGTGGTGGGAGCATGACAGGAGTGGCCTTTTTTAGGGAGACCACAGCGGCCGCAGTTGTAGCCACCCCTCCTTTTGCCTCGGTTGGGTGGATCATGAGACTCGTCGGAAATGGAGGAGCCGCAGCCGGGGGTGGACGGGTGGGGATGGCGGCCTTGCATTTAGGGATTGTTAGATTTTTAGACAGAGAGAGAGAGAGATGGAGAGATGGGCGAAGAACGAAATATAGAGAGCGGGGGGCGTGGTCGGAAAGGCGCGGGAGATTGAGACAACTTCGCGCCCTGGTTTTGAAAATAAAAATGTGAGGAGGAGCGTGTCTAATCATTGGACTGTTTTGGAAAGCTCGTTACCAGTCAACTTTAACTTTTAAAATTATATTATTTATCACATAATTTATTCATAAAAAAGATAAAATTAATTTTTAACTAATTTTCTAAAACACCCTAGAATCTCATTCTTTTATTATATTACGTTTTAAAATCCGTACAATTTATTTATTGAAAGATAATTGTAGTAATTTTTTATGAAATAATTCTATACATAGGTCTCTTTTGGAAGATGTTTTAAAATTTAATTTTTTGACTTTTAATCTTTTTGAGTTATATTATTTATCTATTTTTTATATATATTTAAAAAAATTTAAAAATTAACTTTTAACTTACTTCTTAAAACAATCCATACTAACAATCTTATTAAAAATTATATTAAAAATGTAAGAAGTTAAATTTGATTGGTTATAAAAAAAAAAAAATGATATTTAAACATCCAATGATGTTTGAATATATATATGTTTTTAATAAGATTGTTAATAAAAATTTAAATATATGTAGCATTGTTGATTTTTATGATTATGTTTTAGAATTACAAAATAAATTGATTATTTTATCAAATTTGGATACTTTAATGAACTGATTCAGCCTCCGTTTGGGAAGCCAAAAAGTCAAGTTTTTTGGCTATTTTAGCCACAAAAGACAAAATAGGCTTTTTTAGCCACAAAAAACAAAACATCACATCCAACCCATAATCATTACACTCCTCTCTCACAAAAAAAGTCAAAAAAGCCAAAAAGCCAAAAAGCCCTTCCCAAACCAAACTTTTAAGCCCAGGCTAAAATAGCCAAAAAAGCCAAAAAGTCAAAAAGCCAACCCACTTCCCAAACGGAGGCTCAGTTGATGAATCTATGAACTCGATTGAATTGCCTAATCCAATTTATTATATATGATTAGATTTTTTTAATAATAGATAAGAAATAAATAGGAGAATAATATATTGCCTAACACAATAATAAATCTAAAATCCAAACCCTTTACTCTTGCATCTATGGTATGAATACATATAAAAATTAAATATATAGTGATAACATTTTTCATTCACTCTTTTAATATTTATATCAGTCAATGTTAATAATTAATTGTTAAAATATGACATTTAAATCAACAGAAATGATACATTTCTCTAATTTTAAAACTCTAAACAAAACTCTAATAACTTGATAATGAAAAAAAAAAATACAAGACACAAATATAACACCATTATAAAATCCACACACCATTAGAACTCCGGAGAACTTGACAATTAAAACTCTCATCAATCTTTTTTTGGTTTAACGGGTGTTAGCTCAATGAAAAAAGCGCCGGCGAAGATTCTGCCTCCTTTTGGTCCCAGAAAAGTGCAAATCTTTCCAAAAAAAGTTAGAAACTTTTCGTCTAATATCAATGGAGGCCCATAAGAATGCCCACGATTCATCAGCCGTATCCGTGGCCCGCCTTGGCCCAAGTGTTATAATCTTTCAAATGTTAGGTTTTTTTAGCAAAGCTACATGTTAGTTTGAAAATTGGTTTTTCAATAATATTTTGCTAATTTTTTTTGAGTTAATTATCTAAAAATTCTATTTACAAATGTTATGATAGCTCAAGTTCTATCTAAGATTTTTTGAATTAATAAATTCTATTTAATAAAATTGAGAATATTTTCAATTTTTTCCAATTTTTAAAACTATAACATTATCAATTTTGTATAGTGATGTTCTAGATATTTCACTAACTGATGGAAAAAAAACAGAGCATGACATTACACGTTTTTGCCTTTCTACTTATTAGTTTGATTCAATTATCCAATAAAATCGAGAACAGTGTTTGGTTTCAATTTTCTGAAAATTGAGTTTTTTGTTTTTCGTGCTTTTTTGTTTTTAGTAAATATTTTTAAATTTTGAAGTAATTTTTTTTACCTTTTTTATGCACCTTACTTAGATGTATTTAAATGGTAAAATATTTTTGAAAAAATATTTTTAAAAATTAATAAATACAAAAAAATACGAAAAATGTACTGGATTTATATATATATATATATATTTGTATTTTTTGGTATTTAGTATATTTTTTAAAGATTTGTTTCACAAATATTATACTTTTCAAGTGTATTTATGTTAGGTATGTCTAAAAATTTTTAAAAAAAATTGCTTAAAATATATAAAAAATTCATTGAAAACAAAATACGAAAAATAAAAAAGCAAAATTTTCTGAAAATTGGAACCAAACAAGCCGAATCTCCAGTTTTAAAACTGAGAAGATCATCAGTTTTTTCATTTTAAAATTTTTTTTTTTCTAGTTTTGCACATCAATGTTCCATCATCATGCTGCTTTTATAGACACAATTTTTTAATATTTTCCATCAATATTTTAAATTTTTTATATTTTCCATCATTTTTAATATTTTAATTTTACACAAAGTTTTTTTTTTATTTTTTTATTTTCCATCAATAATTTAATTTTTTTTTTTAAAAAAATATAAGTTTTTTTTTTTTTTTGCACATAAATTTTTTTTTTTTTTAGTTTTTTCACTTTTGAAAGTTGATGTTTTAAAATTTTGAAATTAAAATAAATGTCAAATCATCCTGTGTCCTTTATAAATAATCATAAATGATGAATAATGATTGTTTAAAGAATAATTTCGACTATTAAAAATTTAATGGGGTTTGAACATCTAAAAAATCGTAATTAGTTGTTTGGGGTGTCCTAAATAAGTGCATTTTTTGTCTTTTTAGACTAAAAAATTGAGGGAAAAAATATGGATGTGTAGGTTAACTTTTTGACTTTTTATGAAAAAATATGTATTAAAAAATTATATAAATTAGTGTCTAAGGAAAAATTAGGATTGAGAATTGTGCAACCGTAATTTTTGACTTTTGGTGAATAGTGATAATTTTTTAACTTTTTGAGTAACTTTTTGACTTTTTGACTTTTTTTCAACTTGCCAAACTTGGTCTTAATGAAATACAAGTTCATAAATTAGGATTGGTGTGTAAATGCATTTTTTCCTTTTTTTTTTGTTCATCTCTAATAAATTTATTTGATTTAAAAAATTAACTTTTAAATCATAATTCTAAAAATTGAAAATAAATAATTAAAATATGAAAAAATACAAAAAAATGTTAAATACTTATTTATTTATTTTTAAAATTTTACATTCTTTTAGAATGAAGAACTAGGAAGTTTCCGAGGATTCACCTGATGCTAATACAATTGAGAATAAGAACTTGCTTCCACAAGGCTGTAGAGGAAGGTGTTATTATTACCAAGTTGCATTATTACCATCATGCATAGAGAAAATGTGACTCAACACTGACAAATATTTTGATTTTGTTTTGGTAAGAACACTTCAAGCTACACTCACTGAACTTGAAGGAGATATTTTAATTGAGCTTCAACCTATTCTGTCATATTATAAGTTTGTTTTGTTTTGTTACGAATCACGAAAAAAATATCATAAGAATGATCATGAAAGATTCTCCATCTTTGGATTAAACGTAGAATAAAACACCACACACTAATCAAAGGATGAAAAATCTTCATGATATTTTTTTCATAACTCCTAGTATTATTCTAGACAGTTTGTTAGTTACTCTTAAAGACTCTAAATTTCTAGTATATGATCGGTGCGTGGTTTTGCACGAATGGTACAGTTATTTTTCTGTACAGTTGCTAGTTTATGAGCTAATGGAATAGAGCATCAATGTTTAGATAAGTTGCAGTTGAGTTTTGAAAGTTTTCATGATCTTCCTTTTTTGTTTTTGTTTTTTTTTATAATAAACAAGATATGAAAAACAGTAAAAGGAGAGGGAGTACAATCAAGAAACAAAGTAGTTAAATACAGAAAACAAGCTAATATTACAGAGAAGAAAATGCAATTGTAAACACAAAGTTCAACATTGCATTTTGATAGTGATATGATGAATGAAACACAACAACTCCTCTTGTTTTTGGGTTTAGAGAGACAATCCAGACTCCTCATCCTCTTCAAGGGTGGAAGTGTAGATAATGTAGAAAGCCCATATCAAACCAAACACAACCACCAGGATCCAAACCAGAAGGTTGTTGCTCAAACCAAAGGGAAGTCCAGTTCCTTCGGTGCTCAGCCTCTCATCCACCAGTGCCATGGCTGGGCTTGACATGGTTGCAGCACAAGCGGCAGCCATCAATGATGCACCCATCCCCACTTTTGAGCTGCTGCTGCTCTCCTCCACAGAAGATGGCTTTCCCTCCATTGAACATCTCACTTTTCCCTTCTTTGCCATTGCTGGCAATCCTGCATCATACATTAGATAAGTAAAATCATTGTTTTGCTAGTGTCGTGTCTCCGAAAATGGTGTGGAGTAACTGTTTGTTTGGTGATTTGGAGAGGGGGGAAAAATGAAAATCTCCTATAATCCTTAATGTTGAGTTTGGATTTTAAAATTATAAGGGAAAAAAAAAAAAGATTTGTGAAGAAGTCTACTTCTATTTCATTTATTTTTCTCTTCATTTTTTCCTTCACAAATCCATCTTAAAATTCAAGATTTAAACGAAGTTTAAGGAGAGAATGAAATGAACTAAGAAGAAAGGCCGAGAATCACTTTTTGAATCTCTCTAACGCAATGTTTGGTTGAGGATTTGGAAAGGGATTTAAAAAGGAAAAAAAAAAGTATGTTAAATGTTTCACTTAGTTTCATACACTTTTTTTTTTTTTTCTTTCCAAATCTCTTTACAAATCCTCCAACTAAACACAACGGAAAGGTGAAGAAATTTAGAAAGTCAAGAAACCAGCTGAATATCAAATTTTCACAACATAAAAAATACCCAACTAAATACAATGATAAATGTTATTTTGATGAAAGGAAAAACTATTATTCTCCTTTCTCTGATGTTTATCCAAATAAAAGGAATTGTTTTCTTTTTTATCCAACATAGGTAATCAAATTTTTTTTGGGGGGGTCTATAATTCCCAAAGGAACTATAACTATTGGAAGGAAGGACAGATTAATTCGTTATAATTTCTATGAAAAGTAGGAATTTTATATTTTATAAAGAACAAAATGAATGAATTGCAGTATTTTTGAGTAATTCTTACCAAGAACAGATGAGGAAGGAACCGCCATCATTCTCTTCTGCACGACGGTGGTGCGTGTTACTAATGATGAGGTGCAAGCAGTAATGGTAGCCATTTTAGAACAATTTAGTTCTTCTTCTCAGATTTTGTTCCGCAGAATTAAGCAGAGCAGCTACCAGTAGAGGAAAAAAGTTGAAGCCCATGATTATTTCAGTTTATTTATTTCATATATTGTCATGAAATGAATATAATTGATCCACAATGCACCACACATCACGGATAGACAGATACTCCCTCATCTGTAACCATCCAACCAATTCCCTCCACCTGTCACACTACACAATCCTTTTATAATCAATAATCAATAATTTCTTTAGAGTAGCACCTCTTTGGTTTCTTGGCCCCCCCTTTTTTCGAGTTAACTAACCCAAACAGTTGATTGGTGTGGTGGGTACCAATCAATTACTGAAATGTCATGTATGGCATCAATTTTTTATTTTTTTTTGGTGAAAAAGGAGAAATGGGCAAACCAATGCGTGACAGTATTTCTTTTAACATGACCATAGAAGTTCTTACCGGATGAGAGTCATGCATTCACAAGCGCTTCCTAAAAATGAATTTGAGTTATCAACAATGTTAGGTGGTTCAAAAAATCATGGCTCGAATGGCTTGAATCACTCAAAACGATATCGTTTTAAATATAAAACGACGTCGTTTTGACACATTCGAACCACACAAATTCATGCCACCAAACATTTTTCTTGAGTTATAACCTAACCACAACTCCATAAAAAATATAGCAACAAAGAGACCGGGGCCACACCAGCTAGTCATGCAGTAAAGCATTTCACAAAAAAAGCTTGGATAAAACCATCAGGGTCACTCTGAAGCACAATAATCAAGTCATCTAAGATAGAAAAGATATAGATACAGTAACTAGACAGATATGAAAATCTATATTATTATTGTATTCAAATTAGAAAATACTATTTCACTTTTAGAATGAGTTATTTACACATGAACCAGCATTATAACCAACCTTAGGGACACTCTTATTTCATTCCTGTTGTTGCTAACAATTGACTCTCAGCTCAGCTCCTAGAAGGTTATGCCCAGAAAATAAAAAAATACAGTTGAAATTTACAAACAAAAATTGTAGAAGAATGAGAAGGGAAAAAAAATCAAGTGAACAAATGGAGTTCCTCTGACAAAAAGCAACAAATCTGTGCGGTAGAATGGGATTGATTCAAGCTACTAATGATGCAGGATTTTAATTATCTATGAATATTGCACTGTTGAAGATATGGATGTTCATAGTTAATATGTCTCCTCCAATATTCCTTGTAATCCTCGAGCCCAATATCCAACCAAGGTTTCATAATTCCATCGAAGTGTATCACTGATGCCTTTTTGATGTCTTCCTGCCTGACACCCAAGTCAGAACCGAGCCCAAGGAGATGCCATGTTTTGTTCAAACCCAACGTATGGTTGTAGAAGGTGACCCAACCTAAGGGCAAGCTACCTGCCTTCCACACCGGCCTCTTATATCCCTGCATGACCTCCACAATAATACAATCATTAGAAAACTAATTGTGTTCAAAATAAAGCTTAATACATGCATAAACAAAATTACACCACCAGGGGAAAAAAGAAGAAGAAAGAAAGCATGTATAGTTAGTTATATATCTGTGATATATGGCATGCAGTGCCTCATGAACAAACCTTCAAAAGGGCTAATTTGATGGGCAAGCTCCAAATACAGAAACTAAAATACATCTCAACTAGACTCAACCATTGTGACATATCAACAAAATGCCATCTGGTAGTGATGAAGAAAGAAAATGATGAAAAGGAAACAAATGGTAACTCAATACTTTTTTTAACACTCCACTTGGATAGAGTGATTTAGTGAGAAATGATATGAAATTAAAGGAAATAGAACTCTTTTCTCACGTTTGGTTTACAAGTCAGGTGATAAAATGTGAGAAATAGTGAGACATGGTGATAGAGATACTCTCTTAATTTATAGGTTTCATTTCTTATCAAAAGTGGTGAGATTGGGTCAGAAACAAAATGATTGGTTGTGTATTTTACATAATACCGAGATTGCCCATTAAAATACAAAACAAGAAAAAGAAATATCACCCATATCCCTATATCAAATACTTTCTTACTCATCCAAATACAATAGTGAGAAAACACAATCATTTCTTTTATTTTTTCACCTAAATGAGAGACTACAATCATTTCTTTTATTTTATTTTCTGTTCTCACCTTCTAATCCAGAGCGTGAAAGAGTTGCAGAGGTGAAGTACAACCTCAATTAAAGGCACAACAATCATCCTTCTAAAAAGATAATTTGGAAGAACAAAATGAATTATTTGACAGGTCAGCAAAAATTAGTTTGAATCCACCAACAAATGAGCATGCGAAAAACATTTGAAAGAAGGGTGCGAATGAACTATACCAATTGCAGATATTTGTGGTAGACCCCAGTTAAATTCCGTCTCCTCCACTCTTTAAGATCAAACAAATTCATCCCAAATGCCCACGTGCATGCCTTGCGATCAAACTTCTTTGCCACCATTGGGTCTGAAAAGTTGACAAACATATCCATACGACGGAATGAAGATTCACCTTCCTGACAAGTCTCCACTGCTCCATTTACTTTCCCCTTCATATTAACATCCCAAAGTCCTGTCAGATCCCTTTGCACAACCACATCATGGTCAAGGAGCACAATCTTATTCAGCATAGGGAAAATGTCTGGCAGATAGAAACGTAAGTGGTTCAGTTCAGATGTATATCTCGAGTCTAGGGAGTTTTGTGTCGGCAGTGTTGCACCATACTTGGTGGGCAACCATTCAAAAGTGTCTGTACTCTGAATCTGCATTGCAGATTTCCCAGGAGGATTTAATATGAACCACATCGACATTGCTGGGAAGCTTAGAGGATCTGTCACTACGTGAAAGACTATCTTCTCTGGTTCCTGCAAATGGTCAAGCAAAGCTAGTTCAATTCTAATTAAATGTGTCATAAGCCTCTCTCTTTTTTCCTTTTTAGTTTACAAAGAATAAAGTGTATCCACATTGATTCATCAATTAGATACCTGGGATTCTCATGCTATTAGTCTAATGGGGTTGGCAGAAAAAATTAGGCATTCACTACTTGAATTATATTCACGATTCACCAATAATCCTAAAAAGAGCAATCTCAATGCCCAAGGCTCGCATCATTGCAGGATCTAGGAAGGGTCAAATATACACAACCTTACCCCCCATGTGTCAAGAGGTTGTTTCTGTGGTTTGACCCCATGACAAACCTAACCTAACTAATACAATTTTAGACGATCCCAAATTTGTTGTCATCACAACCAATTCAACTTTCTTCAAATGAAGGCTCCAATCCCTTCAATTCATCAGACAAATTCAGTGTAATTGCAGCAGTTACTTAGAAGCCCTTGACATAGAAATAAAAGTTCACATCGCAAGAAAAATCCAAAACTCATGCGGTAGTTATCCATGGGTAAAATGACACCAGGAAGCGAACACCAGAGTCCATTTGCAATTAAACAGGAATATGGGCAAATAAAGTCTAGTTCAGACATGGCCAAAGACTAAACAATTTCTTTCATGTAACAAGTTTTATGGAGAATGCATAGTCTATTATCACTAAAAACATATTATTATAGATGTAAATATAATATATTAATTAAGTAAATCTGTATATATATACACGTGTATAAGTGCTACTTCCTGTGCACATATGACAGGACCATGAATAGAATTGTTTGATACTAAAATAAAAATGATGGGCTGTGACAAGCAATATAATGATTATCCACAACGTTGAACCACGCGGTAATTCATCATGCATTAGAAAAAATGATAGCTTCCACGAAAATTTCATTAGACTAATCAAGTCTCAAAACAAGCATCAAGGGCAGATGCATGTAGCAGATCAGCTGCTGTCCAAAACTGTAATCAATGATGGGTATGATGAGTTCCCATTGATCAATGTAATTTTCTTAGTAATTTTTCTCTTTGTCTATTGTAGACCATGCTTGGGATTATTAGTCATCTAAAACAAAACTTAATATATACAAGTAAGGTCAAGCGTAATTGGGCTAAAAAAATGGTATCCAAGTGATATTGCACCAAATAAAGTCCAGGCAGCTTACCCTAGAGGTGGGAAAACAGTTGAGTTCACAACCACTGAACAAGCCAAAATGTTGTCAGAGAAGACAACAAAGTGATAGAGATTAAGATCAAGCAACTTCTGTTGGTTACGGAACTCCCGCTCCTTGGGCAGTAGAGCAAAGTATTCAGCAGTCAACTGCATGGACAGGCAGTGAAGGCCTTTGGGGGTGGTCCTTCCACCAAGCTGAACAAGAAATGCAGCTTCATTCTTCAGTGCCCGAGCCAGTTCTTCAGCATTGTCAGTCATAGCACGGAGTTTCATGGCCATGGTTGGGCAGTCTGTATACAAACGGCTGGCTTTTGACAAAGTATTCTCCATGGCTTTCATCCTCTGCAGAGTACTGAAAAGTTAACTGTTCTTAGATGAGATATAATTATCTCTTCGAGTAGTAGGCATGTCAAATGCACCCAGATACTCAATTACACATCTTCTATGGCTTAAGTAATCAGATTTGACTTTACAGCAAATTTAATATTCAAGGTCATTTTCCCTAATAGATATTTAAAAAAACATTAAAATTTGGACCCATTTACCCTGATCAGCAAGGCAGGCAGTATCCCCTATCCCAGCCAGTTAGGCATAGGAGGGGGGGGTGGGGTATCGAAGTAGAAGGCCCTAATACTAAATCTAATTAAAATGTATCCACCAGGTGAACAAGTACTTGACTCACTGTGTAAAAACTGCAATCTGCTACAACTTATAAGATGAAGGATGGTACCACAAGTTTAAAGAATTAGTTTACTCTAACACAAAAATATGAGACTTGTGTTTCATTTCACCGATTGCAAAGCTTCTTCTACAAATACACATGTTAATGCATTAAATATTCCTTCCTTCTATAATATTTAATCCTTCAAACATCATTCAAGACGAAAATTAGAACTTTACCTCCTAGACAAATCAGAATCCTCCTAGACAAATCAGAATCCTTGGTGGAATCACCAGCTCGTTCTAGCTCTTTAATTCGTAGTTTCAACTCTCTTACTAATTGGGAGTTGCTAGTCGGTGGTGCAAATTTCAAGTATGCTTTGGCCCTAATCAACTGATCTTTCATCTCTTTCACCTTCTCATCTAATACCCTCCTTGTCTGTGATGGTATATTCTGAATGTGCTTAACTATTGGTTGTCTTGACAGTTCCTGGTACACAAAATCAAGACCAAGTTAATAAGCAGATCGCAAAGCCTAAAACAAGTTGATATTTCTACTTTCGATATGTTTTCATCTTGGAATTGTTGATGGAGAGAGAGAGAGAGAGAGAGAGAGAGAGGAGGTGAAAGAAGCAAGCAAATTTCTTTATTTGATTTAATTGGATAGGAATGAAAAGAAAATGAATATATATACATTAAAAAAATCAAATTGTTTTGTTCAATTAAACACACGCACGAAAAAAGAAAAGAAAAAAGAAGAGGGTATGAATTGAGTAATTTCATTTCTCTTTCATTTTCCTATGTGTCAACAAACCTGAGATCCAAACATAGCGGTAGACATATAACCACTTTTTAACAAAACATGTCCAAGTGCAAGCATAACAAGAAGCTTGCTCAAAATTTCTTAATTTCCTGGTTTGATACCGAAATTGATTGCACTTGATACCTTAAAAATAGCCATCCAAGTAAAGCTTAGTTTTATTTCATGGCAGAGAAAAAATTTCAACAAATAGGACTAAGTAGCTTTTCATCTGTCTAATGTGTAAAATGTGTCATCAAAACAATCAACTTTAATTACCAATATCCTTTCTGTCAAAAGGAAAAAGTTCATAAATTGATGACCAAAAATCCCGAATTCCTCATGTAAAACCTAGTGCTATACCAAGAACATCCCATGGCAGTAAATAGATAAGCAAGCTGTTCTTAAATATGTCTTCCTTTTTTTTTATTAAAGAAAGATGTTCATAAAGATGTTTGGAAGTTGTATTAGGAAACTCAGTAGGTTATAAATAAATTTAAGCAAATACTAGATAATACAACAACCAAACATTCCTTCCTACTCTTCTAAATGTGTGAAGCACTCAAAACTTGAGTGAGGGTATGGAAAACACGTCTAACATGTGTCGTTGGATATTCACCTAGCAAACACATATTTAGTAACTTGAATTAACCATAAAACTATGGATGCAACCCTCATATTAATTTATGCACAAAATTCTCTATGACACCTTGTGAACTCATTTTACCATATTATGAACATTTTGCCATGTCCTCGTGTCCTTGGATATGGAATTAGATGACTGGACACTTAGACCCATACCTACCCCCAGGTCCATGTAATATAGCTTCAAAGGATTCAAGATGCATTGAAATACTACTCAAGTACATTAAGGCACAAAAACAAATTGAAGATGCTTGCATACTAATAGAATATTACATGTCATTGATTTTAAAGTTACAAACCTAAGCATTGATTATGTAGTCCTGTATTCACCTTCAAGTTCAAACAATTGAAATGCTAGTCTTAGAGCATGATGACAAGATTAAAATTATTATACAATTTTGCTGAAGAAACTTTCCCCTTATTGTTGGCATTACTAACTGCTCTTTGATTAAATAGACTGAGTTAGAAAGGATTGACCAAAACTTCGTTCTTGCATCACTTCTACTTCATACATATTGTATCTATTTGGTTGGCAATGATTAAATATTCCAATGAAGTAGGCAAAACTGCAAATGAGGTGGGGGTCATTGATGAGAGCAACTAGTATATCCTCTTATACACACATGGTTAATAAATTGTTTTAAATTTACTCCACAGATCTTTGACTTCTGGTTTCATTTGTATTTTTTATAAATCAATCAGTATATAAGAAGTCACTTCATTCTTATTTTACATACCCAGATAACTTATTTCGGAATGAATATATACCTTACAAGAGAAAAAAGTAGTTATACTTCTTATAGATCATATTTAAGGAATATAAATCTGCTCAAATTCCTTTGTTGCTCTATTTAAGCCAAAAAAAAAATTATGAATTTACAGCAGTTACACTTATAGATCAAATTTTATTTCAAGATATTCTTGAGCATTTTAAGCTTCAATATACATTTTTATTTACAAATACATATACATATTCAACCTCCAACTTTTATTTCAAGATATTCTTGAGCATTTTAAGCATCAATATACATTTTTATTTTTATATACAAATACATATACATATTCAACCTCCAAAACCCAACAACACCCCGCCCCCCCCTTCTTTTCTCCAAAACACACACAACACACAGAAAGGTAGGTACATAAGTAATGAGTAATTATATAAATAAATAAAGCAAATTTACTTTTATGACCAATATTCTAATTTATAGGAATGTGTCTTCTGCCTCTCCAGCCGGTGAAGTGGCTCAATCACAATGACTAAACATACTCGTAAGGAGCATTTCATCTACCAATGTCATGTTTCTTTCTTTTTAGAAGGTACACTGGCTTCGGAGATGAGGCGAAACTATTGAAATCCCCCCTCAATACTTAGCTATGTCAAAAATGTGGCTTCAATTAATTCTAAAGTAGGTTCCTTAAAAATGAATTGTGGTTGGATCCTACAACAGTATGACTTTTTACTGGTATTAACTACTCTGGGTTATCTAGAAGTTAATAACTTGATGTATTCCATATGTTTGAGGCATTACATTTACTCCCATTTGATTCGAATAAAATTGACTCTTCCCCAGGTACCCAATGATTGCATAGGCAAGAATATGACGAAATTGAACACTGCGAGAACAAACATCTCCTGACCATATGTCCAGAACTAGGTTTCCTACTAACAAATATTTGAGGAAGTTTCCTAATTATCATTCAATGTAAACAGAACAGTTAGCATATCCAATCAATAATGTATACCTCCACATGAAGAATCATTAACTTAACTGTAAAACTTTTAGAAAGATCTTTCAAGAAGCCAGCGGGAACAGTTTTTTCTTCTTCTGGAAATGATATAGTTCATATACAATATTATAGTTTAAGACCACCTTCACTTTATCAAAGTTTCAACCACCTTTAAGATTATTGAAAGTCATAACCCATTGTGCAGATATCATACCTTTCGCCCAGATGTCAATGGTTGTTTCTCCAACTGAATTTGCTGATAGTATTGCTTTTTGTCCTGATTAGTACCTAAAGGTTGAAGCCAAAGAAAAAATTAAATAAAAATCCATAATAGACAAATGTATGAGAATCAATGAATAATTTAAACAACAGCCAATGGCACTAACCATTTCTTTCCAATATATCGCAGCGGGTGCTGCTTTTGGCATTTCCTAATTGGTTCGATCTAATATTCCCATCAGATGAACTGAAGCTAACCACAGAACTAAAACTTCCATCTTTGTATACAACTGGTGGTGGCTCTTTCAAACTTTCTCCTTCTTCCTACACAGCAGAGCACCCAATTTCCATTCCACAAAAATAAGTAATAAAACAAACAGGAACAACTGTCATTCGAAAAACCCAAAGCAAATCTAGATTACCTTCTCGATTGCAATAAGTTTGAGAGCATCTGTCCTATATTTCTGTCCACAATAATAAAACAGTCATTAACCCTTATCATATAAACATCTAAACCCTTGTTGGTTGCAAAGAAAGTGTATGACCCAAAAAAAAACACAGAAACAACTATTTGATACAAAATCAGGAGAGAAAAAAAGATTTCATATTCCTCAGTTTTCTCTGCAACCAACAAGATAAATAAAAATGAAGGAATATATAGGATGATTGTAAAAATAGTGAGATTCATACAATACTCGATAAGTCTTCAATAAATTCTTTCGATTCTGCAAGAAAAAATTCGCAATCAATCAAACGAACTAATAAAAACTGACAAAACGAATAACTATATAATGATTGGAAATTGTGTCACCTTCTGAATTGAAATTTCTAAGCCTATCGGAGAGTAAAAAGATAGGAACAAACACAGAAACAGCGAGCAAAGAGAGGATTAATATCCTCCTGCATCGGCGAATCTGCTTCATGAATATCTGCAGATCAACCAAACGTCAACACTAGGGTTTTCGAACATTTCCTGTATAGATTTAGATCGAGATTCGATGCTTCCAAAAGAAGAATTGGAAGGTTTTTCTTGCTTCTTTTTATTTGTATTTTTATATGCTTTTGTGAATGTTGAATAGAATCGCCTGACACTTCTTCGTGATTTGAGAGAGAGATAGTGAGTTTTAGAGAGAGAAAGAGAGCGGTGAAGAAGGAGAGAAAGGTGCCATGTTCGTGACTGCAAGGATTTTTTTTTATTTTTTTATTTTTTAAATTTTAATAAATTGTTCTGTTTTGGGATTTATATACCTTGGGGTTTTCGTGCAGATTTGAAACGTTATGTATGTATGTATGATGATGCGACATACGTGCATGTATGATGGACTATGACGATTATTTTTTTTTTATTTTATTTTTTTTCTCCTCTATAGATTGAGCAAGGATCCTTTAGAATTTTTTTTTCTTAAAGTTTTCTAAAGTGATGTGTTGTATGGTTGAGATTTAATGACAAGTCAGATCAATTTTTTAGCATTAAATCTTAACCATACAACACATCACTTTAGGAAACTTTAGGAAAAAAAAAATCTAGAGGATCCTTGGTGCTATAGATTGGGCATGAACCATGATGAAGTTAATTTGGTTGAATTTTCAATTTTTTTAATTTAAAATTTAATTTGATAAAAAAATTAAAAAAACTCAAAATTTTCATATAATTCTTATTTTTTGCGAGTAAAATTTTAAAACATTTAAAAATATCTTTGTTGATATTTTTATTTTTTTCAATTTAGTTTGTAATTTTTAGAAAATTTTTAAAAAATGTAAATTAACAATTCAACTTGACTTGTGTTGGTAAGAATATAAATGCTTTTCAACCTTAATTTAATTTTTTAATTTTTTAATTTAAAAAATAAATTGATTAAAAAAATACTCATTTTTTCATATAAATTTCATTTTTTGATAAATTTTGTAAACATTTAAAAATACTTTTTTTGATATTTTATTTTTTTCAATTTAGTTCATAATTTTTTAGAAAACTTTAAAAAAAAAAAAATACCAATTCAACTTGGCTTGTGTCGGTATGATTATAACTTTTCAACCTTAATGTAATTTAGTGTACTACAAGTCATTATAATAAATTATCACAACTAATTATATAACAAAAATGCTGGACTTCAAATTTTATACCAAACAATTACATGGGTGTGTCCCACACCTATGCAAGTATTTGGCAAAAAAAATTATAGAACTTTTTTTTAGGGGTTTCTCTCTGGTTTGTTTTCAAACTAAATGTTATGTTGAGTCGTGGTGTGCCTTTATTTGGACCTATTTCAATGATCCAAACTGTTAATGTGTAGAGCTCTTCGAATATATTATCCTTGCAAAAAATTACGTTGGTTGAATATCAATAGTCACTTGATCAAGTCACATTTCTATCAAAAATATAATCTGATCAAATAATTATTGATATTCAATCAATCTCGATGAGATTTATACAATAAATAGGTTGAATCATTAAAATGGGCCAAAATCAGGTCCAAAAAGACCCAATCGAACCGTTTAATCTAATAAGGGACTAAAAAAAAGTCATACCCAATTTTTTTTATTTGTAACATTGCTCATTATATAAAAATGCAAAAATACACATATATAGCCGTTTTGGAGTTGATTCAAATCCAAATTCCAGCTGTACCTATCAAATTTGGATTTGTGTGTTTTTTAAACGAAATGTTCTCCCTGCGATCCAACTATAGATGATAAGGTTGGTTCATATGAGATATCTTCTCAACCGATTTGTATTGTCCTTCACACATGAATAAAAAAAAAGTAAATCATAATTAAAATACAAAACTTCTTTTATGATTTTAAAAATTACATTTCACTTATTGAAATTTCTAATTTCATAATAAATCATCCATTTCATTAATAAATTATCAAGTCAATTAACAGTTTGTAATCAGGGGCGGAGGCACACAGTGGCCAGGGGGGTCACGTGCCCCCCGGGTTTTTGGATTTTTTTTTTTTCAAACATAAGGAAAATATTTTAAATAAAAAAATTTATAAAAATATTATTTAAAGTGAAATGTCAATGACATTTTTAAAATTATGAGAACAATAATGATTATTTTAATTGAAAGTAAAGAGACTATGATAAGTTATATTATTATTTATGAAAATTTCAATATAATAGTGATGTCTATCATTATTGACATGCAAACATAATAAACATCAATGAAGATATATGAAATTTATTGGATTGTTAGGTACATTTGATATGTAGAGTTTGTCCTCTATATGTTTCTTTCCATTCATAATTAAAATGACCACTATATAAATTATAATCAAGCAACACATATTCAATTATAAAAATAAAAATAAAAAATTACAACAAGTTATAACTAATATTAAAATGAGTCATAACTAATTATTACTTGATATATAGTCATAATCAAAATAACAACCACAAGAAGTTATAACTAAATTATATCTAACACTACAATGTGTCATAACTAAAGACCATAAAGATTATAATTGCAACATATGATTTATACTTTTTTTTATGGTGTGTTTTATAGAATTTTTCTACTAAAATATATTATTTCTATCTCAACTTATCTTCTTTTTTAATTTTCCAATCTACCTGTAAATAGTTACTCCCTAATATTTATATAAAATTTAATCTCAAATCCTTTAATTTAAAATTCACATTTATCCAAATGGACTCTTAATATTTAAGTTTAGTAATATCTCATTGTTGTTTATTAAAAAAATAAAAAATAATTGCTTGGTTAGAGTTTTCCAAAATCACTTTTCAGAAAATTATACTTTCTTGTTTTTCGTTTTTTTTATTTTTACTGAATTTTTTTAAAATTTTAAGTAATGTTTTTAATTTTTAGACATACCTAACATAAATATACCTAAAAAGCAAAAAATTTGTGAAAAAAACATTTTAAAAATTCACTAAATACCAAAAATACAAAAAAAATACGAGAATTCTATACATTAATTGTATTTTTATGTATTTATTAATTTTAAAAATATTTTTTCACAATTTTTTTACTTTTTAAATATATCTAAGTAAAGTGCATCTAAAAAAGTAAAAAAAAATATTTAAAATTTTAAAAATATTCACTAAAAACAAAAAAAACACGAAAACAAAAAAACTCAATTTTCAAAAAACTTAATCCAAAAAACTCAAACCGAACACACTGATGTTATTATTAATTTGTGCTCCCTCTCCATGAATTTCCTGGCTACGCCACTGTTTGTAATGATGTTATAAATATATTTCAATTAATAATTTATGTAATTTTATTATTATATACGAGAGTAATTATGAATTTCATTTTTTTAATTAATTTTGTTGAATTAAAAATTATAATAAAGAGGTATTTATAAATTTTCAAATCATAAATGATAATCTGTACTTTAAGCAAACTTTAGGAGATGGTTTGTAATTTAGCCAGTAAAAAGTTGGTGAGTTCCTCTCTTGGGGATCCAACTACTGATTGATAACTTGAATAACTTATTTTATAAGATTTGTTGGGTAAGAAATACATATAAAAATAAGTTAATTAAGTATAAACAATAATGCTATAGATTCTTAAAAAATATGATCTCACAACTCTTACTCACCTATGATTGGTTTAGGAAGGGGAAAAAAAAATAAATAAATAAAAACACATGATTGGTCCACATTATTTTAGGAGTCAGAGAGGTCTTCAACTTTAGGAGTCCTAAACATTTTTGAAGTATAAATAATCACATAATACAATTGTTTTAAGGAAAACAAAACTAAAAATAATATTTATTGTTTATTTTAAAAATATAATTTAATTATACAATTACTAATATTTGACGGAGCTAATTTTAGTAGTCAATGATCCAATTTTATGATATCATATCATTTTGAATGCATGAATTTAATGTTCAAGTAGTGCCGTGCTCTCTATTTCTCAATTATTAGGCCTACACACATCGGCTCAATTTATGCACTCGTTTGGGAAGTTAGGTTTAGATGAGTTGCAGCTAAAATAATTATAAAAAAATAAAATAAAATTTTAAATTTTAAATTAAAAAATGTCACATTCAATCATAATAATTTTATTTTTTTCTTATAAAACTCCAAAAAAAAAAAATCATATCGAACGAGATTTTTTATCCTCAAATTAAAATAATTAAAAAGGCAAAAAGTCAATTCATATCCCAAACGAACTCTGTATATTCATAATTTTTTTTTTTTTAACAATACATTCATAATTTCTTCTCACGCACAAATATAGACGTTAGATTCATGCTACGCTATGCACAAGATAAAAAATAAATAAATAATATTCATACTAATATTTTATTTTTAAAAATTAAGAAATTGTGTGTGATATTTTGAAATTCCTGTATTTGTCATTCTTAAAACCTCACTTTTGTATAATGACCTTATTTGGAAAGTTGACTATTTTAGTTTTTAACTATTTTAGTACGTTATTTTTTTTTTTTGGAAAGATTATTGAATTTTTTTGTAGTTGGATATGATGTTTATGGGGAAAAAAAGAAGAAGTTAAATGATTATAGATTTGATATGACGTTTTATCTTATTAACTATTTCAGCCTTTTTTTTTTTTTTTTTTTGAATTTTAGTCCAAAAAAAATCCAAAAACCCACTAGCCAAAGAGTTATACTAGGAATCCCAGATAAATTATCAAATATTCTACCAAACCTCTCACATGGGTGTGGAACCCACACACATGTAATTTGTGTAGGTCCCACACCCATGTAAGAAGTTTGGTAGAATATTTGGTAATTCATTTAAGATCTATAACATTTTTCCTTGCGAAATAGATAGATAGATATAGATAATTCAACATCACCCTTATTATCCCTTAATACAATAAATGATGAGATAAATTATGATAATTTGTATTTAAAACTGATAATTTGTGTTAACTTCAAATTTAAAGTAATTGATTGTTTTTCATATTTAATGGTCCTCAAATTTAAATTTTGGAATTGATTCGTTTAATTTTCTTTTCAAAGTTTTAAAGCATAGGATATTAAGTTTTATTTTTTAATCTTGAATGAGAGTTAGCCAATAAAAGTTCAAAAATTTTAGAAAATATAATTTGAGACTTAGAGTTATGACAATGTTTCTTGTTGAAAACATCATTTTGCTTAATATATATAGACAGATAGATATAGATAATTTCAATATCACCATTATTGCTTCTCAATACATAAGAATTATGAGACAAATTACAATGGTTTGATGTTTATGAAAAAAATAAATAAAATGATTATAGAATTGATATCACGTTTTATTTTATTAACTATTTCAACTTATTTTATTTTTTTGGATTTTAGCCCAAAAAAATCCAAAAACCCACTTGCCAAATAGTTATGTTAGAGACTCCAAATTAATTAAATATTTTACCAAACCTCTCACATGAGTGTGGGATCCACACACATGTGATTTGTGTAGGTCCCACACCCATGTGAGATGTTTAATAGAATATTTGGTAATTCATTTGAGGTCTATAACATTTTTTCTCTCGAAAATAGATAGATAGATATAGATAATTCAACATCACCCTTATTGCCCCTTAATACAATAAATGATGAGATAAATTATGATAATTTGTATTTAAAACCGATAAATCATGGGATCAATCATAATAATTTTCAATTTATATTGTGTTAACTTCAAATTTAAAGTAATTGATTGTTTTTCATATTTAATGGTTCTCAAATTTAAATTTTGAAATTGATTCGTTTAATTTTCCTTTCAAAGTCTTAAATCATAGGATATTAATTTTATTTTTTAATCTTGAATGAGAGTTAGCCAATAGAAGTTCAAAATTTTAGAAAATTTAATTTGAGTTATTAGAGTTATGACAGTGTTTCTTGTTGAAAACACCATTTTGCTTAATATATATAAACAGATAGATATAAATAATTTCAATATCACCATTATTGTTTCTCAATACATAAAAATTATGAGACAAATTACAATGGTTTGAAAATTTTATTTAAAATTCATAAATGATGGGATATATCATGATATTTTTCAATTTATATTATGTCAACTTCAAATTTAAAGTAATAAATTACTTCCCATATTTAATGGCACTTAAATTTAAATTCTAAAATGGATTTGTTTATTTTACTTTTCAAAATCTGAAATCATGGAGATCATAAATGTTTTTAAATGTTTGAATGAGAGCTAGCAAATAGAATTTTTTTTAATTATTTAAAATCAAAAACTTAAAATTTTTATTTTGAGACATTAAAGATATGAGAAGGTTTATTGAAAACACGTTTTTGTTTAATATATACTAGTATAATATCCGTGCTATATACCGATTTAAATAAATAATTAAAAATAAATAATAACATGAAATTTGTTTAAATGTATTACAAATAATTTAAAAAATAATTAAATTTTAACCACTACATCAGAATTTTTTTCTAATTGTTATGTCATTAATTATATATTCTAAATTTTCAATAAAAAATAAATATTAAATATCATAATTTAATTGATAAATATGAAAACATATAATAAACGAAAAAATGATATTTAATATAAAATAAAAATACATTTTGTCCCGTAAAATTTTCAATTTTAATTTATTCTATATTAGTGTTAGTTCAATTATTATATATAGCTAGAAAATTCACAATATAAAAACATTTACACAAACCAATAAAGTTAAAAAGAAAATTATACCTATGAAATTAACTTTAATAAAAAAATTTAAATTTGTATAATTTTCTTAACATTGCCTAAAAAGACACACATTAAGAGTTATTTTAAGAATTAGTTATTTTAATTAAGAATTAATTATTTTAATTAATTTTTTTATTTTTTAGGAAGAAACATGCTAAAAAATAAGGAAAGCAGTTTACTTTATAATAATTTTAAATTTTTTAATTAAAATAATTAATGATTAAAATAAATAAAAAAAGTGGTATTACATGTATCAATTAGTGTATTAATTAGTGCACTAATACTAATTATGATCTTATTATTGACCCTACTCATTGTACAAATTACAAATACTACTAAAAACATCTTAAATTATATTATATCATCAATTGATACACTAGTTAATATACCAATTAATACATATAACATTACTCAACAAAAAAAAAATAATTGTAAAATATATATCTTATTCCCAAGTGGAGCTGTGCTTGGGACCTCCAATCTCCAACCAACTATTCTACACACACGCGAGAGTTGATTATTGAATAAAAAAAAGAAAAAAAAGAAGACCAATACCCTAGCGGGGCTCCGAGGCATTAACCTTCCCAAGTGACTCCTAAATTTAACAATAACATTTTAGAAATGCACAAATTGCACAGTTTTTTAAAAAAAACGGAGTCAGTGTGCAAGTCCAAGTGAGTCTCTCCACGTGACAACTGAGCATTTGTCAAAGCCCATGGCTCGAAATCTTTCTAACTTAACTTGGACTCGTCTGGCATATGAGCTTCATGTGCTTGCTTCCAAACCCAACAATTTACCGACACGTGTCTCTGACAGTATAAATACAGATGCCCTCCGTAGGTAATGATTGATGGGTACATAATGCTCATGTGAGGCATATGACATGCATCATACATGCTCTTCATTTCATTCATGAAGATCATGACGCGTATTTGATCATAGGTTGGCGGGTTGGGTAATTAACCAAGGCTATGTTTGGCCTGGTTTTTTTTTTTTTTTTGGGTGGTTATTTTAGTTATAAAAAAATAAAATAAGTTAAAAATTCATAATATAAAATGTCATATCTAAATCATAATTATTTTATTTTTTCTCCCATAAAAGTCAAAAAATCAAAAAATTATCATAAACGAAACTTTTTAACCTCAGGCTAAAATAGCAAAAAAACAAAAAAGCTAAAAAATCAACTCACATTTCAAACGAAAAGCTAATTTTTTGGTTATTTGATTATTAGCCTAATTAAAAAGTTGTGTTTTGAATAATTGTTGTTATTTTTTTTTAATTGATTTAATAGTTATGAGAATTATGATTTAAATTTGACATTAATAATTATTTTAGCTTTTTTTTTTTTTTCTCGTTATTTTAGCCAAAAAAAATCATATTCCCAACAAGACGTTATTTGGTTATTTGGTTTAAAGTTTAATATATGTATATATATATATATAAATGCTTAGGATCCCTTTTTTTGGGATCTCACAATCTCCTTTGGATATTAATTATTGATATATATATGAGACCCACTCATGTATGTGTGGGGCTCACACTATCAATGGTTGAGATCTAAAAAGAATTGTGGAAATTCTGAAAAAAATGTCTCAATCATTATTAATATATAATATATATATATATATATTGTGATAAATATATACATTAAAAAGTCATTGAAAAAGTCATTAGAAATTTGGTCAGAAAAGTGTCGGTGGTGGTAAGATGGACAAATATGTGACATTTGAATTGATAATTTTAACAGATAAATAACATGTATACAAATATGTTATATTTGAACAGATAGATAAATAATTAAACTTTTTGATAAATAAGTATTATTTTGGACATATAATATATCTTCTTTTTTGTTTGATATTTAAATTTAGACCTATTCACTCAATAATTTCATAAAGAAAATTGCTTCGGACCCCCACTGGGGGTCGACCCCCAGTGAGGTGGCAGTCCGGGATTGGGCCAAAAAAAATTGTTTTTTTCTTTTTTTTTTTTTCAGCCAGTGGGGGCGCGCCATGTCACTGGGGGCGCGACCCCCACTGGGGGTCTGCAGCGCTGTTGTTTCATAAATGGATCTTTAAATGCCATTTATAATTCAGCATTTTATGTATATTTTTTCGTTATTGTGATATATTCATTTTTAAAAAAACTTCTCAAGGAATTCTAGACCCAAAAAGAAAAAAAGACTAAAGTAAAAGAAAAAATGTTTATTGAAGAAAATCAGTAATACACAAAATGAATTTAATTATAAAACAGTTTTTTTTATTAATCTGTATTAGTAGTTTTTGTCAATATTTAATTTCAATAATTATTAAAATATTATAAATCATAATAAAAAATACTTTAAAAATAAAAAATAGTTAAGAATATCTCCAACAGTGACTCAGATTTTTCACCAAATCTGAGTAAAAGATGACCAATTTCACCAAATTTGATACTACTCAGAGCATCTCCAACGGTGACTCAGATTTTTCACCAAATTTGAGTAAAAAATGACCCATTTCACCAAATTTGATACTACTCACTCCAACGGTGCATCAAATCCGTCCGTGGGTCAATCGGTTGGTTGACCGGTGGGTCGAAAAACTTCTGGATCCTCTGTTATCTGAATGGTCATATATATATAATATATATATAATTGGGAAGTTTAAGATTCGGATTATTGAATTGTTTTTTTTCTTCATTGCTGTCTGTTCATTTTCTGAGCTACCAAACAAGTGTTGTTGTAATTCCATGTAAGATTGAATATTTTCTGATTTACGTGTACTGTTGTACTTCACATGATCAATTGACAATTGTTTCTTTAAACAATTGTTTCTCAGCTTTCATAGATTAAACAATTGTTTCTTTAAAGAAATTCACCAAGGAAAGGAGAGATAAAGAAGTGAACTTTGTTGCAGCTTTCATTCTCATTTCAGGTTTCATTCTCATTTCAGAGCATTTGGGTCGACCGGTTGGTTGACGGGCCGGTCGACCGGTAAGTCAAAAATATATATATATATTTTTTTTGAACCTTTTTTTGACTGGTTTGAACCCACCAATTGTAAAGGAATTCAGTCGACTGATTGGTCAATCGGCCGGGCAATCGGTTGGTCGACCGGGTCATCCCTCCAACGGTCACCAATAGTGTTTTGGTGAAATCAGTATCTTCGCGTCGATTTGATGAATTGTTTGATGAATTCTCAATCTGATATCAACTCTGATGAACCGTTGGAGCTGTGAACAGTGGCTTTTTCATCAAAATTTAAATTTGATATCAACTTTGATGAAGCGTTGGAGATGGTCTCACTCCAACGGTGCATCAAATCCCGTGGGTCAACCGGTTGGTCGACCGGTGGGTCGACCGGTCAGTTGACCGGTAAGCGTAAATATTTTTTTTTGGAACGCTTTGTTCATGGAGATGGGAATTTGTTCAATAACTATCCAAAATTAGAGGAATCTTTGGTTTGGGTTTATTTTCACTCCACTTTTTCAGAATTCAACAAGGTGGAATGTTGAGGACCACTAATCTTCATCAATTCATCAAGAACTTGGTATGTATTCAGAACAGCTTCATCTCTGTTTTGGTTTTGGTGGTTGACCGGTTGGTTGACCGGCCGGTCAACCGGTAAGGTAAATTTTTTTTTTTTTACCTGTTTGAACCTTTTTTGACCGGTTTGAACCTATCTATTTCAAAGGAATTCGGTCGACCGGTTGGTCAACTGGCCGGGCAACCGGTTGGTCGACCGGGTCCTCCCTCCAACGGTCACTAACAGTGTTTTGGTGAAATCAGTATTTTGTCGTCGATTTGATGAATTATTTGATGAAATCTCAATCTGATATTGATTTGATGCAACCGTTGGAGCTGTGAACAGTGACTTTTTCATCAAAATTTAAATTTGATATCAACTCTGATGAACCGTTGGAGATGGTCTAAATGCTTGACAAAGACAAACTACTAATGACCACAAATATTGTATAAAATATAAACTTAAAAGTTGTTAGTTAAACACTTAGGTAGCGTTTGGTAGAGTTTTGTAAATGTGATTTGAGAGTATGAGTTGTGTTTTGAGTTTGTGTGTTGTGAAATTATAATTTGAGTGTAGAAAATTTGTTTGGTAAAGAGTTTTGAAAATAGTTTTGGAAAAGAGGTTTGATTTGAGTGGGAAATTGTTGATGTGACATTTGATATGTGATACAAAAATTTACAACTCATACAACTCAAAATTATTTTGAAGCACATAAAAAATTTTAAAAATTTCAGAAAATATTTTTTTCGATTATATATCAATTGCAAAAATTTGTAAAAAAAAAAAAAAAAAAAAAAAAAAAAAAAAAAATCGCTCATCTGGTCAACCGGCCGGACGACCCTTTCGAAAAAAAAAATTTGAAACAGGCACTGGGTTTTACAGAACAGACGATAGACAGACGACAGCGCGTTTTGCAGAGCTGTGAAAAATTAATTCCACAGCTCCATCCAAACACCACACTCAAATGATGGTGTTGAATCATATTTTCAGAGCATAACCAAACACAGCCTTAAAGTTTCGTAAATATACATGTGTTATTATTTACATCTATTCATGTCATGCGACGATTAATGTCTGATTAAGTTTTATGGTGTAGTGTTGTGTCACCTGTGTTATGTATGAGTTGTGTTTATAATTATTTATATATATATATATAAATTATATTTATTTTTTTATATACAGAAAAAGAAATATAACAAATGTAATATATTTTCAATCAATTATTTTATATTTGTTTTTATTCAAAATTTAAAAATAATGTAGGGGCAAAATTTATGACTAAATTAAGGAAAAATTTATTCCTAACGACATTTTTTTACTTCTATATAAATATTTTAAAAAATAAACCTGAAAAGGTAGTCAATATAAAAATTATGCATTAAGTAAAAAAATGTGGTTAGCAATTATGCTTACATAAATTTACTATAGTTTTAATTTTAAATTTAATATATATATATATATTTTAAAAGCATTTAACTAGTACCAAATAGAATTTTCTTAGCAAAAATGAAAATCATAAAATTTTGTTGCAAATTTTCAAATGTCTATTGTTAAACATTATATTCTACTTACTTGTTTATTTGCTTGCTTGCTTTGGAAATTTTGATATTTGATCTTTGCTCCACATTCATCTTATTGTTTTATTTATTTTTTTTCTTCTTACTTAATTTTTTCATGATACTTTTTTCATAGTGCATCTCTGAGTGTATTAGTGAAAATTTCATACACTTAAAATTCACAAAATTACAATATATAGGAAAAAGAAGCAAGCAATTGCCCAAAACTAAAACTACTTTAAGAAAAAATAAAAAATAAAAACAAACATGAAATTGTTGGAAATAGAAAATGATTTATTTATTTATTAATTAATTTTAAAAGTAAACTTTTAAAGAAAACTATATATAAAAAAAAGTACTGAAACCAAACATAAAATATAATATAAAAAATAAATGAATTATAAGATTTTCAAGAAGTGATACTCACAAATAAATTTTGTAAAATCTTATCTATTCATATAATTTTTGTGTATGTTTTTTTGTACTTTTAATCCCAAGAATGACATTTAAATAGTTTGCACTTCTTATATTATGTCCATCAAATAGCTTTAGCAAACACACGTGTAATAAATTTCATAACACAAAATACAAACAATTGTGAGACAAAGTATCTAAAAAAAATAAAAGCAACGTTCAATATTGATGTAGAAACACATCTGACGTTTTAAGTGGAGCTATAACCAAATAAATCGATATAAAAGAGGAAGACAACTTTTATTTTTCATCACAATAATTACATAACTCAATTGTGGGGACATATTTTGTGAATGATAGCACATGGCCAAGGTGACGCCGAAGTGTCAGCCGAGGTGTCACGTGGCCTAATCATGATGCTAAGGTGATCTCGGGTAGGCCGAGGTTATCTGTGGAGATACCGGAATCTGAGATAAGCAGATAAGGGGTAAGAGTCCTAGAATAGGGGAGGATCTCAGTCTGGATAAAGATAAAGCTCTTAGGGAGTTTATCCCTATCTAGCTGAAAGTCCAATATGAGCATTAAGCCTAAGTCCACTAAAGTGAGGCTTCTACAAAGATCAGGTCAGTGCTAGCTATAAAAGCAGAATACCCCCGTGGGTCTGAGGTATGTGTGATATACTGTGAGCAGTAAATTATTTCTTATGAGTTAAGCATAATTTGCTATCTTTAAGAGATATTTGATTACTAACTTGAGCGTTGGAGTGCCCTTGGGTGGACGAATCACCGCCAGATTCTTATCTTTCTGTGACAGGTTGTTTGGGTTTAATCTATTCTGTCGGTGCTCTCCAGCTAAGTTCCCCGTTTGGTTGTGTGGTCAGAAATCAACACTTACAATTTGACGCCGTCTGTGGGAACTCAGGGAGAATTGATAGCCAATGACAGACAGAAAGAAAAGATTGGAGATGACATCCACACTGAGAGTGGTGAATATACAACCCCTAACACAGGAGTGGAAAACTGTGATGAAGGAGTATAGGATCCTAATCTTGTGCCAAAAGACGTTGGCAAGGAGGGTAACACCCCAAAGAAAGCAGGTCAAGACGAGTATTACAACGAGAGCGACCTTTAGGTATGGAAGGATAAATGCTTGAGGAGGAATGGTGAGATGAGGGAAACGGCCAATAAGTTGGCAGATCTACAATCGGTTGTCAACTTCATGATGCAGAACAACATCATATAACCATCATTTCCATTGCAAGACATGCCGATGCCAAGGGCCAAGACTGATGCCCAAAAAGGGGGGCAAAAAACAATCCCAACAGTCCCGTAGCATGGTAGGGAAAAGGAGCCCTCATATCGGCCTTCACGGGATGTCGAGCGAGGAGAGTCGGCCAGAGGTGACTAGCAGAGGACACCTCGTACCAAGGGAACAGATGTCAAAGAACCTCGAAATATCCAGCGGAAGAGCTTGTGTTTTGACGCGGTGAATGAAGAGAAGTCCAAGAGGACACATAACGACACTGGGAGTAGTGCACAAAAAAGACTGAAATCTGTTGACAGCCGAGCTCCTGGTTTGACTAAGGAGGATTTGAAGGGCTACCTACAAAGGAAGTGGTAGAATGCCAAGGTTACATCTCCTGTCAAGCCGAGAATGTCATTCTCAGTGGAGTTGGATAGGTTTGAGGCCCCAAAAAGGTTCCAAATTTATGACATTAAATCTAATCCGAACTTTCACATTGGCTTATATCTGAATTCAATGACTTTGTATACCGAGAACGAACTGTTGTTGTGCAAGGTGTTTCCCTCATCCTTTAGGGAAATCGCATCGGATTGGTTTCACAAGTTACCGAAAGCAACTGTGAAGAGTTGTGAAGGCCTGGCCGAGATATTTGTAGCCAGGTTTGTTACAAACAAGTTACATCCACTAAGGGTAAGCTCCCTGATGGCTTTGAAAATTAGTGAGGGTGAAAACCTTAGGGCTTATGCCAAAAGGTATTATAAGGTGTTCAACCGAATACCGGGATGTAACCAGGAGTTGGCAGTCGTGTCTTTTAAAAACAGCTTGGAGGATGAATGCACGCTTCGAAAGTCGCTAGCAAAAACTTTACCAAAGAGTATAGAGGAGCTCATGGCATGGATTGAGAAATATACCAGAGCAGAAGAGGATACGCCTGGTACGAAGGCACCGAAGCAGGAGAAGAGAAACGGCTCGCTGAAGCGAAGCCGAGGTAATACTGGTTTTAACAGGTAGGAAATTGTGGCTTGCTTTTCGTGCTCCTTTCAGATACGATTAGCCCCACAGTTCGAACTCCCATGGTTCTGAATCTAATTTCACAAAGTGAAATGTGAAATAGTGAAAACACAACGAGTCCAAATCCGACAATTCTTTTGAAAAATCGATATTTGAATCAAATGTCAAAAATGGACTGTTTTGCCAGATTTCAAAGTCACCACCTAAATATTTTTGAAAAATTTAGAAAACCCGAGACTCGTGCCAAAGGCCACTTATCCGTCATCACCAAAGTTGTCTCGGCTCAGGAACTTAGGTACGAGAGGAGAAGGTCATGAATTGAGCACCCCACTCGTTCGATCAAAGATTGACCTCGACTAATCATGATGTGATTTTTATTTACGTTATATGCTTTTGTTCTAGTTTTATTTAGATTAACATTACTATGTGACTCACATAAATATAAACTATTTTGCGAAGATTGGAACACTTTGATTTTATATTTTATTTGAAAAATTATTTTTTGATACTCGTCACTTGAAAATGTGAGTTTGTACATTAATCAATTTGTCCCAATTTTGGCAATTAGCCTCTACCCACCGGCATTCAAACAAGTATATCATTTAAGCAATTAGCCTCATGGAAATATGCTTGGCATGGCAACACAAACATCCAATGCAAGATGCTAAAACTCAAAATTGCTCACTTAGTACTCTGAATCAAAACAAAGCAAAATAATTAGAAAATATACATGCTCCTAACTAATGCAATATGACTAAATACAACGTACGCATTATGTAATTTATAGGCTCGGCTATGAGCGTGGCATATGATTCCATTCAAGACATGCGATAAAGCACGTATTCAAGCAATGAATTTGAACATTGATATTGAGTTAGTATGATGAGCTGAACCTTGGATACATGTAAGACAATGGATGCAAAGCATAAGAATGCTAATTTGAAAAATGACGTTTTATACTAACCATCGTAAGCAAATAAGTAAAAGGGAGAAAGACATGGGGTTCGAAGACATACAACTTATTACATATTGGCCCTCACATAAGGGTCTGAATCAAAGTCTGAAAATCCGAATTAAACTAATTATTACAAAACCGAATGAATAAATAAGCAAATAATTAACTAGTTAGCTACTCTATTACAATAAGGATAATAATAAGAAATAAACTAATTATCTAAGTTAACTAGTTATAACAATTACAAATAAACAATAATAATAATAATAACAACAACAATAATTACAACAAGAATGCACAACATTGATGTAAGCAAGGATGCACAAGGGTTGCATGCACAATGTCTAAGAACTGTTCTGTCTGCCTAGGCCTACTCTATTTCACTTTCAGCCACTTCCCTTTGTTTTTTGCAAAACACACTGCTGACCAAACATTGATAGTCGGTCAGCCCCCAATGAAGCCCGGCTGGGCCTAAATAAGGCCGGTCGTGCCTTAATTTTATACAAAATCCTATTTTGTGCTCTGAAGTGAAAACAGTGTAGACAGAGTTATTTTGAACTCTGTTTGTTCATCTCACACTTCTCTGTCATGGGAAAGCCCTAAGAGAAGGTTGGAATCTTTTCCAAAACCATCAATGAGCAATTTGTTTGCTTTATGATTTCGGCCACAATTTGGACAAAATTCAATAAATGCAATGAATAACAACCATTCCTCCCATTTATCATGGGATGAGCTCAAAATGGAGGAGTAAAGACGCTTCAAGGGTCATCAAAACACCATGAATTGACGTATGACGACTTTTGACACAATAGACTCAGCATAGCGTCCGGCCGAGCCCAAGCAATATAACTTATTTTCTTTATGTGGGTTGGTTCATTTTAAGCCAAATTCATTAGTCTTTGCCATTCTTTAACCTATTTGTCCAAGATGATTATTATGTCCACTAAAGATTACGTCCACTAAGTGAGAAACACGTCAAATGGGAAGTGATTCTCAACATGAAAAAGAGACTATACCGTTGACAATGAACCTCCGTAGAGATTAAGCCATTATCTCTAGTTCATGTTTTGAATAACCATGAACCGATTGAAACAACTCTCAAATGAAAGAAATGAATGGTAAGTTGATTATTAAAATGAGACTCTTAAACAAGGAAATTAGACAAGGAAAGGCCAAGAACAATATGCAACAAGCTATGTATAAGGACTTATGAAACAACAAGCAAACTAATCAAAGCATGAATTAATTAAACAACGTAGGACAGCCCTAAAACAACCTCTAATAGGTGAAAAATAGTGTGCATGAAAAGAGCCTAAAAAGCTAAACAACAAAGAAAGGAAATAAGGCTAGTAAGCAAGAACAATGAGTGGTGGCTAACCCCTCAACTTTTGAAACCTCAAAGCATGATTTTTAGCCTTTTTTAAACTCTGAAAATCAATTTAGAAAGCAAAGGAAAAGGGTGTAAAACAAGGGTTTGAGCTATAGGTGAAGGTGTGAGAAAGAGTGTTAACTCTCTCTACCCTTTGGTAGCTCTCCAACCCAAGCTTAAACACTTGAAGGAAGATCAAAACAATACAAAAATACAAGAACTTGATAGTAAATGATAAAACAGAGAGCAAGAGAATAGATAGTAAGCTTATACCTCTCAGGAAATGTAAGCTTTTTGTTGTGAATCAAACTAAGTCCAAACACACTCTCAAGCTTGAATTGTGATGCTCAAGGCTCAACCAAGGTTCTTAGGCTAAGGTGTAAAGGTGTATCTGGTGTATGGATATAGGTTCAAGGTGGTAAGCTTGTTCAAAGGGTTACTTGCACAAGAATGAGGAGCTTTCAAGAAGGTGTATAAGTTTTTTAAAGATTCTTCAACCCTTAAAACAGAGATACAACTTCATTTTTATAGAATTTGAGCAAGAGGAGTCATAAATATCTTCAAAAATGGACAGTAGACGGGCTCCCGCCTGGAGCAGGGTTTGGCTGGGCCTTAATGTGATCCCTTGTCTCTTTGCTTCAGACTTAGCACAGGGTAACACAATGTGTAAAAATGGATTTCTAGGGTATAATCAGTGAGAATATGGAAGGTTTGAGATTGTTTCAGAGCTTAAACATAGCCCCTTCATTGAGATCTTGAACTATGCAGAACACCACTTTCATCATCGAGTGTACCGGGCAAAGCGCCCATGCCTTGCGGGCGGTCAAAAATGAGGTGTCTACAGAAACAGGACTGAGGGCTGCACACACAGTCACTATTGTGTCCCAGATCCCGGTTTATAAAGTTCTAGAAAGGATCAGGAACCAGCCGTATTATAAAGCGCTGGAGAAGGTCCCTAGCGAGTTTATGAGAAGAAGTATTGGGAAGCACTGTGCCTACCACAATGAGGATGAGTACTTGACTCAGGGGTACAGAGCCCTGAAGACACACTTGGAAGACCTGGTCAGACAAGGTCACTGTAACAACTCCGACCCATGATTAACGTTAATCCATGCTTAATTATGCCTAATAAGAAAATAAAGTGAAGTTTTGCATCAAATGTTGCCTCATTTGTGTTTATATCTGTTTAGCGTAGAAAAAACTGTTCATGTTTTCGTTTCGGTTTGTGAATTAAAGGCTTTATCGACATTCGATTCAGAAATTGACTCGATTTATGTGTTAATTAGAATTTTTAGAATTTTATGGTAGGTTTAATTGAAATTCGATTCGGAACGAAATAATTAGAATAATTAATGCTCATTTGATTAATGGTAAGCTTAATTAATTAGTCCACTAACTAAGCCTATATAAGGCTTCTATATGCATCTCAACTTACCTTTCTTCATCATTTTGTTGATACTAACCGTGAGAGAGAGAAGGGAGAGATTAGAGCTAACTTTAAAGAGAATTAAAGTCAAGCTAGCAACTACTAGAGAAATTGAAGGAATTGGTGAGATTAAGCAAGAGATCACTAGAATTTAAGGAATTATGGACCCTAGGTAAGGAATCAACCCTTAAGGTTTATGTTAGACTCAATTAAGTAAGGAACTAAGAAAATTAAGTGAATCAATGCATGAATTAAGCTAATGAACTAGAAGAGACACTACGCCAAAACAGGGTATTAACGGCGGTTTCGTTACCGCCATTTAAAGATACTATTAACGGCGGTAACGAAACCGCCGTTAATACCGCTGTTAATGTATCTTTAACGGCAGTTTTCGTTATCGCCGTTAACAAAACCGCCGGTAATGACCCTTTAACGGCGGTAATGAAATCGCCGTTAAAAAACAGCCGCTAAAGCCATTTTTAAACGGCAGTAATGAAACCGCCGCTAAAGTGCTCTCATTACCGCCTGTAGACACCCCATTTTTGACCGTCCTCAAGACTTGGACGTCACTGATTGAACACTCAGTGATCACCCTTGTTCGTGTTCGTTTTGAGTTCCCGGAGGCCTCGGCTGCGCGCCTTGCCTCAGGATCTCTTAACTCGTTCTGTTTTGTGTCTGGTTTTGCACCAAACACTTGTGTTTTGCCTTGGAGGGGCAGGGAATGGCTTGTGGGCCATCCCCACACTCCACCGGCCATGGCTTGAGGCCACCGGCTGTGTTTTGTTGTCACCGGCCAAATATTTGGCCGGCCGGCACTATAGATGGCCGGCCGGCTATCTTTTTTTGGTCAATTGCACTTTTGGCCGGCCGACTACTGTGCATCTGCTTTTGCAGATATTTTGACACAGCTGGCATGCACTTGGCTCCCCTCCATACACGTGTATGGAGGGATCTCTCTCTTTAGAGGCTTGTCTTGTAAGCTTTACAAGACAAAAAGCTCTATAAAAAGAGAGGGTCTTCTCTCTTGTAAGGGGTTAGACATTTTAGACAGCTCTTTTAGGGTTTGAGTTCTAGGGTTAGGGTTTGTTCATATCCTATCTCTATATCTCTCTCTCTTTGTGTATTTTGTGTGTGTTTTGCCTTGGTTTTACACATAAACACCCACCATTACACCATCCCTTGGAGCTGAGGCCTTTGAGGGTTATTTTTGGAGGTTTTGGACTGATTTCAACCCAAAGAAGCTGCTGGAACTCCATTGGTAAAGAGGGTCTTCAAGGGTAAGAAGTTTGTCCCTTTATTCCCCATTTTTGCATTGTATTTTTGCCTACCTTACAACTGTTTTTGAGCTTAGTGTATAACATATAAAAGTTCTATTTTTTGGTGCTCTAAATAGTTGATCAAGGTTGCTTTAAGCTTTGGGGTTGTTTGACCCCTCTTAAGCCTTGTAAGGCTCCATTTTGTGCCTTTTTGAGTGAGCTCCGGGACCATTGAGTTTGGGCCTCCTCACCACTGAAATCCGCCTCACCACTGAAATCTTGAGGGATTTCAGAGGTGAGGATGGTGCCTTGAGGTCCTAGGAAGGAGAGGGCCACCCCCTCTCCTTGTTGTCCTTGAAAAGGACCTTTTTTTGCCTCTTGAGAGAGCACCATGTCTAGGAGTATGTTGACCATGCCTTGACTAATTTTCATGCTTATTATGTCATAATATAGCATTGTATTGAGTTGGTTTGGACACACCTTGCATGCCTTGCATACATGTCTTGTAATGCCATCATTTAGCCTTAACATGCATCTAGGTTTTGACCCTTGTTCAAGCATGTTTTAGGCCTAGCATTATGAAGCTTTTATGTTTATTTTGCCATGCTTAAGGTCTGTCCTTGGCTGTCTTGGCCTACCAAGGCTTGCATTGCGTAGCCCCTTTGCATTTCGGCTTGTTAGCCTTTGACTTTGGACCATGTTGCATGCTTGGCTTGCCTTTGTTTAATTGGTATGACACCATTTCTAACATAATTTCAGAGCTTATATTGCATGTCATTAGTCCATGTTTCACTTCTTTTAAGTGTGCTTGAAAGTTGCCTTTGTGTGCTTAAGTGTTGGCTCACCAACATGTGCATGTCTGTGTGTGTTGGCCCTCATTTCTATAGCATTGGTCACTGTTTTGGGCTTAGCATAGAGCTGTCCAAGTTAGTGTAAGACCCTCCTCACATGTTGTCACATGCCTTGTATGCTTGCTTGCATTATCCATGTTGCATACTAGTCAACATGCTTAGGATTGCATTGCATTAGCATGCATGCTTGGCCTCTTGAATTGCTTGTGATAGAGGTTAAGCCCCATTGTTTGATTATGTGCATTGCATTCCATATTAAAATGCACACTTGATTCTTTGGGCCATCATGCATGGAAATGCGTGATTGATGGTCTGAGAATCGAGGCCCATCCTCCTTTGAGTCATTCACATGATAAGGGGCGTGGTTGGTGCACACATAACTTGAAATGCATTGCCATGCTATGCTTTGTCCTCTGCTGCTGTCAACTGCAGGTTCTGCAGGGAGTTTTGGCCGACCGGCCACATATAGTGCCGACCGGCCATCCATTGTTGGCCGATGGATGAATTGGTGGCCGGTGACCATCATACATGGCCGGTGGCCATCCCTCCCAGCCGGTGGTGTTCCACAGTGTCTAAAGAGCATACCTTGGGAGTTGTGCAATTTTCAGAGAAGAATAACAGTCAAAACAGAGGCAACTTGTGCATGGTAGTGGATTTCCGGGCGAAGCCGAGCGTGCATGCATCGAGCCCTCTCCCCGAGGCTGCTGTTTATTGCTTTCTTAGATTAATTAATTTGCTTAATTAATTTAGTTGGTCTGTAATAATTAATTAGCTAGGATAGTTAATTCATTATTTGAATTGTATTATTCTTTTGGTCTCTCCGAGCAAGGGCAAATCTGTAATAAGTGTGGGTGAGTGTGTGTATGTCTTCCAACCTCCACTTCTTTCTCCCTTTTACTTACCTGCTTTGATGGTTAGTACTAGGTCATGTTTAATTTAGCATACCTTATGTTATGCATACGTGCATCATTCATCAGTCTTGCATGCATCGGGCTCGGCGCATCATGCTAACTGCGTAAGTATTTCAAATCTAACTTGAATACATGACGTTTGTGCATTTCACATGCCATTTCTAGATTAGCCGAGCCTATCCTAGTGACATTTTGTATGCGATGCATTAGCCACTTAACATGGACTAGGGTCATGCATGTTTGCTAACTAGTTTATTGTTTTGGCATGGAGTACGATGTAAGTGTTTTTATGCTTTAGCATACCGCACGCGTGTGGATGTTGACATGACAACATGCTTACCATGTGGCTAGATGCTTATGTGTTATAAACTGCCTGAATGCCTGTGGGTGAAGGTTGGATTGTTTGAGTTGGAATAGCTCATTGAAATCCGTGTTTTAGCCTACTTGTGAGTAGCAAATTCCAAAACATTTTCAAAACAAACGGATATGCAATGCTTATCTCCAAATTAGGTGATCTAGTCTATACTTTTGTGTTGTGCGCATCACATAGTAATTCCAGCTAATTAATCGGAATAAGAACACGTAACATTTTCAAAATAGGATATCATGGTTAGTAGAGGCCGATCTTCGGATCGGGCGAGAGGGGGTGCTCATAGCTGACCTTCCCCAATCGTACCCAAGTTCCCGAGCCGAGGCAACTTTGGTGATGACGGACACGTGGCCTTTGGCACCGAGTCAAGGTTTCCTAAATTCTCCCATAAAAAATATTCAGGTGGCGACTCTGTATCTGGCAAAGCAGTCCATGTTTGGCACTTCTTTCAAAATCTGTTTTCTCAAAACGATTTGCCGGATTTGAACTCTTTGGTTCAAGATTAAGAACCGACACAAATCGAGTCTGAACTGTAACCCGTGAGTTCCCTCGCGGACCTGTTACACCGTCGATAATGACGGTCGTCTTTGTCGGCCGAGCTCCGGCGGAGCTCCGGTGAGTGGTGACCACGCGTGGCTAGGGTTAAACATGACCATCTACAATAAAGTAAAAGTAATGTTTAAATATTTATTTAGGAAATATATTTCATGAAGAGTGGCTGTGGTGGAGTGGTTGGTGTGGGTGGATGAGAGGTTGAGGGTTCAAGACTTGGGGAGTGCAAGAAGAAAGAATTATTTTTTGAAAAATTTGAACCTATTTACGACGGTAAAGAACCGTCGTTTTTGGTCTTATATTACCGCCGTTTTTGGTCAACTTTTAACGACGGTAATTTACCTTTTTATGACGGTTGTACTTTTTCCGACACGCGCATAAACGGCGGTAACGAAACCGCTGTTAATACCGCCGTTAATGGCTTTAATGGCGGTTTTATAGCCTTTGACGGCGGTAAAAAACTGCCGCTAAAGCCCAATTTTGGCGTAGTGAGAAGAGCAAATCATGCATGCATGTTCATTTGATCATAATTGAAGTTATTTTCAAGAGAATTCTCACATGCATGTTAGTATCTTGGTTTTGTTCAGGGAATTCAACATGTTTTAGACCTAAACATCTCATTTGATTATAATTCGAAAACTTGAAGCTGAAATCATTTTATGCATGCCATGTTCATGTTATGTTTTCACATTTCAAACTTGATTTTGTACAATTGCATGGTATTGGGCCTTGATTATTCTGGAAATTCCAAAATTCTGCTTCCACGCTCTAGTGACAAATCCTGCGCTTGAGCGACCACCTTTATTTTTGCACTTCCACTCGAGCGACCAAAAGTCTGCTTGAGCATAAAATGCATGCTCCCAGAAGTTTGCGTGTTTTGCAGATCGCTCGAGCGACAAAAGTTGCACTCGAGGGAGGGAATGAGTCTCACGCTCGAGTGAGCATTGAGCGAAAAAATCAAGCAACCAGTACTTTTGCAAAGTTTACAGACCGCTCGAGTGACCACTCGCATTTTGCATGTCCGCTCGAGCGAAGAAAGCTGCGCTCAAGTGAGGGCCCTATTTTTAGCAATTTTTGTTAAGTGTTTTCAAGTGCATTTTAGCATCCTCATTGCATCCTAGGCATTCCTAGGCCAAAATTAAGACATTGTAATGAGGGTAAAACGTAGAAACACACTAAAAACATAACGTAAGGAGTAAGTATATTCTGAGCGTGTACTTCAAATGTGTATTTGTTATGTATTGATATAGGTCATGCGCTGTAAACTGTTTGATTAGTCTGCTCTGTCTATCTACACTCAGAGCCATCTGTGAGTAATAACTTAGTAAAGCTATGTTCAATTTTATTTACTTTCTGTATGATAAAATAAGATCTATTTTATGAAATGCTATGTTCTATACAATGAATGATTGTCTAATTTCTGACAATGTATTCGTGGCATCCTTAGCATTATGTGATATTTGTTAGCTGTTACCCGGTATTGGAGGTTCCATTATGGAACTTATTATGTCTGCACTTTGTTACCTGTACTGGAGGCTCCATCATGGAGCTTAGTATATCGATCATCTGTTACCCAGATCCGGAGATTCCTTTATGGAATTGGTTATTCATAACCACCATCTGTTATGTATTTGTTCTGTTAGCGCTAATGGATGTACTACGTATGATTAAGCATGAACTCTGATTTCTGTATATGACTTGAACAAGAACAAGAATATGTATACGAATCTGAATTCTGAATCTGATATGGATATCATTCATTAAAATCCTTTACTCTACTATTATTCACTGGGCTTCTGCTCACTATTTATATCATGTATGTAGGTGACCAGGCGCGTGACCAGGCTCAGAATTGAGGACCTGGTATATCAATTTTGTTAGCCAACCATTGTGTCTCCGAGGAGGTTCCCTTTCGTGAGCAAGTCAAGTTTAAATAGCTTGTGTTTAAAACCTTGTCTTCCTTTGGGTATAGAACAAGTTTTTTGTTATTTGTATATTGGGCTAAGTCCTTTTTGGCTATATCTGTAATTAATGTGGCAAAGACTGTTGCAATTAACGTCACGTATATGTGTATAAAGGTTAAAATTTTATGTCTTATATATGTTTCCATAGCTTAATGGACTATGTATGTTTCTGTATTTGCTTCCGCAGCTCCTTATTATAAGTTATTCTATTCAGAGGCCTTTGGTAATCCAAGGATTACTGGTCGGTTACGGCGCCTAACCCATACGGGCAGGTTTGGGTCGTGATAGTCACTTGAGGGACCTAGTAGATGAGGCCAGAACGAGGGAAGAGCATGCAAGGCTTCCCCCGACACCAGCGGTACCACCACCACCGCCGCCACAGCAACAGCAAGTAGAACCTCGGGTGATCAATGTGATTTATTCGAAGGTTAATGAGAATGATATGCGATAAGAGACACAAAAGTGAGGCACTTATAACGTGTGTATCAGGTCCAGCACAAGAGGCCTAGGACAAACGAGCACCAGGGACCAATGGTGTCCTTTACTGAGGCAGACCTGGATATGGTACAACATCCGCATAACGATGCTTTGGTAGTGACCTTCAAGATTAGAGAATGCCAAGTAAGGTGCATTCTGATCGACCAAGGTAGATCTTGTGACATCATGTGCGTCAAATGTTACAAGGAGCTTGACCTTCACCGAGATGATTTGGAGCAATCAGACAGCCCAATGGTCGAGTTCAATGGAATGCCGACATGGCCTCTAGGAGCAATAAATTTGGAGGTGTAGGCAGACACCAGGAATGTTAGCACAGAATTTACGGTAATTGATACCCCCTCCCCTTACAATGCTATATTGGGAAGACTGTGGCTGCGCGCAATGAGGGCTGTTCCCTCAACGCTGCACCAGTTATTACGATTTCCAACTGAACAGGGGGATTAAGGAAGTCAGAGGGGATGAAGTACAGGCAAAAAATTGCTCTATGGTAACAACGAAATCCAACTGCAACTTGCGAAAAACAGAAAAAGTATAAATCGAGGACGAAGACATGGAAGTCCTAGATGATGTCAGCAAAGAATCGACCGAGAAGAGCGAGGAAGCCTCGAAGAAAATTCTAGTCCAAGAAGGGGATGAAGAGCGCTTCTTCCTTCTCGACTCAGGCTTGGCTGAGGAGGAGGAAAATGAGTTAGAGGCTTTCTTACGGGCCAACATAGAAGTATTTGCCTGGACACCATATGAGATGCCGGGCATTGACCTCGAGGTTACATGCTATATGCTCAATATAGACAGGTAGACTAAACCTATCATTCAGCGAGCAAGGAGGCTGACGTTAATTCATGTGGAGGCAGTAGAAGAGGAAGTGGACAAGCTGTTGGAAGCCAAGGCTATTTGGGAGGTGAACTACCCAACCTAGCTATCCAACACTATAGTTGTGAAAAAGAAGAATGGGACGTAGAAGGTCTGCGTGGACTTTACCAGCTTGAATAAGGGTTGTCCTAAAGATAGTTTCCCTTTGCCTAAAATTAATCAGCTGATGGATGCTACTTCAGGGCATGGGAGGATGAGCTTCCTGGATACTTACAGGGGAAATCACCAGATAACAATGTATCCCCCTGACGAAGAGAAGACTGTATTTATCACCCTAAAAGGGCTGTACTGCTACAGAGTGATACCCTTCGGGTTGAAAAATGCAGGAGCAACCTACCAGAGATTGGTGACCAAGATGTTCAGACATCTGATTAGCAGAACAATAGAAGTGTACATTGATGACATGGTCGTGAAGACTAAAGAACCTGGGAATCATCTGGCCAATTTGAAAGCAGTTTTTAATATTATGAGAACATATTGGCTCTGACTCAATGCTTCGAAATGCGTATTTAGAGTTGGGTATGGTAAGTTCCTGTGATACTTGGTTACCAGAAGGGGTATTGAGGCAAGCCCAAATTAGATCAAGGCCATTTTTGACTTAAAGAGCCCAACATGTCATGACCCAGCCCCAGGGGTTTAGGGTTGGAATCGCAACTTACTAACTTTTTATATTTGTAGCAAATTAAACTGCGCAAGCGGAAATAAAAATAATTAAACAGGAAATTACTTCATTTTACTATTTTAATAAGAGAAAATACATTTATAGGACTTTTATTAATTTATTATTCAGTGACCGGCCCCGAGTAGAACAAAAGGGAGTAAAAATATAAAAAAAAGAAAGACATAATAATGGTTCAACATCAATCCTCGTGCGGGTTACATTACGTGAGATTATGGGTTTCCCCTACATCTCGTCACCTGAAATGGTAACAGCTATAAGCACACAGTAGAGTGAGAAATATTATGCCAAGAGTATAGGGAATACAAAATTACCATGGATAGTTAGTTAAGCCAAAACATTTACATAACTCAATTTGGTAAATAAATCATTTAAGTGGTAGAACCTGAAATACATAAATTATGTAAATAAATAACCATAACCATGGTACAGAACAGAACATAACAGAATAGAGGTCACAGAAGTAACAATCAGAACAGAGGTCAATGGATTCATGACAAACAGAGGACCACAAAGTGGCCAACCGAGGCCAATGGTTATTTAAGTCCCCCAAGGTGTGGGACTCCCGTGGTGGTACTTACAAAACATAATTATTTATAAGGTCATAGTCAAATATTCTTTAAAATTTAAGCAAACATATCCATGGTTTTCATTTGAACAAATAGAATTCAGAAATTAATCCACATAATTGAAATATTTATGAAACATAACTTGTATTAATATAACTAATAAAATACAACTTGTATAAAATAAATTATGGTAAGTCAAAACATACGTAAAATATATTATGGTAACTCAAGGTATAATATAACTCACCTTAAGATTGAGTCTTATTATTTTCTTCCTATTTTTGGTTAACTTCTCACGACTACTCCCTCACTTCCTCTTTTTTTTTTCTTTTTTCTTTTCCTTCCGTCCTAATCGTTTCACAGCCCCACCCCACCTTTATATATACACACAGCCTGGTGTTGATAAATGATCCTATTTGGATCACTCATCTTCTCCTAGGCCTTGAGAGCCCAAATGGCTGATTTTCATTTATCTAGCAGTACACGTTCATTATTATTTAGATTAGGAAATCAAATATAATCTGATATTATCATTAATTCAAAGATTTACTATATCTGATATCACTTCTATATATTTTTTTATTACATTTATTATATTTATTTATTTAACCTATTTATTTATTTACTATCTTTAACTTTAATTTGACCCAACTAGTATTATAATTCCATATTTCTGTTAATTTGGCCCCAAATAATAATCTCTAATTAATCCCATATTTGATAACCCATTGCCAAATTAGATTCTGTATTTATTATTATTTATTTAATAATATATTATCGCATACACCCATAATTATATATAACTATAAATATTTATGTGGTATTTAATTAAACGTTCAGGGTGTCACACGACATCAACTAAGCAGTTTCAGATTTTGGTTGGCAAGGCAGCAGCCCTGAACAAGTTTATTAGCTAAAGTTCTGATAAGTGTAAACCATTTTTTAGTTTGTTAAAGAAGGCCATAAATTTTTTGTGGACAGAAGAGTGCGAAGTCGCCTTGGTTGACTTGAAAAGATACCTGACAATAACTCTAGTTCTGTCAAATTTAGTACCTGGAGAAGAATTGTTCCTATACTTTGCAGTTTCAGAATACGCAGTAAGCGCGGTAGTAATCCGAAAGGAGAAAAGAGAACAAAAGGCGGTATACTATGTAAGTAAGACCCTAACAGGTGTAGAAACCAGGTACCTGCCCTTGGAGAAACTAACACTAGCCCTGATGATGGCTTCAAAAAAACTAAATCACTACTTCCAAGCCCATAAGATTGTGGTGCTGACTGAGCATCCTTTGAAGTCCCTGTTGCAGCAGGGAGATCTGACAGGCAGGGTAGCTAGATGGGTAGTAGTGTTGGGCCAATATGACTTGGAATTTAGGCCCAGAACAGCAATTAAAGGCCAGGTTTTGGCCGACTTCATGACCAAGTTCACCTCTGGTGCCGTCCCACATCAGACTCTAGTGAGTCGCGGCTTGGGATGCCCAGGGGAGTAGGAAGAAGCACAACTGGGGCCCAAGAACCCCACTCTAGCAAAACAGAAGAAATAAGAGAAACCAAAGCCCTACGACATCTGTATCGGCGACTCATTCCCCCTGTTTGTTGCTGGAAGTTCAAATCGTCAAGAAGGGGAGGCAGAAGCAGTATTAGTGTCGCCAGATGGATGAATGTTAGAGTAGTTTATTCGTTTGGGATTTAAGGCCTCAAACAATGAAACAGAGTATGAGGCACTGATTGTAGGGTTGAAGTTGGCAGCAGTAATGAAGGCCGATGAGGTGGTAGTCTTCTGTGACTCCTAACTTATTGTGAATCAGGCAACGTACGAGTATGCAGCTCGAGATGAACGAATGATAGCCTATGTTAAAAAGGTTGTCAGATTGATTTCCTTGTTCCAAGATGCCAACTACAGCAAGTTAGCCGAGATGACAAAAATTACGCCGACGCCTTGGCAAACCTGGCTAGTGCAATGAAATCAGGTGATGTAAGGACCATAATGGTTAATTATTTGTCAGGCCCAAGTGTGAAGCCTTAGATCACAGAGTACGAAGCAATGTGTGTGGAGATGGGACTAAGCTGAATGGATGTAATAGTAATGTTCCTCAAGGATGACAAGCTGCTAGATGACTGAAAAGAGGTGCACAAGACCAGGTTGAAGTCGGCCAGGTTCAGCCTAACAGCAGATGGCCATCTCTACAGGAAATCCTTCGCTTTTGAGATGTATACATCCATTTCAGTTGAGGGCTTTTTGTATGAGATTCATAAAGGAGTCGGTGAAAGCCATACTGGGGACAGATCACTTGCTCATGGGGCCATCACTCAGGGGTACTAGTGGCCCTACATGTAGAAGGATGCTGAAGCCTACATAAGAAAATGCGAAAAGTGTCAAAGGTTTACACCTTTGATACATCAACCAGTAGTAGATTTGAACCCAGTATCTAGCCCTTGGCCATTTGCCCAGTAGGGCATAGATCTTGTTAGACAACTGCCCCAAGCAACTGGGCAAAGAAAGTTTCTGCTGGTAGCAACTGACTACTTCACGAAGTGATTAGAGGCTGAACCCCTTGAGAAAATTCGAGATATTGATGTGAAGAACATCATCACCAGGTTTGGGATCCCAAGGGCAATAATAGCAGATAATGGTACACAGTTTGACAGTAAGTTAATCAAAAGCTTCTATGCAAAATACAAAATCAAGAACTACTACTCCACTCCAAGTTTCCCTCAGAGCAATGGTCAAGCAGAATTATCCAATAAGACTATCTTGGATGTGATCAAGAAAAGGCTGGAAGCAGCAAAAGGGAAGTAGGTAGAGGAGTTGCCCAATGTGCTCTAGGCATATCAGACTACGCTGAGAAGATCAACTGGGGAGTCTTCTTTTGCCATGGCTTATGGCACTAAAGCAGTTATCCCACTGGAAGTTGGCATCTCTGGAATCAGAACCCAAGGAGTAGAGAATGGGACTAACGAGACATTCCTAGCCCGAGATCTAGACCTGCTGGAGGAGAGAAGAGAGAGAGAGCAGCAATTCGGTTGGGGGCATATCAGTAGTAACTTGCTAGGGCTTATAACAAGAAGGTTAACCTAAGAGAGTTCAAAGTTGGGGACCTCGTCCTAAAGAAAGTTGTCGGTAGTAAGAAGGATCTTAGGGAGGGCAAGCTTGGCCCAAACTGGGAGGGGCCTTATAGAATCATCTCGGTTGCCGGTAATGGGGCATATCGACTTGAAGACACTAATGGCAAGGAGTTTCCAAGACCTTGGAATACTTGCAATTTGAAGTTTTTTTTATCATTATTTTTTTGTTTTTCAAAGTTTATGTCATTAGTCGAAGTAATAATAAAATACTAGTTTGATTTTTTATTTATTTTTCCTGAATTCGAAATTTGTGCGATAAGACTGACTGGTCCTATGACGATGTTTCTAAATGAAACATGATGAATAACTTAGACTTATTATATGACAGAATTGAATTATACTTGCATATAATAAAGTTGAACTAAGTTAGCGATGTTTCTGAATGAAACATAACGAGTAAGTTAGACTTATTATATAGTAGAGTTAAATTATACTTGTATATGATAGAGTTGAACTATGTTGAATTAACCTAGACTTGCCATGTCGGTAGAGTTAAACTCAGAATGGAACTAAGTTCACTTTAGTTAGATTAACAGATAAACCAAGGGTGGGCACCTCGGCTAGTGTTTGTTTGAATCTGACCTTGGTGAAAGGCCATAAATGCATAATGTGAACTTAAGTGGAACTCAGGTTCACATTAGGGGGGCAGGGAGCAGAAATGATAAATAAACTTGAGAGCTTGGCACTTGTTAAAATTTTTAGAAAAATTTACAAGTTAGAATGGGCTTGACACTTGTTGAAATTTCAGAATAATTTACAAGTTGAAGTTAGCCGAGGTAATGAGAAAAAAAGTATCTGAAGTACATATTTCCCGAGATGACCAACCAGGTTGTCAAGCTTGGAAAGGTCGGAAGGGTGAAGTCATAGAAGATAGCAAGTGGAAGTAAAGAAACAATACTTACTGAATAAGTTTTGAGAAACAACACTTGTAAAAATATTTCGAAATATTTTTAAGTGTTAGCCGAGATATTCCAATTGTTGGCCGAGACAAACAGTCAGGGTTTATATTCGAGGTACTCTAACCCGAAGTGATTACACAGTAAGGGTGTACTTGGAAGAAATTGCAATAATATTTTAAATGTGGAAACGTGCAAGAAAAGGAAAGCACAAAATGAAGAGAACATTCAAAAGAAAGGAAGATATGCGTTTAAAGAGAACTTGTTCATTTACAAAGATAAAAGGGGCACATCGACCAAATATAAAGCTAACATTGTTCAAACAAAAGATTATAACTGTTCAAAAGTAAAGTTCAAAGTAAAGGAAAAAAATCCTAAGTGTTGGAAACATGGGTATTGATCTCAGATTGCTCAACCTCGACTGTTGGCATTGTGTCGACCTCAGTTGGCAATGTGGCTTCCTTTTCCCTCGCTATCTTGGCGTCAATTTCTAGCAAGGTCTGGTCCAAGCTCTTCTCGGGTGCCTGGACTTCGGCTTCAGAAGATGTCTTTTTTGGAGAAGAGCCCTTAAGAACCTCCTCCAACTCATCCTGAGCCAGGTCCAGGACCTGATCATTCAGAATAAGGGACTTGGCCCTAGTAGCAACTTCTGTTTCTTCTTTAGCCTCTTCCTCGGTGTTTTCCTCTTCAGCATCGTTATTGGATTCCTTCGGAGTCGAAGGGAAAGGCACTTGGAGCTGGTTGATATCCCAGAGTGGGGAGTCCATTGGGACAAACATCCTGTTGAGCGCCGCCGTCTAGCCGATGTAATAACCTCGGTTGCAAGCTAGGTTGACTTGCTTTTTGTACTGGTCGCGGACGGTGACTTGGCCTTCCTCGAAAGCCTTCTCATCGGCTGCTTTGACCTCGGCATCCATTGAGTTAAGGGCCTCTTGGAGCTTGGCCTTTAACTCTATTGCCTTGGCCTTGGCAGCTTCAAGATCGGCCTTGGCAGCTTTGGCATCAGCCTCGACAGTTTTTGCTTTCTCTTCAGCTTGATTTTGAGCAACCTTGGAAGCTTTGGATTGATCCAACAGAGTTCGATTGTTGGCTTTGGCATGATTGAGTGAGGAGAGGAGTTTGGCAGCTTCTTGAGTTTTCCTTGCCAACTCCTTCCTTGTCATCTTTGTCTTGACCGCATATGAATGCGCATGCTGGATGGCCTGCAAGGATTAAAACAAATTAGTGAAATTTGACTAAGTGTTGAAAAACTTTAAAAGGGTTAAGAAGGAGACTTACCAAGACTCAGTGCTGCATCATCAGGCCGAAGTTCTAATACTTGTGGAGATCGGCCATGTGATTCATGTCTTTTGGTAAGAGCACGGCTGTTAACAAGACGGCGTTGACCTTGACATCCTGGATCGCGTTGTCGCCGGCTGTCAAAGGTCAATCCCCTACCATGACTTCGGGCGCCCAGGTCATGTTGCAAAGAAAACTGCTGCTACCTTTGGGGCGGTCGAACCTCTACTTCTTTGTTGGGGGGGCATCGGGTGTTGAGACCTCGGCTGGTCTCTTGTCGGTAGCGGGTGTATTCTTTTCGATCTCGACTAGTTTGGAGATCGGTACAGTATCCTCAGAATCAATTTGAGTCACTGTAGCCTTGGCCTTAGCTTTCTTGACTCTCTTAGGCTTTGGTTTGGATTGAGAGGGAGAAGGGGAGGACTGGACAGTCACAACTCCAGGAATGTTGGCGAGAAGATCTTCAACGACGGTTGGTTTATGTCCCATCTCATCGGTTGTCGCTGCAATAGTAATGTTGATACCGAAATGTATTGATGGCAGGGCAAGAGGAGGATTTGCTAGATCGTATGTCGATGCCTTAGAATCTCAGTGTTTGCAACTATGAGTTCTGTCGGCAGAAACGTTTGGTAGAGCTTGACGTCGGCGTCGGCGTCGGGGTTGGCATTGAGATTGTGGGATTAGTTGAGCTGAAGCAGAAGTAGAGGGTTGATCTACTGGGTCTGATGAAGAGGCCTGGTTTGGCTTTGGTGATGAAGCAACTGTTGGAGTTGTTGCTGATAGGTGAGTCTTGCTTCGACGAGGAACGTCGGGAAGAGCAGACTTATAGGTTGGGATATAATTAAGCAGCAAAGGGGTTTTGCGCTTATCAATATCCAAACCTAGAAGCCTTTGTAGATCGGGGCTGAGGAAAAAAGTTTGTCAGAAATCCTTTGTTAGCTGGGGAAGAGTTGCAAAAGAGAACAAGAAGAAAAACATTTAAAAACAGATATATGAGTTGACAAGTCCTAGCAGAAATATGATTAAGAGGATGACTCAGTTCTTACCATCACCCTCTTTAAACACCGATCGGCACAGAGGGAAGAGATGAAGATCATCATCAGGGGCAAACTCCCAGTTGCCCGAGATGATCAGGTAATCATCTCCAGCACCCTTGTTGGAGTCTGGGAGGTCGGCTATGATTTTGTAGGCAGTGGATCTGAGCTTGAGGTAATAAATGTAGCCTTTTTCAAACTTTAGGCCACACATGGTATAACAAAATTGGATGTCGGCTAATATTATCCTAGCTTTTTCTCGGCGGGCTAGGGCGATTATACCATTGATAACCCTATAGGAATTGATGGCTAGCTGTATAGGGTTTAGTTTGTAGTAGTGGAGGACTTCCCTAAAAAGAATGTCTAAAGGAAACCGAAGTCCGTACTCAATAAATGCAACAATGGGGAAGGGCATGGAGTCTCCATTAGGCATGATAAAGTCCTCTTCCCCAGCTAACTTGATCTGAACGTCATTTGGGATAGAGAATTCTCTCATAATGTACTCAAGTTTTTCTGGGTGTCTATCATTCACCTAAACATACCCATGGTGTCGGCTTAAATGAAGACTGGTGCAAGATTTAGAGAGAAGAAACTGGTAGGGTTTGAGAACCTCGGATAAACCCTAAACAGGCACGAGGGTAAGAATTTCGAAGACCTAAGGGGAAATCGTTTCAGTTTTTCCTAATTATGTGAGTTCTAAAGCAAATCCCAAACCTAGATCTACAGAAACAAGAGTCAAGGGCAAGAACCTGGAAACCAAGCAAGAAGACCAGAAAATAAATATGATTCAAAATCAAGAAGCATCAAAGGCAAACAAAATTCAAGAATCAAAACGAAGCAGAAATATAGAGAGAAGCGCAAATATGGCAAGAATAGTGCCAAACATTCAAAAACATAAATATGAGTAGTACAATGAGGTGTAGTGATTCGAAACACAAAACAGAAAGGGAACATGATCAATAAAGTAACGATGTGGCAGGCACAGTGGTGAAACAAAGATGATTCAAGAACATGGAAAATCACAGACGCTGAATGAGTGTATGCAAAGCGGTGAACTCAGAGAATTGATACATTAAGAAGCCAGAAATGACTCAATGACAACCAGAATATGAGAATAAATGAAAAACAGAAAATAGATTCAATGGTGACATATGGGGCATGTAAACAGATACAATGAAAACTATATGGCTAAAAATAGTACAAGTTATTCAAAGTATGAACAGAGGTATGAATAGAAATTATTAGCTTACCGATTTGAGCCGAAGAAGGTGGCACTAGAGTGAGGTACGCCGGAGTCGGACGACTCGAACGATCAGAGTCAAATGATGAAAGATGTGCCGGTGGTGACAGAAGAGGCAGTTGTAGAATTTCAAAGGTATGAAAATGGCGGTTTGGGAAATCTTTAGAGAGAGAAACTCTGAAAGCCAAGGGAAATCGATTTTGCAAAGGTGAAGAGACGAAGAGAGAGAGGAAAGGGTTTTGTCAAAACAGAAAAGGTGGCAAAATGAAATGAATAGGCCTTGGACGACGTGTCTATCAGACGGCATGAGGCAGATCGATGTGACTTAATGACGTGTGATCGGTACGAACTAGTAGGGGCATGACACGTGGAGGAAACGGTTGAAGAAACTGTGCGTAACAACTCATGCGCAGATAAAACTATTGGAGTTCTTGATTAATGAAGCAAAAACCTCGGCTAGAGGAGCGATCTCGGTAGAGATGCTCAAAGAACTTGACTCTTGGTTCTTGATCCTTGATAAAGATGGACAGTTGAGTCCTGGATACTTGAAACCGACGAGTCATAACCTCGGTCGAAGGGAAAAATGAAGTTTAGCCAACATAATACATAAGCAAGCGATGTAGGTTCCATCACCTCAGGTTGCCGAGGTAATAGAACCTAGGGTCAGTTGTGGGGACATATTTCGTGAATGATAGCACGTGGCCAAGGTGATGCCGAAGTGTCAGCCGAGGTGCTACGTGGCTTGGTCATGATACCGAGGTGATCTCGGCTAGGCCGAAGCTATCTGTAGAGATACCGGAATCTGAGATAAGCAGATAAGGGGCAAGAGTTTTAGAATAGGGGATGATTTCAGTCTGGATAAAGATAAAGCTCTTAGAGAGTTTATCCCTATCTAGCTGAGAGTCCAAGATGAGCATTGAGCCTGAGTCCACTGAAGTGAGGCTTCTACAAGGATCAAGTTAGTGCTGGCTATAAAAGCAGGGCACTCCTGTGGGTCTGAGGTATGTGTGATATACTGTGAGCAGTAAGTTCTTTCTTGTGAGTTAAGCATAATTTGTTATCTTTGAGAGATATTTGATTACTGACTTGAGTGTTGGAGTGTCTCTGGGTGGACGAACCACTACCAAATTCTTATCTTTCTGTGACAGGTTATTCAGACTTAATCTATTCTGTTAGCGCTCTCTAGCTGAGTTCTCCGTTTGGTTGTGCAGTAAGAAATCAACACCAACATCAATATATAATTTTAATGTCTCTCACTCTTCCACACGTCCAATTCTCTGTCAATATTAGAATGAATGCATAAACCAAAAAAATGAAACATTTGAGAAGACAAAAAGATATGGCTTGAGACCTTTCAATTACTGAATTTTATTAATTAATAATTATTAGGTTTCAATGGTTGGACTTCTAATATTTGTTAACCATTAAAACTGAGTTCTTTGATTTCATCTATATGCATTTGATAATTGGAGAGTGGACACGTGTCAAGCCTACACAAATATTTGGCACATTTTTCGAGCATTATTAATGAAATGCACAATGTATTTTTTTATTCAATTTGTGTGTGTGTGTGTGTGCAGTGCAACATGTTATTTTTTAATAAGAATATATATTTATTTTAGATATTTTTTTAATATACAAATTATTTTTTACAGTGTAATTTTTTTTTTCGCAATTACAACATGTTATTTTTTAATAAGAATTTATATTTGTTTTCTATTTTTTTAATATATAAATTATATATTTTTTATTTTAATAAAATGCATAGTAAAATTTTTTTTTCTCTTTTTTGTTTCCTTGCAATTACAACATGTTATTTTTCAAGAAGAATTTATATTTGTTTTAGATATTTTTTTTAATATACAAATTATTTTTTTTAGATTTTAATGAAATGTACAGTGTAATTTTTTTTCCTTTTGTTTTTGCAATTGCAACCCGTTATTTTTAATAAGAATTTATATTTGTTTTAGATATTTTTTTAATATACAAATTATTTTTTTTAGATTTTAATGAAATGCACAGTGTAATTTTTTTTCTTTTTTTTTCCCCGCAATTGCAACCCGTTATTTTTAATAAGAATTTATATTTGTTTTAGATATTTTTTTAATATACAAATTATTTTTTCAACACTGCTGCATACCCCCAGTGGGGGTCGCACCCCCAGTGAGGTGTCGCGCCCCCACTGGCTGAAATCCAAAAAAAAAAAAAAAAAAAGAAAACAGTTTTTTTTTTGTCCAATTATGAAGCGCCACCTCACTGGGGGTCGACCCCCAGTGGGTGTATGAGGCATTTTTCTTATTTTTTACAGTGTAATTTTTTTCCTTTTTTCCCGCAATTGTAACCTATTATTTTTTAATAAGAATTTATATTCGTTTTAGATATTTTTTTAATATACAAATTATTTTTTTTTAGATTTTTTATAAAAAATAGTTTAAAAATCCCATCACTAACCATAGTGTATAGGAAAAGTTGAAAATTGTGCGGTAGTAAGTATGAGAGAAGTTAAAAAGACTTGTAAATTGAGAGAAGTCAATAAATGCTGAGATTTTTTTTTAAATAAAAAAAATTAGAAAATTAAGATTGAGATATTGGAATTCGTACAAGGCTTGAGGGTTAGAAAGCCCATTTTCCTTATATAATAAATAGATATAGATATGTTGATTTTTACATGTATATTTGAATTGTATTGTATTGTAATTTGTATTTTAAAAATTTTTGTAGATAAATAAAGTTTCAAGAAAAATACATATTTGGTTTCGTATGATAACAAGACAAAAAATATGCGCTATTTATTTTTTGGGACATTTACATGCAAGTTCAAATTTATGAACTTATACTTTATTAAGTCATAACTAAGATTTTTTGAACCTTAAAATCCCATTAAATTTTTAATAGTCAAAATTATCCTTCAAATAATGATTGTTCATCGTTTATGATTATCTATAAAAGAATATGATATTTTGACATTTATTTTGATTTTCATAATTTTAAAACATCAATTTTCAAATTGAAAAAACTAAAAAAAAATGTGTTAAAAAAAAACTAATCAGTGTGTTTGTTTCAATTTTCTGAAAATTGAGTTTTTTTTTTTATTTTTCATATTTTTTTGGTTTTTAGTTAATATTTTTAAAATTTTAAGCAATTTTTTTACTTTTTTAAATCATATTTTTAATCATTCTTTTTGAATTGTACTAATTATATCACCATATGTTAAATTATTGTATTCAATTATTCCTACAGGTCGACTAAGGACATCTCTGATTTTATGAGCAAAAATATTGGGTAAGCCATTAATGAATTTTTATTTTCAAAATGATTTAGTACAATCATCTCGGAGCATTACTGTAGATGTAAAGACATCCTTATACCAACGAAAATCACTTAATGTTGGACATGTTAGATTACTAAGTTGATCATGTATTCTAGAATGAATATTACTAGGTATTCCTATAAAATGTTTGACTATGGTAAATATTAAAGTATTTATTCCATTAGGTTTTCTCATCCTTATTTCTTCATCAAAGATGGAAAATTCATTATCATCAATTTGAATAGCATGTTGAATAGCATCACGGATGTCAGAAGTGAGATACTTGTCCCACCGTGATTTAAGCATTCCGGTAAAACGGAAGTAAGAAGGGAGACTATTTCAGATTAAGTATAATCAGAATAATTACTAAAACTATTAGCGACCATAAACATGTGATTTAACTTTTAGAGGATTTGATTTTCGATAAGACCATCTATTCCATTCATATAATTTTTTAGCAAAAATGAAAAATTGATTATTAATGTTAGTTTCTTCAAATTGAAGATCAGGTGGGGTGGGTTTAGTATACTAATTTTTAGTAAGAGTAGTAGGATTAACCTTGGGGTATACTATCCTATTAAGATTAATAGACTGAAATTGTTTTTCTATTAATCTTATTTCATCATTAGAGGAGATGGATGACTCATTATTAATATCGAGAATAGATTGTTGAGTGATTACTAATATACCTTTATCCGTGGAAGGTTTAGAAGAAATGGCAATTTTGTTAAATATTTATTCAAATGCGTCAATTGTATTAATATCTTGTGTGACTAAACTAGGTTTGCAGCGGTTACTAGGTAAATTGATAAGTGGCTTTTCTATAACATTACTAGTGGAAGTGTGACTATTTGAATAATCATCAAAGGTTGTTTCAATTTTATCTAATTGTTTACAAATAGCTTTTAAATATTGATCAGTGTAATTATTTTGTTTAATAACTTTCTTAATTTCACTTTCATCACCAGGTATTTGAAAAAGCGAAGCATTAATAGTTGATCGTTATGTTCAATTAAAATTGTTTCAAGAAGAGAATGACTAGAAGAAATAGAAGTACTAGTAGAAGTTTTCCATTTAATTTTTGTTATAGCATTTATTTGTTAGTAATTTGAAGATAATCAAAAAATAGGATTTCAGTTCGATATTCTAACATAAACGTATACCATGATTTAAGCATCATTTACCTTTGTGTTTTAGTATGTGTAGATCTATTGGTATCTCGTTTAGACTTATTTTCTTTAGATTTAAATTCTTTGTATACTTTATTTAGATTAGGTGTAAATTCGGTGTGAATAGTTAATAGCTATGGATTAATTGGGGATTGACTTTAAAGTTTGTTTGAGTTTGAGATATTTGAGACTTATCGTCATTTTCTTGAATCTGGGTTTGTTTTAGATGCACCTTATTTAGATGTATCCAAAAAGTAAAATATTTTTTAAAAAATATTTTAAAAAATCAATAAATACACAAGAATACGAAAATATATTAAATTTTCCTTTTTTTTTTTGTGTTTTTGGTATTTAGCGAATTTTCTAAAGATTTTTTCACAAATATTATACTTTTTAGGTGTATTTATATTAAGTGTATCTAAAAATTAAAGAAATTGCTTAGAATATTAAAAAAATTAAGTAAAAAAAAAAATATGAAAAATAAAAAATTTTAATTTTCTAAAATGTGAATCTTGAAAATCCAAACCAAACAAGTTGAATTTTTTTTTTTTTTGAAAAAATTGAAAAAACAAAATTATTTTTTTGTGCAATACTGAAGTTTTGTGTCTATAAAGGAGTATGATGATGAAAAATTAATGTGAAAACTTGAAAAAAAAAAAAAAATGAAAAAATTGATAATATTATAAGTTTTAAAACTTGGAATTAAAACTGATAATGTTCTCGATTTTATTGGATAGTTGAATGAAACTAATAAGTAGAAGGGCAAAAACGCTTAATCTTATACTCTATTTTTTTAGCAGTTACTGAAACAATTATCTGGAACATTACTATACAAAATTGATAATGTTATTAGTTTTAAAAATTGAGAAAAACTGATAATATTATCAGTTTTACTAAATAGGACTTACTTATTCAAAAAATTCTTAGATAGAACGTGAATTACCATAACATTTGCAAATAGCACTTTTAGATTGGGTTTCCATGTCAAATATCTATTGATTTATTTATTTTTCCAAGTCAATAAAAAAATATTAATTTAAAATATTATTTATTCTTATATTATTCTCTTTTACCCATCAATCTATGAGAGTGGACTAGTAATCCCACCCCCACTCATGGAAATGCTAATGTCACCATGAGAGGGGATTAATAGTTCATGGAATTAGCAATCTTATATCACTTCTCTACAAACAGACATGCTATAAGTGCGGTTCATGTACAATTAATTCATTTCCTCTTCCAAACCTCCAATTAAACATGGTCTTTAGGATGTTCCAGATTCACCTAAACTCCTCTGAATCTTTCAAAGTTCTTCCATCACGTTATGAAATTTTCTACGCCACTCCAGACTCTTTTATCATGTTTTAGAGCCTCCCAACATATCCTAGCATTTTTCACACCTTCCGAAACCTTCCAACGCTTGCAATAGACCTCAAACGTTGCTTCTAGTGTCACATTATTTTTTTGGACGTGACAACTATCCCGTTAGTCTAAATTTTCCACCGGCGCATATAGCCAAGGTTATACTAGAGATAGAAAGCAAAGAGAGTAAGGATACTTTGCTTCATTTTAAGTTGGAGTTTAATTTTTGTAAGTCTAATGCAAAACTCTAAGAAAGCCATCAAATGAGTTTAAGAGATTCAAAGTTATTGTGGAGTTGAAAGCAAAGAGAGTAAGGAGACCTTTGCTTCATTATCATTATAAGTTGGGGTTGATTTTTATTTTAGTCTAATGCAAAACTCTAAGAAAGCCATCAAATGAGTTTAAGAGATTCAAAGTTATTGTGGAGTTGAACCCATTCAATATTGGGCTAGTTCTATGAAAGCCTTCAGATTTTGTTTTTGTCTTGACATTCGATTTTTAAGCCCAACTCTTAATTTTTTATTTTTTTGTCAAGCCTTTGAATTTTATTAATTAAGTCAATGTAGTCCAATATTTATTAAATATGAAACAAAAAAATCGTTTTATTCATGTATTTTTTAATTGACCTATTTTTTAGAATTCACACTAAAAAATAAATTAAAAATAAGAGTGAAAATTGAAATAAGTTTCATGTGAAATTATTTACCCATATCATAAATAGGTAGATAATTTTACACGAAATAATAATTTTATTTCTATATATATTTTTAATTCAAATTTAAATTACCTTATTTGAGTTTAACTTTTAAATTAAATAAATAAGGAAACAATTTATGAAAAAAAGATGGTTCAATTTGAAAAAAAGTTACAGTAAAAAGTTAAAAAAAGAATAATTCAAGCTTTGTTATCATTCGCGTGCAGCTTAGGCTAATATGCGCCAACCAGACGCAATAAATACCCAAGCACCCCTCACCCCAAACACGCCGTCGAAATCGTCGCATACATTGCATGGTGCGCAGGTTATCCCTATGATACTCCCTGGCGCAGTTTATCACAGATCCCCATTTCCTGACTTGTAAACAACACATATATAAAAAAAAGAAAAAGAAAAACAAAGAACTGTTTGGTTAATGCCATTTTCGCAAGGAGTCTCTCTCTCTCGATTCGGTCTCCCAAACAGATAATCCACTGCGCCTTTTGTCCAAATCCATCACCAACCCACGTCGGTTCTTCGCAAATCTCCCCTACCCATCTCTCAATCTCACCCCATATCCCAATCTATGCTTCGCAGATTCACAGGTCTCTCTCTCCCTCCCTCTCTCTCTCTCTCCCTCCCTCTCTCTCTCTCTACCTCAGCTCTATGCTCATATACATCGTGTTCTTATGTAGATATAGTAATTTTTTTTATGTGCTCTGTGTAGTTTTGATTATGGTAGAATTTGGGTTGTGTTGAATGCAGGTAAATTCTGGGGGATGGACGTAAATTTCACGTGGTTTGGAGTGTTGCTAACATGCACCATACAGGTACGTATGTAAAGCTTTGGACGAGGATTGAGAGGTGAGAGAGAGAGAAAGAGAGAGAGAGAGAGTATCGGGGAGATGTCGAATCAGGTGGTGAAAGTGAGGAGAGAGACGATTGGGTCATGCATGACTTGTCCGCTTTGCCACAAGCTCTTCAGAGAAGCCACGACCATATCTGAATGTCTTCATACTTGTGAGTCCCAAACTTCGTCATTTAATGTTTGTTTAATTCTCAATTTATTGAATTTGAGAAAGTTTTGCTATGTTTGACTTGTATTCAGCATTTTTTTGTGATCTGGGTTGTTTTCAGTTTTCATTCCCTCATCTGGGTTTGGCTTGTTTCGCCTTATATTGATCTGGGAATTTTACATTTGAGCTCATATGGGTCTTTTAGTTAATCTTGAGAATTGTGTTTTTCTGTTTCTAAAAATAAGGAAATTAGCAGACTCTAATTTGCCATTAATGTGAGTTCAGGACCTCAGGTTACCAACTAAATAGTCTGAGCTTATTGTTTCACTGATTTGTTGGATCATGTAAGTTTTGGATGTTGTTAATTAGCCGAAATATTGTCGTTTCATTGACAAAATCAAGTATCTTGTTATTCTCTTCTTCTTCATCCTGTCCTGTAATTCCATATGATTGATTAGTTTTCACTTGGAAACCATTCTTCAATTATTTGTAGGAAAATTTTGAAACAGAGCTATAGGTAAGCATGAATTGCGGGCGAATATTTTAGAACTTTAGATTATTGATCTACCCTTTATTTTTTTTTCCATTATACTACCTACTTTCTGGTAGTGTAGTCTTCACCTACAAACTGCTACTGGATAGTGCTGGTCTGTGTTTATTTTTAGTTTGTGCTTAAAAATTGTAATTGTTTTTGGAAACTCTTACACTTCAGTGTTCGTATGGTTGAAAACTACCCGTTATTGTTTTCTGGGCTGTTTATATTTTCAAGGCAAACAAGGACTGTTTATTTTCTTCCGTCGTTTTCAATGAGGACTCAACTATTTGGATGGTAGAATTTGATAGTTTTCTGTTTTGAATTTTATGCAGTTTGTAGAAAATGCATATATAAGAAGCTTTTGGACGAGGAATCGGAATGTTGTCCAATATGCAACATCAATTTGGGTTGTGTGCCGTTGGAGAAGCTGAGGTAGGATATTTCTTCCAACTAGTTACTTTCCTCCTCTCCCTTGTTCTATCCCTCTCTCTAAATATTGTTAGTACTGTATCATACAAAAGTGAGCTGTATTAGCATTCAATTAGTTCGGGGCGTGTGAGATGGTGTGTTGTATGATTGATAGCCTAGCAGTGGGGGATTTATTATAGTTACCATTGTCCTTAATGATGAAATGCAAGTATACTTTGGATTGTCAAGCAATATTATTTTACAAATGTGGTATAGGATTATGGATTAGACTCATGACGGTATAGTTTTGGTTCCCAAACAGTGTGGTGGATCACATATTCATGACATCTGAACTATGATCCCAACATCATAACAAAGTATTATGTTATTCCTTGCCATTTATAAATATAATACATATTTAACATATCCCTATTTTTCAGAGATCCTAAAGACCACAAAAATACACATGTGCATATGCAAGATCTGATATGCCATGGTTTCCAAAGACACATCTTTCCTTAAAAATTGTAACACTGTTTTGTCTCACTAGAGGAAACCTCATGCACTGAGTCATCATTTTTGTATATAGTTTCATCTCATTATTTACTTGCTTCTTTTAGCCTACAATTGATTGCATAGCATGGATTTGTTGCCTTGGTTGGGACTTGAGTGATCAATCACTTTGGGTAATCTATACCTGGAGAGTATGGTATTTTATCCTCCTTTATCCCCCCTCTCTTAGTTGAAATGCCATAATTTTTGCCACCAATGCTTTCCCTATAGTTTCATTGACTAAGGACCATGCAAATGAGTTTAGGGTTTGCATTTTGAGAACTACATATGCTGCAATTGGAGGTTGAGACAAAAGTGAAAAATGCTGATGGCATCATGTTGAGAAATCTAAAAGGGGAGCTGGGATGATTGAAACTTCCTAGGAAAAATTTCTAGAATTTTGTATCCACACATTACTAGCCATTTAAAGGCCCAATAGCGACACAGTTACCATCTGTAAACACTCTAAGAGATTCCTAAACTAATATCCATATTAAAGACAACAAAATAACACAATAGCACTCTTAAATTCAGCTCTAAAATGTAATTTGTCAATTCCCCCCACCAACAAAGCTTCATTGTTTTTGTAGTTACAAGCTTTTATGAGAAAAACCTGAAGCGTAACAACAGCAAGTGATTGACTATACATCCATGGCTGAATGGTTAAACTGCCCAACTCACAGTTAGTGAATTTGTGAGTTAAAATCTTATTGGACACAGCCAAAGGGACCATAATTGGTTTTGTATACATGGAATCTGTTTTTCTGCTACAGAAAGTGACTGTTTTCCTCAGTTATATATATATATATTGGCTTTCCTTTTTTGTTTTTTTTTTTGGCTTAGTCATGGAGGTTCTGTGGAGAAAGCATTTAGGAAACAAACATGTGATAAACATATATATGCCCCGGATTGATCAAAACTCGATTGAGTTTCTGCAAGATTCAAAGTATTGCAATGAAGTAGGGGAATTTTTCGTTTTGGCTAATACAATATGTTATTCCATTGCATTCCTGAAGGTTAATGAAGGCTTTATAATTTATTGAGATGTGTTTTGGCATTCCATTTTATGTACTCCTCCAAACTACCTGGATTGATGTTCTACTCTGAGCTGTCTGGATTGACAAATCATTATTGATGAGCTGGTCTGGGATGATGATCAGCCACACTGACTTTTATTTAATACAAATTAGTACCTAAGAGTTTGGAAGAGCTAATTGCAGAGAAGTGGATAACTTTGTGCTGGTGCCAACCTATCTTATATATGTATTGCATGAAAAAAATGATTCTTTGAACTTAGGGCACAATGCCAAAGCAAATATATCTGGCACGAACAGCTCATTGATGGACTTATTAATACTTTGAGTACTGGTCAAAAGTTTTTAGTTGATGTCTGTATTGCATTTTTGTGGTGAGTTGCTGATTGGTCATATCCTTATAAAATTTAGTTTTTTGTCATTGATGCCTCAGGTTTTGTTGACCTGGAGACTCAAATTGTTTAGTTTGTCCCTAACGACTAACTGGCCTATCAGATGGTGGAAGAATTATGATATAAATGTGAAGATTTATGTTTTTGCTCTCAGATTATTCCATTCATAATTTAGGTTATGCAGCTTTATAGTGCCATATGGAGGAGTTTATGAGGCTCCTTTCTTGCGCTTTGAGCTTTTTAAAGTAGACTTATTTTAATATTTTCCCAAAGATCATTATTGAAATCCTCTTATACTACCTCTTGTGCTTAGCCTATTGGGGTGGTGAAGTCGATGACTTAAAAAAAGAAAAGAAAAGGGTTTTGTTGTTTTTAGTTTGTCTATTTATTTCCTTGGTTTTGCAATGTTATAGTTGTCGGTGGTTATAAGGTTTTGAGGCTTCTGTTCTTGCAGTTTGAGCTTTTTGGACATAGTTTTTTTTTCCCCCTTAAATTTTATTTATTTATTTATTATTATTATTATTATTTTTTATAAATCTATGATGGGGATCACATGAGATATGGCATTCATCACACCTATATGAGATGGGGTGGAAGATTTGGAATTGATTTATTTTGGTTATGCTTGATTTTAGGATTTCTTAATTTTAGGAGATAATTATATGTTTCAGTTTAATGTTGGATTTATTGTCTATTTCCATATTTGGACTTTTCAGGTTGGCTTATAAATATTAGGCTTATTGTTATTAAGAAGCACCCTCGATATTGAGAATAATATTGAATTCAGTTTTTGCTATTTCATAATTTCTTTTATTACCTTTTTCCAATTTACTCTACCATGCGACATCAATCTAGCGCTCTGTGTAAAACATCAAGAAAATCGTCCCATGCTCATGCTGCCTGCCCTTATGCGCTTGCTCACGTGCATGCATGCTTTCGGCCTTCAGTCATTGCTACACTCCGCAATCTATCTCCCGCTGTAGTATGTTGATTTGAAAATCTACACGTGGCATGTGGCACATATGTTCCTTAGTTTATCTCTCAAATTTGTTTATAGACCACATTGGGACTTTTGCTCCTTTTGCATAAATGCACATAAATTATTGCACGTATACCATACATCTAGAAATTCATGGAACTCTGTTGTAAAGCATGTCCATTGATTTTTGGTTATCAGGCCAGACCACAACTTGCAAGATGTAAGAATCAATATCTTCCCTTTCAAAAGAAGAAAGGTGAAGGCACCAGAAGTTGCAGCTTCTGTTACATTACCAGTGAGAAGAAAGGAGAGATCACTCTCATCATTGGTGGTCAGTACTCCCAGAGTATCAACACAGACTGCCATGACAGGAAGAAGGTCAAAAGCTATTGCAAGAAAGGCATCTTCTGTACGAAGTTCCAGTTTTCCCACTGAAAAGCCTGTTAAGAAAGAGGAAGATTCTGTGGAAGATCATCCAGAGAGCTTGAGCTCACCCGAGACTTTAACCAAATTAACTCAGAATATAAGGCAGGTAAAGGAAGATGGCAAGTTGTCTGAGCACTCTTTATTTAGGTTATCAGTACTTTTTGTTAGCATCTGGCCTTAAAGCAGGGTGCATATGATTACACATGGACTTCTTTTTAATGATTTTAATCATTTAAATGGTACAGAATTCTTCTAATGCTGAGACATCTAGGCGCCTTGAACCTGAAAAAGTAACAGAAAATGGTGCTGAAACATGGGAAGGGAAAGTTGATCTGTGGAAACCTTTAAATTTTTTGGTGGAAGTTGCAAATAGGAGTAAGTCTTCAAAGTATACTTCACAAGGGTCTGTTGCTAAAGCAGAGCCTTTACATGCTACTGACATCGAAAGGCATATTCGCAAAACTAAAGTTAAGGAACACAAAGCTAAATCCAGAGTCAAAGACGAAAAGGATAGCACCGATCCTGTCTCTCTGGATACCATCAAACCTAAAAAGTTGCGTAGGATTCGTACAAAAAAGGCAGCTGCTTTTGGGGAATTTGGAGTTTCACCCCAAGCTGTGCTAGATGCTGCTAGTGCGAAATGCGAAAGAAGAATTGGTCCAATTTGGTTCTCACTTGTGGCTTCTGAAGATCAGTGAGAATATACTTTTCAGCTCTATATTATGAAAATTTACTCTTTTATGTAGACTAAATTTTGTTAATCTTGTTTGCCACCTTCATTTTCTGATTTTGATACATATTTCAGGGAAGGACATGCAGCACTGCCTCAGATATCTTCAAGTTACTTGAGAATAAAGTGAGTTCCTTTTAACTTAATTCATTTCTTTGTAAGATTATTTTGTAGCTACTGTTCTTTGATTTTGGGTAACAAGTTTATTTACATTGTTAATAATTAATTTAGATAATGTATGACTCCGTGAGTTATTATGAATATGAACTTGAATTTGTAAGTTTAAGCCCTAAGGTTGATTTATGTTTTTAGGACTCCACAGACATAGTTTTTCTTTATTGGCCAGCATTCTTTCCTACTTAACATGGTTTCTTTACGCTTTATAGCCATCTTATGAAGTTACCCTTGAATTTGTAGTGTACACTAGTGATCTCAAAATGGCATTTATTCACTTAATACTGCCTATATTTTGTGAGCAACGTCCTTGGTGATATCTCCCTCCACATGGATTATCAAACTACATGATGAAAATGGTCACTCTTTGGTCACTCTTTGGTGTCTTTTTGCCTTCGATCTTCGTGTTTTCTCATTTTTAGTTCCACTTTTGCTAAAGTTACATTTTATGTATATTACGTATATTTCTATATGTTCAATGTTGGTCTCATTTTAGTGAAGGGCCAAGATATTAATGACATGTACTGGTAAAACAAGATTCAGGTCAAACTCATGGAAAAGTTGCAAAAGGAAATTATGTATATTCATTCTTGGCCTTATGTTAATTAGCTTTATATGTTCTATGTCATAATGTTATATGTATTTCGTTCTGTCACAGGGATGGGAATGTACCTGTTTCTTTTATCCAAAAGTACCTGATGAGGAAACTAGATCTTGCAAGCGAAGATGAGGTAAGTGAATCGTTTTTTTCTAGTTTTCAAATAGTATATTTTGTTTATTAATCTAGTAAGACCTTGTATCAAAGGAAATAACTTAAGGCTGAGCTTGTAGAGTTATGTTTGATTGTTAACAAGTGTAAAAATCTTTTTTGTCCTTATGCTTCTTCATTTGGGTTGGCTATTGTGAAGGTAACTTGAATAGTTTCATGTTTGTTAGAAAACATAACTTTTAATTTTCTATTTTGGGTAAATTATGGTTAGTATAATTATCTGATATTTTCTATAATGGCTTCAAATAGATTTAGACTTTGCCAAATCTGATTATCAGACACTGCCAGTGTGGGGTTGTGTCCGCTCCATGTGGGCGTCTGAAGTTAAGTAAAACGTAAATCATTTATATATATATATATGTTAAGGAAGAAACAAGTTTAGCGTCGGAACAAGGCTTCTCAAGGAAGCCACTATATACAAGTCCCACTTTAGAGGGTTGGTGGGTGCAGAGTGTGTCCTATGTGAGGAAGGAACTTAGAGAAGTAAAAACCTCTCATGTTGAGTGGAACTTCAGCCCATCCATTGTTTAGATTTTTGATTGGACACTCTTCCAACGATTTCTCTACTGGACCCCTTCAGTTCAAATCTGTGAGATTGAAATTGTGACTTGATATTGTTGTGCTGGATTGGATCCACCTTAAAGTGAAGAAATTTATTGGTGTTAACCGAAATATTTTGTTCTTGGTATTGTTATCTTCTAGTTATAACTTATACCTAAAGAGGAAAAATTGGTGTAAGCCCATTATTTTTGATATAGTGGAAGCTTGAAATCGGATTACAGTTGGTGGTTTTTCCCCTTTGCAGGTTTTTTCACATAAAAATTGGTCTCTTTATATTGTTTTTTCTCTTTGCATCGCTTTGGTTGAGTTATGTGTGTTCATTTGAGCCTGGTCTAGTTTTTAGGTGGCATGATAGAATTAACCTCATTGAATTTATTCAATATGAAAGCAAGGATGGAGGATATTTAATATTGCAAAGATTTGTATGAGTCCATTCAAGGCGATAAAAGTAAACCTGGTAGCTAGTCTGATAAAAACTAGGATACTATGTATAGGAAAACCGTTGCCACTATCTGGTAAGGGATTGCTCATAGTGTTTTTCTCATGTTGCTAAGAAACCAATGCAAATGTTTTGTGAAAAATATTGGATGCCATTTACTAGCGGCTAACAACTCAAAACAAAGCCTCTTTGAGTAGGGTTGCAAGCTTGAGCTTGGCTTATTTAATGCTTGTTTGAGCTCTGGTCGTTTGATAGATGAACATCGTGAGCAAAATTTTTAGAACGAGCTCGAGCTGATCCTAGCTCAGCTCAAGAACATAGGTATATATATATACGTATGAAAAATTAGGGCCTCTATTTTCTGGAATGCCCACAGACGGAATAAAAAAACAAAAAAATTGAGAAGCCATGGTCGGAAACTAAATAGCTTTTCGTGTAATGTCATTGAATAGATAAAAGATATGGACAAAATACATTTCAGTCAACAATAGTGTGGCAAAGCTTCTACAGAGGGCCCAAGAAACATTGAATTCATTCCAAAAAAGAAACGTGTTTTGCTGGAAAATTAATCCTCCAACCCCGTAAAACTGGTCTGTTTTCCATGAATTTAGGTTTTTTCGTGAATCAACAGGAAAGAAAAAATTATGTATCGAAGTTGCTAACTGAGGGAGGCTCGCTGCTTTAGAGTAAAAGCTCCCGGACTCATGCTATCTGGTTTCATATTGGTTGTGGCAACTTCCCTGCCAAACCAATTTTAAATCCCTATACATCATTGAAAGTGATTAGAAGAAAGTGAATGTCTGGTGTTTTTAAAATTTGAAATATGAAGCGATGCTTATTATTTATCAGTTTAATATTCTGTAGAACAGCCATACCATCATTTCCACTGTAAATTTAGTGATTGTGTTTCCACATTTAGCTGATTGTTCATTTCATTTTCATGCAGGTTGAGATCAAATGTATGGGTCAATCAGTGCTCCCCACATTGGAACTGAATAATTTGGTTGATTTGTGGCTACAAATTGATTCAACATCGCAAAGGATTCCAGCATCAATTGGTTCCTCGGCAAAAGATTTTGTGATGGTGTTGGCTTATGCTCGCAAAGTTCCACCTTCCTAAAACATATTTCCTCTGTTGTTTTAACCTCTGGATTCCTCAACAACCTATATCCTTCGGATTCCAAGCATGTACCTCGTGAGCATGCATTTCCATTATGCAGCTTTCTTACAACTGTTACAATCACTGTGTTGCGAGTTATAGTATGCTGTGGTGTCCATACTTATTGCGGTGTACTGAGTTGGCAACTGATTGGTTATCTCAATCTTTGTTGAGATGTCTAGCTTTGCTATCCATTGGTATCTTTCATTGTTCAATGTTTGTGAATTTTGACAATGGTCACTTTTTATCTATCACCTTCTTTGACTTGTTTGTAATTAACTATGTATTTTAGGAATTTACTGCTAAAATCCTGATCTTAATCATACTCAACTGAGGGAAGTTTATTGTCTTGTTGTTTAGGTCCTTTTGTCCTTGGTTTCCCTGTACCCATCTAAATTCATCGGTACAATTGTGGTTAGTCTGCTTTCCTCGCTTGTTTATTATCAGAATTTTTAAATCTTAAAATAAGAAGGAATTGGCTTGATTCTCTCAGTTAAGCTGAGCTCGAGAGCGCCCTCCCCCCCCCCACAACAAACTCTCTCTCTCCACAATTTGCTTGCAGCTGGAAACAAACCACCAACACATTGTGCTTGACCAAAACCATCTGCAAACAAACCACTACCTGTCCACCACAATGTGCTTGACTAAAAACATATTCAAACAAACAGCTGGAAACAAACCACCAACACATTGTGCTTGACCAAAACCATATGCAAACAAACCACTACCTGTCCACCACAATGTGCTTGACTAAAAACATATGCAAACAAACGTTACATTGATTAACGCATAAATGATGGGTTATTCACATGGAATCAAAAAAATGAAACTGTGTGTTATGTATACAAGGTACAAACACACTTTCAGACACAAGTAAACATTTGACATTTTTGTGGGTGACAATACAAAGAAAATTACTGTTGACAATCCATAAGGCCTAAGAAATCACCCGACCTCTTAAATCTGTGAAACAGTACATCCATTCCTACAAGAACAAATTCTCAATCCTCGGTAATGAATTTATACAGCAAACACATTATATATAGGACCCGTCATGCATAAAAATAAAATAAAATAATGAGATATATGATGGATATAGTCGGTTCTACATTTACATACTGTAAGAATTCACATAAGAAGTGGAAAAAAGAAAAAAAATCATATTTATGAGGCAACAAATATCTTTTTCCTTAATTCCAAAGATAAAAAGATTCATCTGCTAAGAAGCCCTAAACCGAACAGAAACAGTGATGACAACTACAACCATTTATATGTACATTATTTCTCTGGGAGAGGACTATCTCTGCTGCTTTATAAGGGTTAATTGGTGTCTCGCATTTCCAGTTGCAAAGGGTCCACAAGTGAGTTCGATCCGCACCCATCCCAAACCCTTCAAGCATCATGCTTTCTTTCTCCTGTTGAATACCAAGCATCTCTGCCAGTCTCTGCTTTTATATACTCTCTAATGGTGATCTAACATGAAAATGAGAACCTAAAGAAGAAGAAAGTTAGAACCAAGAGGCCCAATATGGGTTCCAGAACTCAATTAAAGAGGCAATGTGTATGTGATGGAAGAAATCATTGATTTTGCAAAAACTGCCAAAGATTTCCATTGACAAATACAGAATCACAAGTGTTTTAACTGCAACCTGAGCTAAATTGCACGAACAATTGAATTGATGTGAAGCTGAGCATGACTCGACTCATTGACAAAGACAGAGAACTCCAACATCAGCATCAGCATCATCATCATCATCATCTAATTCTAATAATAATACTAATCTGTAAACAAACCTGATTGCCTGAAAGCTTCAATGGCATTGCGGAATTGGGGAAACCAGTCTAACATATATACCCAAAACCATATCATCAGTAGAAGAATCATCGAACGACTGAAAGCAAGCCACCATTGGCCGCTTCTTCCTCATCAAGAAACAGATCATCCGGAACCCTAAAAACCGCGTGCAAACCAACCACCAACATTCCACTCAAAACCGAAACCAACACATTCAACCACACACGACTCAAGACCAGAGCGACGATCGTGATCAAACCGAGAACAATTAACACCGCGCGATCGTCGACGATGCGATTGAAAACCATAAGAGGCTCGTCGCGACAGAAGTAGAGGAAGAGCCAGGCTGCGAAGACGAGGAGGAAGACGATCATGGAGATTGGGTGCCAGAGGAGGCCGAGGAAGAGTATTAGCAACATGAACATGGCGTAGTTAACTCGGAAGTAGTTGAGGTTTCGCTTCAGGCGAAACGTGGCTTCGCCGAGAGTGTAGGGACGAGCGAAGGAGGACCACCGCGACGACGGAGCGCCGCCAAGGAGCTCGCGCCATGGGCGGCGCGTGGCGAAGAACGGTTGCGCGTTGGCTCTGACTCTTGAGAAGATTCCGGCACCGGAGGTGTGATTGGGCGGAGATGACATTGATGATGAACCTGGATCTAGAGCTGCATAGATGATGTTGATACAGAGAATTGGAAAACAGAGAAGAGATGAGAAAGTTGAGGAATTCGTATGGAAAAGAGTTGAGAGAGATGAATGTAAAACCCTAACTGTAATTGAGGAAAAGGGGTAGAAGATAGAGACTAGAACGGATACAACTACCAGTTTTCCAGTAAGCACACTAGTAGTTTGACATTTTCTGATGATGGTTAGCCATTGGAGGAGACAAATAGCTGACAAAGTGACGCCGTTTCAATGAATCCGTTATCTAATTCCTCATAAGGATGAATTTACTGCTCGTCTTTATAATTTGAGACTCGTATTATTTTAATTTTTAATATTTTAATTATAATATATTTGATTATAAATTTTATTTTAAATAAGGATAATTAAAGATATTATTATTTTATTTGAAAGGTAAAGTCGTTATATAACTTATTTTGTATTAATTAACTTATATATTGTTTGAAATATAATGACCCTTTTTTTAATAAATAATGTTGATTTTTTTTGGTTATAAAGTTTTGTTTGATTTGGTTTTCAAAACTTATTTAAGAATTTTTTTTTCTAAAAAACTAAAAATTAAATTGGTGAAAAAAATTAAAACATATTATTTTTATATAATTTTATCTTTTGAGAGGATATGAATAAAAAAATTATATTTATTTTTGTCAAATTAGTTTTATTTTTTCAAAAGTCAAACATGACGATAATTTTGATTGCATTATTAAACCAACCCATTAAATGAGGACTAAAAATTCAAAACTAAAAACATTTCATATATTAAACATATTAATTATACATTAAAAACTTAATAACTATCCATTAAATAAAAACCATAAAAAAATATCTGTTAATAACAAATATAACCATTTATTATAAGATAACCATCTAAAAATATCAATAAAAATAACTACCTATTACATGATCATAATCCAAATATACAGAGTACTAAAAATTTATTTGATAAAAAATTAAAAAAATAAAAATGTAAAAGATGTATCATTCTTATATAATTTTATCTTTGGTGAATAAAAATAATTTTTAAAAATTTTAAAATAATTTTTTAACTTTTATTTTTGTCAAATTAATTTATATTTTATTAAATTGATGACTTTACCTTTAAAATGAAGTAACAATGTCTTCAATTATTATTATTTGAAACGAGATTCAAAATTTAAAATTAACTGTATCACAATTAAAAAGTCAAGAACTAAACCAACACAAGTCCTAACGTATAGGGACCATTTTCGCCCAATTACTAATTTACCTAAGATGAAAGAAATTAATTATTGAGAAATTGTGAGAAAAATATTTATAATTATTAATTTTCAAAAAATAAAAAAGTACAAAAACATTCTTAAAACAGTAATATTAGAAATTATCAAGAATTATAAGATTGTAATTCAAATTAATTTTATATATAGATTTCACATTACACAAATTTAATCTCTACCATACAATTACTCATAAAAATAATTTGTATAGATAAATCTGAGTTAGCAGATTTATTATTCTTAAAAACTATAAAGTAAAACAACTTTCACTTCTTTATCCAAACTAATATCAAATGAATTTTACCCGAATTTTTACCCAAGACTCAAATGTTTACTCAAAACGGTTAAATTTATTATTCTATCACTTATTAAGTTTTACTCAAATTTATACTTTAATCCTAGTTTATCCATTTTATTGGTTCAAATTAAATAAATTTTTTTGTTCAAAGTTGAATAAAATTTTGATTAAAGGCAAAAAATAATTTTAACAATTTATTAATCATATGAATAGAACAATAATCAATGTGTTTGGTTTCAATTTTTTGAATTTAATTATTTGAAAATTGATTTTTTTTTATTTTTAGTGAATATTTTTTAAATTTTCATTTTTTTTGTATTTTTGATATTTAGTGAATTTTTTAAAGATTTTTTTTCACAAAAATTATACTTTTTAAGTATATTTATGTTAGGTGTGTCTAAAAGTTAAAAAAATTTAGTAAAAATAAAAAATATGAAAAATAAAAAAATAAAATTCTCTAAAGAGTGAAATATGAATTCCAAAATCAAAACCAAGCGGAGTGAATATTGTTTATTTCTTATACAAAAATTACTTCTATTTATTCATATATATTTATGCACCATTTGTATTAATTTTACTTTAATTTTATTAATTAATATCAATTCTATTATGCTAAATTTTTGATTATTTTTTTGATTAAATTATTATTATTATTTATTTAGATCATAAATTTAGATAATTTTTTTAAAATAAAAATAAAAATAAAATATAATTTAAATTGTTTCTTTATTTAAAAAAAAAATTATTTAGTCAAATTCATTGTCGAATCACCGCCTAAACAAATAGAGGGTTAATTTCCTGGCCGTCTAATTCAGGATAATATTTTGGTGGCTCATGAAGCTTTCCACTTCCTTAAGATCCAAAAGATTGGAAAGTGCTCAAATATGGCGGTTAAATTGGATTTCAACAAGGCCTATGATAGGGTTGAGTGGGATTTCCTTGAATCTGTTCTTCGGAAAATGGGTTTTCATGAGACATGGATAAAGTGGGTGATGGAATGTGTTTCAACAGTTACTTTCTCTGTTTTTGTAAATGGGGCTAAACGGACTTGTTTCAAACCAACGAGAGGACTCCGCCAAGGGGATCCTCTGTCTCCTTATCTTTTCATTCTTGTGATTGAGGTGCTCTCCAAGCTTCTGCACAAAAGCCTTAGAGACCATCAATTCGCGGGGATCAAGGTTCGAAGGTCCTGCCCGACTCCATCCCATTTATTGTTTGCGGATGATGCCTTACTGTTCCTGAAAGCTGATTTGGGCCAATGTCGTAATGTTCTACAAGTTTTGGAGATGTACTGCAAGGCCTCGGGACAGTTAATCAATTTTGACAAATCGGGTATTCAGTTTTCATCATCGGTGCGGCCTTTGGTAGAGCATAAAATTTGTGAGTTATTGCAGATGAAACCGGTGAAGGCTGGGGCGAAATATCTGGGGTTGCCTTCCTGTTGGGGCCGATCAAAAAAGGAAGCCTTTAGTTTTATGACAGAACGGATGATGGATAAGCTTCAAGGCTGGAAGACGAAATTTCTATCGCATGCAGGAAGAGAAATCTTACTTAAAGCTGAAGTGCAAGCCATCCCAACATATGCAATGGCCTGCTTTCTTTTCCCCAAAAGTTTATGTGAGTCTATGCACTCAATGATGAGCAACTTCTGGTGGTCAGGTGACTCTAAGCGCAGAGGAATTCATTGGGCAGCTTGGGACAAGTTGACATTGCCTAAGATGAAAGGGGGTTTGGGGTTTCGTGATTTTCGAGCTTTTAATAAAGCATTACTAGCCCGGCAAGGGTGGCGTCTTCTCAAGTATCCCAACTCATTTGTGGCAAGGTTCTTGAAGGGTATCTATTTCCCTAGATCAGATTTTTGGCATGCTTCCAAAGGACCCCGAGCTTCTTGGGTGTGGGCGAGTCTTCTTGAAGGCCGCACTATTCTTCAACGTGGGTCTAGATGGCACATTTCAAATGGGGCCTCAGTCAAGTTTTGAGAGGATAAATGGGTTGCAACGGATAAGGATTTCAGAATCAAATCCTATAAGCCAGCTGGGTGTCCTATCTCTAAAGTCGCAGATGCTATTAATTCGACCACAAAATCTTGGAATGTGGGGCTGTTGCAGAGTATGATTTCAAGCTCTGATGTCCGTAATGTTTGTGCCCTTCCTATCTCTTTTGGCAACATTGAAGATGCTATTATCTGGCACTATGACCCTAAAGGCCTTTACCAAGTCAAATCTGGGTACCATGAGGAGAAAATGTTTTAGCAAACTCAGCCTACGGCCAGCCCGTCCATTTCTTTCCAAGTCCCGGATCAGGTCTGGAAAATGCTTTGGGGCCTTCCAGTCCCTTCGAAACTCAAACATTTTTGGTGGCGTTGTTGCCACAATTCTCTGGCCACGAAACAAAATTTATTTAGTCGTAAAAGCTCGCGGGAGGATGTGTGTCCGATTTGCCTTGCTGAATCTGAATCTATCGAGCATTTAATTTGCGGGTGTGCTTGGACTAAAGCTGTCTGGTTTGGCAGTGATTTGAGCCTGACTTTCAAGGATGAGGTTACTTCTATTTCTAGGTAGATGTGCACTCTTTACTCTGCCTTCTCCAATTCTAAAGAGCGGATGTCATTTTTCAGTAAGCTTTTGTGGGTGGGTGGGCACATTTGGAAATCTAGGAATGCCCTGGTCTTTAATCGATTGCTAGTGGATCCGCGGTCTACCATTGTCCAAGCTGCTAGGGATAATCTGGAATTTCTTTTAGTTGGCCCTCGTCATAGCTTCGGGGGCAGCCTCACTCATACTCCAGTGGACGCTTCAGCAGTAGTTTGGACTGCTCCTTCGTCAGGTTGCTTTAAAGCAAATTGTGATGTGGCCATGGAAAAAGTTTCGACCAAGGCCTCTATTGCGGTGTTGTTTCGGAATTGGAAAGGTGAGCTGGTAGATGGGGCTGTGCAAAGGATAGAAGTGCAATCTGTCTTACAAGGGGAGGCATTTGCGGTCCGTAAGGCATGCCTCATGGCCCGAGCTCTTAATCTTTCTCAGGTAGAAATTGAGGGGGACAACAAATCAGTCATTTCGCTATGTGTCTCTGAAGATGTTCCTCCCTGGACTTGTGCTCCTATTATTGAGGATATCAGAATTTTAGCTCGCTGCTCTAACCTATCCTTCCATTGGTCTCCTCGGTCGGCAAATGGTGCAGCTCACTGGACTGCCAGAGCTTCTTTATCTGGTGCCCTTCCAGCAACCTGGGTGAGCAATCCTCCCCTGCCTTTAGTGCGAGCCTTGGACTGAGTTGGGTTTTTTTATTTCCCTGCTTAGCTCTGTTTTAGCTTTCTTATGTTTCTGTGTTCAAAAAAAAAAAAAAAAAAAAAAAAAATGTAACAATGCGTGCATCACATGCATTATTTTAGGATTCGTGTAGAAAGAACTCTTTTTAACTTGACTTTTTAAATTTTTGATCAATTTAACTTGGTAAAATTAGTTCTGTTTAAAAAGAATTTTTTTAATTTGTTTGATTTTTTTTTTTTTACTTTTTTGTAAAGAAAAAAAAAATGATTATAGTTTAGATGTTATATTTTGTTTTATTAGTTTATTTAGTCTATTTTAGTCTTCATATGGAAAGAGCTAAAATAGCCTGATTTTTTGGCTATTTTAACTTGATTGTTTTAGCCTCATTTGGTTTTTTGACTTTTGTAAAAAAAAAATATTATAGTTATGGTTTAGATGTGATATTTTATCTTATTGACTTATGTAATCAATTTTGTCGTTTGTGTTTTTTTAACCAAAAAGTCAAAACCAAACATAATTTAATTTAAAAAAACTTGTTCCCAAACGAGACTTTAGTCTCAATTCAAATCCAACCCTCTTGCCAAACCGCAGCTAAGCTTGAGCGTCCGTTCCAAAACTAGGAAATGACATTTTTGCCCTCTTTTTTGTTTTTTTCTTTTTCTTTTCTTTTATTCTTCCTCCTTCCTCCGTAAAAAAACAGCGGCAGCGGGACCTTTCTCATCTATCCTTTTCACCATTGCACATTATCCCCACCAGGGTGATGCTATGGTACATTTGAATGTATCATACATTAGTTATGAGGATATGTGATTTTATATTATAACTAATATCATATATATCATAATCATTATCATATTAACTCATAACTTAATTATATTTAGTTATTCATACATACCATATTATCTTATAACTACCACATAACTAAATTATTTTAATAATTTAATTTTGAATTGGCAACCGGTGTAACCGGTTACCAAAAAGAGGGTAAAGGAAATTAGAGGAGTCCAGGGGTTCCAATATCACATATCTCATAACCACTAGTCACATATCTCATAACCAATATCACATATTTCATAACCACTAGTCACATATCTTATAACCAATACCTTTTTTTCATAACCAATATCACATATCTCATAACCATCAGTCACATATTTCATAACTAACACCATCTTGCTCATAACCACACCACTTTGTTTATAACCATTAATCACATATCTCATAACTATTACCTACATGAATTATAACCACATCTCATAACCAACCCTTTGAGTCATAACCAACATCACATATCTCATAATCACTAGTCATAAATCTCATAACTAACAACCTTTTTACTCATAACTACACTACTTTGATCATAACCAATATTTCATATCTCATAACCACTAACACATATAGCACAACCAAACACTCTTTGACACCACTTTGCTCATAACCAAAATCACATATCTTATAATTACTAATCAAATATCTCATAACCATTACCCTCATATCTCATAACCAACATCACATATATCATAATTACTAATCACATATCTCATAACCATACCACTTTAATCATAACCAACATTACATATCTCATAACCACCAATTACATATCTCATAACCAAACACCCTTTGACTTATAATCACATCACTCTGCTTATAACCAAAATCACATATCTAATAATCACTAATAATATATCTTATAACCTTTACCTACTTATGTTATAACAACATCTCATAACCAACACCATTTGCCTCATAACCAACATCACATATATCATAACCACTAATCACATATCTCATAACCATTACTCACATATGGGGGTGTAAATTTGGCCCACGAGCTCGCGGCACACCCCTAGTCCAAAAATTACTCCCTCTCTCTCTCTCTCTCTCTCTCTCTCTCTCTCTCGTTTGGGCTAAAGAAAGGGTCTAGGAATTTGTCAAAAATAATTAATGAGGGAATTTTAATTTTGACCAAATTTGGATGTTTGTTCCAAATTTTTGGAGAAAATGGTGCCGAAATTATGTAATAATCATTATAAAAAAAAAAAATTAAAACATTTATGAATAGAGTCTTATAACAAAATAAATTATTACTTAACAATTTTGTCAATTTATACTTAATTTTTTTTAAAAATATAAATCCTTTATCTATTTTTATTAAGTAAAATTAATAAAAAAGACAATTTTACTCATCAACTACAAAATGTATAATCACACCATTAATTAGCGTAATAAAAATATTTAAAATTTTAGAAATCACAAATATCATAATCAAGTCACAAAGTTTTGTAATATAAAACACAAAATACATAATGCCATTATTAATTGGCGTAACAAAATTGTTTAAAATTATAGAAAATCACAAATGTCGTAACTAATTTCCAAAATTTCGTAACATTAACAAAAAATTATGTAACTATCCACTAATTGGTGTAACAAAAATATCTAAAAATTTTAAAAACCACAAATGTCATAACCAACTCACAAAATTTAATAACATCAATTACAAACTAATTGCCATAATAAAAATAATCAAAATTTTTACAAATCACAAATTTCATAACCAACCCAAAAAATTCATAACATCAATCACAAAATGCATAACAACACAACTAATTGATGTAGCAAAAATATCTAAATATTTTATAAACCACAAATATTGTAATCAAGTAATAAAGTTTTATAACAATTATCATAAAATGACTAAACAAATCACTAAAAATCTTAGAATCACTAATCGGGATCTCTCATAATACAGAGAAAACAAAATATAATGACAATCATTAAATAATTTAATCATCGACTTAAAGCCATGGAATAGAAAATGAGAGTTAGAGAAGATTAGCTAGTAGAGTGAGAGGAAAGGGAATATGAGAAAGAGAGATTGAACGGGCTTATTGCCTGTGAAACTGACGTCAAAGGTGCTGTCATTTCTGATAAGGAACATCGGAGATATCTACAATGACAGTAAAGAATGGGAGAGATGCTTAAGGAATGAAGAGGATTGAGATAGCAAAACAGTACAACAAAATGCGTAACATTCATTTTTCAAAAGTTCTATAACACATGTACAAATTGATGATAACAAAACCTTTTAAATCATAACTACGGCCAAAGGTTTGTATATGTATGACATATTAATGTGAAAGAGCTAGAGTTTCAAGATAGATGTATTTACTAGATAGAGAAATATCACCAAAATGAATAGTGCTGAAATAGACAAAAAGAGTAGTGACGAGTTCAAGGATCTATTGCAGAGACACACAACAGGAAAATACACATTTGGCGACTAGAATTGGCGACCAAAACAAATTTAGTCGCCAAAAATATACCTTTTGGCGACTGAAAAAAAATTAGTTGCCAAAGGTTCACAATTCAGCTATTATTTGAATTTAGTCGAGATATATTGTCTTTTTGGCGACTAAAACAAAATTTAGTCACTAAATATATAGTAATTGGCTACTAAATAATAATTAGTTGCCAAAATTTTAAATTTTACGCTACTAATTGTAGGTTTAGTCACCAAATATTATGGGCATTTTTTACACCTTTTGGTGACAAAAAAATTTAGGTTCTGTTTGGTTATGCTTTTGAATCAGTTTTCTACCTATGTTTTCCAGTATGACGTTTGGTTAGGCTTCTCAAATCAGTTTTCAAGCTCTCTGCAGAGAGCACTGCGCTTCTGCCTCTGTTCTGCGCTCTCTTCTGCGCGTTGTCTGGAATGGGTTTTCCCGTTCGGGTCGTCCGGCCGGCTGACAAATTTTTTTTTTTTTTTTTTTTTAACGATTGATATGTTAATTAATTTATAATCGAAAAAAATATTTTCTGAATTTTTTATATGCTTTAAAATAATTTTGAATTGTATGTTTAGTTATGAGTTGTAAATTTTTGTATCACATATCAAATGTCACATCAACAATTCCCCACTCAAATCAAACCTCTTTTCCAAAACTATTTTCAAAACTCTTTACCAAACAAATTTTCTACACTCAAATCATAATTCCACAACACACAAACTCAAAATACAACTCATACTCTCAAATCACATTTACAAAACTCTACCAAACACTACCTTAGTAGCCGTATATTTAATTTTTGCCGACGAAAAAAAAAAATAGTAGCCAAATGATACTTTTGGCTACCAATATATTAGTCGCTATTAATTAATCATTGGCTGCAAAACAGTTTTAGTTGTTATTCAGCACTATTTGGTGACAAAAAAATAATTTAGTCGCTAAACGTTGAATTTTTTTTAAAAGAGGGAAAGCAATTGATTTTGGCGCCTGATATATATACACTGTATGTTCTGTCTCTTACACACACAATATACACTGTTCTGTCTCAAAAGCTTTTTGCTTTCACCAAACCTCATATTACGACCCAAACCCGCCCCTATAGATTTAGCATCGTAATCGGTCACTAATCCTTGGATTACCAAAAGCCTCTTAAGAGAATAACGTATAATCAAGGGGCTGGGGAAGCAAATATACAAAATATACGTAGTCCATTGAGCTGTGAAGACATACATGGGATAGATAATTTAAAACTTTTATAAACTTGCGAATGACGTCAAAAGATGTAGGGCTTGTTTGGTTTGTTTTTCTGAAATTTTTTTGAAAAAATTCTCTACAAATAAAATTTTAAGAGTAATCAAACCAAACAAATTTTTCCAAAAAAAATCTCAAAATTTTGTTTGGTTACCTATTTTTCAAAATCACTCTCTCTTTCATACACATCAAATCAATCACTTTTTTTAAAAAACTTTCTCTCCTAAAATAATTTTCCAAAACCATTTCTGAAAAAAGACAAATTAAACAAGTTTTCGTACTTTTTATCTCAAAAACTACTCTACAAATACAAACCAAACACACCCATAGTATTTACACATCACTCCATGAACATATTATCAGAAATCTTGCTCGTATATCAAAAGAAACAAAGTCTAGTACATCCACAAAAATAGCCACTAAACTTGACTTAATCCGGAATCTCCTCGGGAGGCACAAAGTTTGGCTGACAAAAACTAAGACGCTAGGTCCTCAACTCTAAGCCTGGTCACACGTCAGATCACCTACATACATAATATAAACAGTGAGTGGAATCTCAGTGAATAATAACGGAGTAAAGGATTTAATGAATGAAGTCCATACCAGGTTCAGAAATCATAATTTAGATTTATAAACCGATTCATATTCATATTCATATTCATATTCTTGTTCAAATCATATATAGAAATTGGAGTTCATGCTTAATCATACGTGGTACATCCATTAGCGCTAACAGAACAAATACAGAACAGATGCAGAACATATGGTGGTTATGAGTAACCAGTTCCATAAAGGAACCTCCGGATCCGGGTAACAGAGAATAAACACGCTGAGCCCCATGATGGAGCCTCCGGTACGGGTAACAGATTACAGATATATTAAGTTCCATGATGGAACCTTCGATACCGGGTAACAGCTAATAGATATCACATGATGCTAAGGATGCCACGAATACATTATTAGAATTTGGACAATCATTCATTGTACAGAATATATCATTTCAGAAAATAGATCTTAATTCATTATACAAAAAAATAAATAAAGTTGAACATAACTTTACTAAGTTATTACTCACAGTTGGCTTTGAGTGTAGACAGACAGAGCAGACTAATCAAACGGTTTACGGCACATGACCTACATCAACACATAACAAATATACATTTGAAACACACGTTGGAACATACTTAACTTTTTACGTTCTATACATAGTGTGTTTCTACACGCTATCCTCCTTATTATGCCTTAACCTTGGCCTAGGAATGCCTAGGATGGAATGAGGATGCAAAAATGCATTTGAAAACACTTGGTTAAATTTTCTGAAAATAGGGTACACGCTCAAGCATAGCTTTTCTTGCTCGAGTGGGCGGAAAAATGTGAGGGGACGCTTGAGCGCAACTTCCTCCGATCGAGCGTTCTGAAAATTTCGAACAAGTACTGGTTATTTGATTTTTACGCTCGACGAACGCTCGATGATCGCTCGAGCATGAGACTCATTCCCCCACTCAAGCGCAACTCTTAGGAATGGCAACGGGATAGGGTGGGGCGGGACCGGGGATCACACTCCTCGTCCTCGATCCCCGATAGGGAACCTATCACCGTCCCCATCCCCACCCTCTAACGGGGATCAGGTTTCCCCGATCCCGAAATTCCCCAGACCAAAAAAAAAAAAAAAACCAAATAGAGAGGAGAGAGATCATCAACATCATCAACATCACAAACAACATCCTCAACAACATCAAACAACACCAACAACAACATCATCAACATCAGAGAAAGAGAGATCTGAGTAGAGTGAGGGAAAGAGAGATAGATCTGCTCATCGCAACATCATCAACACAAATAATGCAACACGCATGTAATTAATTCAGAATTTGATCTTAATAACTTATTAGACATATGAAATCATGGATTAACGTTAATCATGGGTCGGGGTTGTTACAGTCTTCCCCCCTTAAAGAGTTTGGTCCTCCAAACTCAAATTACCTTCATTATAGAAGAATACTAGGTCCAAAGGAAACAGTTCAGGGTATCTTTTCATCATGTCTTCTTCTGTCTCCCAAGTCGCATAGGTTCCTCTATGATTCTACCAATCGACCTTCACTAACGGAATTTCTTTATTTCTCAATCTTTTGATTTAACGATTCACAATTTGCATTGGTTTCTTCTTGTATATATAATCATCCTTTAGAAGTACATGAGTCGGCTTAATCACATGTAGTGGATCTCTCAAATACTCTCAAAGCATAGATACGTGAAAAACATTATGGATATGCTCCATGATCGATGGTAAGGCTACTCGACATGTTACTGAATTGATATTTTTAAGAATTTCATAAGGTCCAATGTATCTCGGTGCCAACTTGCCTTTCACTCTAAACCGTGTTTGCCCTTTCATTAGAGTCGCTTTTATGAACACATGATCCCTGACTTCGTATTCTCTATCTCGCCTTCGGACATCTACATAACTCTTTTGGCGGCTTTGTGTAGTTTTCAACCTCTGTTGAATTAATTTCACATTTTCAGTTGTTTCTTGTACAAGTTCTGGTCCCAACGATGGTCTGTCACCTACTTTAGCCCAACAGATAGGAGAACAACATTTCCTTCCATACAGAGCTTTATAAGGAGCCATTCTAATACTTGAATGATAACTGTTATTGTATACAAACTCGGCTAAAGGTAGATAAGTCTCCAAATTCCCTTGGAAGTCCAATACACACATCCACAACATATCTTCCAAAGTCTGATTGGTTCTTTCAGATTGACTGTCTGTCTGTGGATGGTAAGCATTACTCAATCGCAATTCGGTTCCTAAAGCCAGTTACAAATTCTGCCAGAATCTTGATGTAAATTTCGAATCTCTGTCAGATACAATAGATACAGGTACACCATGTAATCTCACAATTTCATTCATATACATATTAGCTAATTTGTCCGCATTATAAATGGTTTTAACAAGCAGAAAGTGGGCAGATTTAGTCAAATGATCATCTATGACCCAGATAGAATCCATACCTCGAGAAGAGTGAGACAGACCGACGATGAAATCCATAGTAATATGTTCTTGTGGACGCGCTCCCGGGAACTCCCCGACATCCGCGCGCCTGCGAGGGCGGCACGAATCTCGTCTTGTTCTCTGAGCTATTATAGTTCGGACTCAAATGTCATGGTTCTGAATCTAATCTCACAATGTGCGATGTGAGACCGATAAATCAACAAAGAGTCCAAATCCGGCAAATCGTTTTGGAAAACTGATTTTTATAAAGAAGTGCCAAACATGGACTGCTTTGCCAAATACAGAGTTGCCACCTAAATATTTTATTTTGGGAGAATTTAGGAAATCCTGACTCGTGCCGAAGGCCACGTGTCTGTCATCACCAAAGTTGTCTCGGCTCGGGAACTTGGGTATGAGAGGGGAAGGTCATGCAATGAGCACCCCCGCTCGCCCGATCAAAGATCGGCCTGTACTAAGCATGATATTTCGTTTTTGAAAACACATGTGCTCTTGTTCGGGTTAATTAGCTAATCTTACTACGTGATGCGCACAGCATACAAGTATAGACTAGACCGCCTAATTTGGAACAAAACATTGCATATTCATTTTGAAAATGGTTTGGAGTTTGCTACTCGTAAGTAGGCTAAATCAGGGATTTTAATGAATTGTTCTAATTCAAGTAATCCAACCTTCACCCACAGACATTCAGGCAGTTATATCAAATAAGCAGTTAGCCTCATGGCAAGCATGCTTTCATGGCAACATTAACACATATGCGGTATGCTAAAGCGTAAACACTCACAGTGTACTCCGAGCCAAAACAAGGAACTAGTTAGAAATCATGTATTGTAACAACCCTCGTTTAATTACCGTTAAACCACTGAATTATCTACTGATTACCGCTAAACTGAACTGATAATGACTGATAATTGAATTAACTGAGGTACTGAATAGACTGATTGAAATCGAAACTGAATTTGAATGAGTTTATATGTTGCATTGCATGTTGCATCTGTTTGATTGATTGATTATCTGTTTGAATTTATATGTTTAAAACTGTTAATTGAAGGCCTTATCGGCGGCCGATTTAGGAATCGTTTAGTGTTTTGTAATCAGGAGAATATTTGTGATTTTATGGTATATTTATCTGAAAATTGATTAGGAATGATTAAATTAGATTAAATGAGTTAATTGTCAAGTTTGAGTTAATTACCAATAATGCCATTTTGAGTGGACCCTTGTTTAATCCTATTATTGAGCCTTATTACATTTAATCATCTTCATCAGCCATTTCCCTCACTCCTAACCGACCAAACTTAGAGAGAGTGGGAGGCAATGGAGAATTGAACTCACCTTGAAGAATTACTTGGAAATTGCTTGGAATTGAAGTGTAAATTGGCATAATTGAACTTGTTCTTCTTGCATACAAGACTTAAGGTAGGAATCCATCTTTTTGATTGTGTATTTAAGGTTGATTCTTGCATGATTCATGCCAAATTTGAGAGTTGAACCATGAATTAGTTCTATAATGTTGATTTGGAGCATATGTCATGCATGCATGGCCATTTTGGTGTATTTTGAAGTTAAATTCTTGAGAATGATACATGCATGTCCATGTTTTTATCATAGTCCATGTTTTCAAGTTGTTTTCAAAGATTGGAGCTCAATAGAGCAAGATTTGAACATTGATTTTGGTTTGAAGTTCATGCATTGCATGTTTAAAGATTGTTCATGAAATGGGTTTGAATGTTGGATTTAATTGACCAACCTTTGGGGCTTGAATTCATAAATTGAGCTTTAAAACTTGTTGTACTATGAGTTTGAAATGTTTTCCAGAATTTGGGGCCAAGAGGTTAAGTTTTGGATGGTTGAATGCTTGGTTCGAACTTGGGAGACAAATCTGGAAATTCCAGATTTTGCTTCCTCGCTCGAGCGAAGGATTCCTCGCTCGAGCGAGCACCTTTATTCAGGGCTCCGCTCGAGCGAGCATCGAGCGTGGTATCGCGCGTAAAAATCCAGCAACCAGTACTTTTACTGTTCATGCAGGTCGCTCGAGCGAAGGATTTCTCGCTCGAGCGAAGCCTTTGATTTTGGAAGCTCGCTCGAGCGAAGGAAGGCTCGCTCGAGCGAGGCTCCTATTTTCAGCAACTTTTGAAAAATGCCTTCCAAGTGTATTTTTGCATCCTCATCTCATCCTAGGCATTCTTAGGCCTAGTGTAAGGCATCTTAATGAGGATTTGGACATAGAACCACACCGAGGAAATTTAGGGATTTAATTATCATCCTTCCCGACTGTGAAACTTAGTGTGTGTTCTATTTATTGACTGTTTAGGGTTGGCTCTCGGGGACGCGCTCTAGCTGCTATTAGCCCAATCTCTGTGAGTAACAGATTGTGTAAAGATATGTTCAAAATGGTTATCTTTTGAATACTGAACTGAACTGTTTAATGAACTGATATTGTTTATTGAATGAATGTATGTCCTTTATTTCTGAACTGTACTGTGGCATCCTTAGCACCTACTGTTATTGACTGTTACAGAGCTCTGTCGGTTCCCTTGTGGAACCATACTGTTTACTGACTGATGGCCATCACTACTGTTGGGTCTGTTAAGACCCGGTCCTTCTGGACCTACTGTTTATAGGCTAATGGATGTACCACATATGATTGATTGATTGAAATACTGATTGACTAAAATACCGAAAGATCGAAATACTGTATAATGAATTGATTTCATTACTGTAAGGACATTCATTCATAACCTCTTTACACTTATTGTTATTCACTGGGCTTTAGCTCACTGTTTATATATATATGTAGGTTCTCAGCAGCCAGACCGGAGCTAGGAGCGTGGGTTAGTCCCCCAGTTTTGTCAAGCCAGCCTATGTGCCTCACTGCGAGGTTCCGAGACGCCATGCTATGGCTTGGGGTGTTTTTGTGTCCCCCACCTATCTCTTGACTGTTTTGTATAATTGTATAAACTGTTTACTGTTTACTGTACTGTTATCGAGGGATTTGATTCGCGTACTGAATGATGTGTATGATTGTATATAGACTGTATTGTTTGAACTGAATGAATGCATGAAAAATGTTTTTGGCATACAGATTTCCACAGCTCGATGGACACTAGTTATTTACTGTATTGGCTTCCGCCAGGCCCTGTACTCTGTTTAACTGTATTACTGTTCAGCAGGCCTTTGGTAATCTCGGATTACTGGCCAGTTACGGTACTAAACCCATAGGGCTGGGTTTGGGTCGTGACATGTATGATCCTAGTTCATGTTAAGATGGCTAATGCAACACATGCAAGAATGCAGTTAAAATAGGTTCGGCTATTCTAATCATGTCATGTGAAATGCAACTTGATACATGTATTCAAATAGGTATTGAAATACAATGCAGTTAGTATGATGCGCCGAGCCCGGTGCATGCAAGACAGATGAATGGATGCACACATGCAAAGCATAAGGTATGCTAAATGAAACATACCCTAAAACTAACCATCGTAAGTGGTTAAGTAAAAGGGAGAAAGAAATAGGGGTTGGAAGACATGCATCCCATACACGCACGCTTATTACAACAATTAGCCCTCTCGAGGGAGAGTCCGAATAAGAAGCTAACTAGCTAATCTAAGCTAATTAAACTAATTATTACACAACAAATTAATTAACTAATCCTAGTTAACTAATTATTACAAAACAAATTGAAATAGCTAAACGCATTAACTATTAAAGGACAAACCAAAGCATAAGCTAGCTATCTAAGCATGGCAGCTAAGGAAAGCAATAAAGCAGGAGCTTCAGAAGGAGAAGAATGCATGCATGCCGGGTCGCCTCATTCGAAAATCCGTCGCGATGCCCAAATTTGCCTATGTTTTCAATTGTCCTTAGAACCTTGCACAAAGCTCCAGAAAGCTGAAACTCCACCTTGGGAACCTGAGGGAGGGTGGCCGACCACTTATTGGTGAAGGAGACCATCTGCCGACCACTTTCTGTGCTAAAAAACCAGAAAAAGTGGTCGGCCAGCTAGTAATACTGGTCGGCCGACCAGTTGTTGCTGCTGAATTCCAGTTTGTTGCAACAGAGAGCAAGAAAGGGCATGGCAATGTATTTGCAAGATATGTGTGCACAACCACCCTCCCTATCATTTCATATGCTCAAGGGGGTGTGGTTCTCGACCCTCGGGCCACCAATCGCGCATTTCAATGCATGATGACCGAGAGGCGAAGTTGCACAATTCAATATGGAATGAATGCACAAGTAAATACATAAAGCCTAAAACTCTATCATGTATGATCAAGAGTGTCAGCGACCGGGAATTAAGGCACGTTTCATCACTTTAAGTATGAAACGTCTCTCTCTTCCCGTGTTTGGACTAACACCTATTCCAAACACAATGCAACACATAACATGGCATGCACAATGCCATGTAACATGGAATACGCAAAAATGCAATCCAACATGAACAACCCAAAAAGGCTAATGGCATGCACAATGCACAATGCTAAGAACAACTAGCATACACAATGCAAATATCTATTAGCATGCACAATGCGATGTAACCTAAGCATGCAAACAACATGGCATACACAATGCAATGAATCAACATGCAGTCAACATGGCATACTCAATGCTATGAACTACATGGCATGCTCAATGTTTAATGTAAGATAGCATTCTCAATGCAAGGAACAACTTGGCATGCACAATGCAAAGGACTACATAGCATACACAATGCGAAGTAAGATAAGCATGCAAGCAATATGTAAACAAACATGCTAAATGGACTTAAACCAAAAGGGGTAGATCTCAGTCATGCCCAAATCAGAGGCCAATGGTGATACAATGAAGCCACATGAAGCATATACAAGCATGCACAATGCAATGGCCTATCAAAGAGGCCTAAGAGCATAACCCTCAAGAGTGCTCAAAGAGTGACAAAAGTGGAAGTGTAACAACACTAAGTGCACTGAAATTAGACAAGAAATGATGCCAAATCACTTAAACAATGCAAGTAAAGCATGCTAGGGTCCTTAAAGCATTAAAGCTAGTAAAGAGGACTACAAAGGAGGCATGCAATACATGGCAAATATGCATGAACCAACCATAAATAGAGCTCAAGTAGGTTAACACAAGGACCTAAACATGCTAAGATGGAGGCTCAAGGACCTAGGCATGCAAGCATACACACTAGGCCATAAACTAGGCAACAATGCACAACACTCAAAGGCACTTAAAGAGTGAATGAAGTGGAAACATGGCAATGCTACATGCTCTGAAATGAAGTATTAAGTGATGCCAAATCATCTAAATAGCTCAAAGATAGCATGCATGAGTCATCAAAACACAAGGCTAGCAAGGCCAATTGCACTACAACTATGTAATTCATGAAGCATGTGGAAAGAGCAACCCAAAACAGTCCTAGAACATGTCAAAATGAGTCTAAAACATGCATGGAAGGAAGCCAAAACATGCTAACATGAGAGGCATAAAGCACAATGCATACAAGGTAAATAAGGTGGATTACACTACACCTATTAAGACCAAGCATGGAATGACTTAACCAACAAAAATCAGAGTTATATCATGGCATAATAACCCCAAAAACACACTGAAATGATGGCTCGCAAGCTAAGGCATGAAGGCATACGCAGTGATTTATGTTAAGGCATAAAGGGGCAAACCCTCCAACGCATTGAATGAGTGATAAATGCAAGTGCATGATCATGAAACATGGACTGAAATCACATAATAAATGATGCCAAATCATTCAAATAGTCCAAGTAATGCATGCTAGTGGACTTGATGCACAAAGCTAACAAGCTAGAATGCATTATAACTATACAAAGCAAGGCATGCATGACCAAAACAACCAAAATCAGAGCTAAAGCATGTTCAAACATGGACAAAAGCTTCTTGAAGTTAAGCCAAAAGCATGCTAGAATGATATGTTAAAGCATGAGACACACTAGGCTACTTCATGGAAATGCACTATAAGTGCATGAAGCATGCAAAGGCCAACCAAACCAAACCCTAACAGAGGTATGACATAGTGAAACAAGCCCAAGAACATGCTGAAATGGACTCAACATAAGCTAGAATGACATGCTACTTCATGAAGCATACAAAGCCTAGTTTGTGTGATTTACACTACAAGTGTATTATGCATGCATGAAGTGACAAAACCAAACAAAAATAGTGGCATGCCACAGCAAAATAACCACAAATACATGCTAAGAACAAGCTAACACAAGCTTAACAAACATGCTCACACATGAGGCATTCAAAACAAGTATTGAAGACACAAGGAGAGGGGATGACCCTCTCCTTTTTGGGACCTCAAAACACCCTTTCCACCACTGAAATTCCTCTGAGTTTCAGTGGTGAGAAGGCCAAAACAAGGTGGTCCCAAAGGCTTAAAAAGAAGGCATAAAAGCAAGGCCAAACAAGGCCTAAGAGGGGGTAAACAACCCCAAATACAAAAGTGACCTTAAATAAAGATCTTAAGCACCAAAAAAGAGAGAACTTTTTATAGTTGGAAGTTAAGCTCAAAATAGCATGCAAAAGGGTCCAAAAGCTTAAGCAAGAATGGGGGATTTAAGGGTTAGAAACTCACCCTTGAAGACCTTCTTCAAAGCTGCAACTCCAGCAGGTTTTTCAAGCTTAAACTAGTCCAAGAACTCCAAAAACAACCTCAAGGGACCTCAGTTCCAAGAGTATGGTGTTTGAGTGTGTGTTTGTGTACAAAAGTGAGACAAAGCTACAGTTTTAGGCACAAAATAAGAACAAACAAGGAGATATAGATACAAAGCTATATGTATCACTCAAACCTCCAAATTCTGAACCTAGAGGAGGGAGGAGGTGGTTCCCTCTTATAGAGAACCAAAAGCAAAGCTTCTTGAGAAAGCTAAGGTTCAAGGCAATCCCTTCATACACGTGTATGGAGGATGGCTTCAGTAATATCTCCAAAAAGGTGGCAAAAAGTAGCCGACCACTTGAAGTGGTCGGCCGACCACCACAAGTGGTCTTCCAAGACAACAAGTGGTCGGCCATGGTGTGAGATGATTGGCACATTGAAAACAAGCTAGGGGTGGGGTGGCCGACCAGAAAAAGTGGCCCAAAAACCCAGGAGACCAGTTGTCAGATCAGAAAACTGGCTGGCGGGAAGAAAAGCGGTTTCCAAGGGGAAATACTGGTCTCCCACCTTTGTACCACCTTCCAAACAAGAAAAATAAGGTTTGTACCAAAACCAAACCAAAACGGATGCAAGACGAAAGTTCGGAAGGCAAAGCGTGCAGCCGGGAGCCTCGAAAACTAGCCGACGAGCACCGAAAGTGGTCTACAACCATAGAAGTGGTCTCCCAGACCACGGTGTCCCTCTAGGCAGAGGCAACAAGGTGTGGTTCAAAAACCACACCAAACGGAGAACGTTAAGTTGTCCCGAGACAAGGCACGCGGCCGAAGGCTCCGAAAATCGAAAACTGGTCTCCAAACGGGAAAAGTGGTCTACGACCACAATGAGATGCTCTACAAGACCTTTCCCTCCCTCAAGCAAGAGAAACAGGGCTTGATCCACAAACTGAGCCAAAGCACAAAGAGTTCAGAGGTCCAGAGGCAAGGCACTCGGCCAAAACTCGGGAAACTCGAAACGAGCACAACATGCGCAATCACCGAGCGCTCAATCAATGACGTCTGAGTCTTAAGGTCGGTCAAAAATGGGGTGTCTACAGTTGCCCTTCTTTGACAGAACTCAAAAGTCATAAGTGACAGGAGTGAATGTCAAAGCCTAGAGACGACCCATTTTTGACAAGGCCGAAGACTTAGACAAACAGGCAAGATAACAATGAGATGTGCCCGCAGGCAGGGGCAAGATGCAAATGACAAGCAAGATGTCAAACATAACTTATGATCATGCAAAGAAAGCTATAATGAAGCAATTATACACAATAAATGCGACAGTTTTAAGCGAGTGAATACAAATCAAATTACATTACATGCAGAAAGGATGTAAGAGAATTATACAATTCTCGCTACGTCTCACGCGGAGTACATACAATACCGTCCGGTTCGTCTGGTCGTGCCAGCTTCAAATGAACCGTACATACAATATCGTGCCTGTAAAAGAAGGAAACCTAACAGGTACAATATCGTTAGAAACATGCATAGCAATGCAAGTGAAAAGCGCGTGACAACGCAAGTGGAGGGGTGCATGACAATGCAACCTAAGTGTGACGCATAACAACGCGGAAAGGAATGCATGACAATACAACCTAAGTGTGACGCATAACAATGCGGAAAGGGATGCATAACAATGCGAGCAACATGAGCATAATGACGCAGATAAAGTGTGCATGACAATCCAACAAAAATGCGCATAATAATGCGACAAGTAGTGTGCATAACAAAGCAACAAGCGGTGGGCATAACAATGCAACGAGACGTGCACAATCAATGCAAGAAAAGTGCAACTTCAAAAGTATGTTCGAAACAGAATGCTGGATAAAAAAGTATGAGCCTTAAAAGGGGGCAATTTAACCGGAACCTCCGATTTACCTCTCGGAAGGGTCATAACATACTTAAAAAGGATACACCTCGCTCTCTGAATAAGTGACGATGGGCCATGCATCGAAGACTTGAATCGAAGTTCTGCGGGGACATTTTTGCAGTGAAAAAGTGTACTTTTCTTGTACTTTCTCGAGAACCGAGGACTCCAATCATCACCAAAACACACAGGGAGAGCAATGGAGCTCTGAAGATCACCTAGGAGGGTGGCCGACCAGTTATATCAGTGGCTGACCAGTTGTTGCCTACCAAAGTGGTCGGCCGACTAGAAAAACTGGCTGGCCGACCAGTTTCTGCAAACAGGGGCAGTTTTGACTTTTCATGCTCGGTTCTTTAAGTACACAACTCCAAATCAGTTTTGCTCACACCTCCAAGGCCGAAATTAGTTTCTCTTCCTCCTAGACCCTTTTCTCTCTCAGATCTGCACTTTATACACGTTTTCCAATGCCCAACGTGAAGTTGTTTCGTGAAAACTTTCGATTCTCTTCGTTTTGAACCGATTAGAATTTGTTTTCGAAGCTTCTTTCTTTATTTCCACCACTTGAGGTAAGTTTGTCTCGAAGTTTGGCACCTTTTCCCGGGCGTTGACTTTTTCTCTTTCCGAGAATTGACTTTTGTTGACTTTTTGTAATTTTTGCTCATTTCGCTCATTTTTGCATCTTTCTTCAGATGGCTGATCATATTCCGTATGGTGGAGGCTTCCCGGGAGTAGAGGACGAGCCCGACGTTATGCCATTGCCTCCGAGGACACGGCCATTCGACCCAGAGAGGTACCACCCGCAGGAGCATATCCTCCATTCGAGTAGTTTCCACTATTTCACCGACTTCGCGCGACGGGCACCTGCAGACTTGCTGCTATGAGAGCCTGAGTCTCATCTATCGCATCACGCGCGAGAGGTACGTACTTCACTTTTACATTTTTTGCGAAGTATTTGATCTGCTTGTTCTGAACACATTCGCATACACAATGCTTCTGCTCATGCTTGCACACAACATTTTGTCCACTTGGCACGCAGCTTTCAACATAACACTGTGCTCATCTGGCACGCAGCTCTTGATATAGTATTCCATTCATTTGGCACACAGCTCATTTAGGCGCACAGCTCATTTAGGCACACAGCATATTTGGGCACGCAACTCATTTTGGGCACACAGCACATTTGTGCACACAGCTTATTTTAGGCACACAGTTCGTAACACTGCTCAATTTGAACACACAGTTCATAACACAGTTTTGCTCAATTTGAACACGCAGTCCATAACGTAGTTTTGCTCAATCTGGACACGTAGTCCATAACGTAGTTTTGCTTAATCTGCACACGCAGTCCATAACGCAGTTTTGCTCAATCTGGACACGCAGTCCATAACGCAGTTTTTATTTATTTATTATTTTTTTTATTTTGCGCGTAGCTCATAACATAGCACACCGTTCAATCTGAACATGCAGTTCATAACACGGTATTCGGTTTATAGCACACTGGTCAATTTGAACACGCAGTCCATAACGCAGTACACTTTTTTCATAACATAGCACACCGCTCAATCTGAACACGCAGTTCATAACACGGTATTCGGTTTATAGCACACTGCTCAATCTGAACACGCAGTCCATAACGCAGTACACTTTTTCATAACATAGCACACCGCTCAATTTGAACACACAGTTCATAACACGGTATTCGATTTATAGCACACTACTTAATCTGAACACGCAATCCATAACGCAGTACACTTTTTCATAACATAGCACACCGCTCAATTTGAACACACAGTTCATAACATGGTATTCGGTTTATAACACGCTGCTCAATCTGAACACGTAGTCTATAACGCAGTACACTTTTTCTATAACGCCCCAACCCTTCACATATCATCGATATTGTCCGCTTTAGGCCACGCCTGCACGGATTTGTTCTTTCCAGTGGGTCACCCATCCCAGAACTACTCCAGCCTAAGCACGCTTAACTGGGGAGTTCTAATAGGGCTCTCACCATCCAGGAAAAGGCCTCGATGCTATATAAGGGTCCAGGTTTTTACTTTTATAGCCCAGGAACTCCCCCTCCATTCCCGATGTGAGACACCGAGGCCTTACATTTTCATTGGCACGCAGCTCATATTTTTTCATTTTGAACACACAACCCACTTTTCATTCTGAACACACAGCTCATACTTTTCATTTTGAACACACAGCTCGCACTTTGATTCTGAACACACAACTCATATATTTCGATTCTGAACACACAGCTCATATATTTCATTCTGAAACTGAATACACTTGTTCATTCTGAATGCAGGTATCTTCTCGTTTCACACGGGGTTACGGATCTATTATTGCCAGGGAGTGGTACATGGAGCTCCCGGATCTCGTTCGACATATTGTGGATGAGGCGGGATTTGGCCGATTTTGTATGGGGTTGTCGCGTCATCCAGCGAGTAGGACCCTTATGGGCGCACTGGTAGAGAGATGGTGGGACACCACCAACTCCTTTCATTTCTCAGCTACCGGGGATATGACGATGACCCCATATGACTTCCCCATGCTGACGGGCCTCGACGTGGCGGGTCGGTCGATCCCATACAATGCAGATATGGGTGAGTGAGAGGCAGCTTGGGTTTATCTACTCGGAGCTCGTCCGCCGATCAACAAATCATCAGGTAAGGTCAGGTACACCTGGTTTGCTGAGCATTACAGAGGGTCTATGCCGGAGACCTTCGAGGCCATACAGCAGTATGCCCGGGGATTTTTGATGTTCCTGCTCGGGACCACTCTGTTCTCCGACAGGGGGAACACAGTTGGGCTTTATCTGCTCAATGCTCTGGTAGACCTATCATAGGTTCGGCACTTTGATTGGGGTGGCGCTGCCCTCGCTACCCTTTATTGCTACATGAGTGTGACCTCCCGTGAGTGGGGGACCATAGTTGGAGGCTACTGGCGAGCCTGGGAGGTACATTCTACCCTTTTGATTTACATTTCTGCTTCTCATTACTTGTATACTGCACAGAGCACTCCGCACTCAGCATTCTACATTTTTCTGATTTTCATTATCTGTACACTGCACACAGCATTCTGTACTCAGCATTCTGCACTCAGCATTCTACACTTAGCATTCTGCACTTAGCATTCTACACTCAGCATTCTGCACTTAGCATTCTATATTTTGACAGCCACTGTCTTGCCTTTCAAAGCTGTGGGTTTATGCCTACTTTCTGACACTCGCTCCCGAGCTCGAGGTTGAGGCACCTCTTGAGATCCCTTACTCACGCAGATTTGAGGGTCGGTGCCGGTCCAGGCCCCGGGAGACTCTGCCATATCTCCGGCAATACTTTGACACTATGTGGGTGTCCGAGGTAAACCAGAACTCTCAGTTCTTCATGTTTTCAGCTTTGATTCATCTCGTATATTTATGACATCTAATCAGTTTATGCACTTACTATCCGCAGATTACTTGGCAGCCTTGGGTGGCGATGTCCGGGTCTCCACGGTTTCAGTTCCCTGGGGCATGGGCCGCCTCCCGATATAGGGTTCTATTTGAGGGACCAGCCGGCAGAGCCTGGTTTCTTGGGGATCGCTTTATGCGTCAAACGATGGGCAATGCTGATCAGGAGGTCCCTTCAGCGCCTCCATTGGACATGCGGTCTATAGAGAAGCTCACTCCTCGGGAGGTCGAGGACTTTATGTTGGGTGTTGACGTAGTTCTGTTCCTGGAGGAGGGGGATTACGCGACATACCGCTACACATACCTGATGCCTCCATTGACAGGTGTCCGTACCCCTACGAGGAGGGCTGCTGATATGCCATTATCGAGTCGCGCTCGAGCTGCGGACGTCCCTTCTACTAGCAGGGCCGGTACATCGAGGGGTATGGCTAGAGGGATGCCCTCGGCTTGTCATTATGCCGGGTGGCCAGATCTTTCGAACAAGCTGATGGGTTGGCAGTACGGGACTTTTTACCCGATTCCACTGGAGTCTCCGATGCCCAACCATCGATACGTCAGTGACCCTGACTCACCACCGGTATGTTTTACAGTTTTCATTTATCACTCAGATATTTAGACATTCATTCATTCACTGATGACTTGAACTTGTATCTGCAGCCTCCCAAAGATTATACTGAGGGGTTACTCGGAGTGGTGGCCTCACTCGAGAGCATGGTCTTGCGGAGGGAGACGATGCTGTATACTGCCGGCATACCGATACTTTTCAGTTTCCTTGCATTTATCATACTTCTGATGACATATTGAGACTGAATATTTCACTGTATTGATTCATCGCATGTGTAGAGCACATCTGTCACATCACATCCACATACTATATCTGCGTGCACACACTTCACGCATCATACTTGTATCTGCTATACATACTCTGGCTGATATATTTAAAACTGCCATTTTCAAGTTCCGCTGTCGCGGCCCGGGCCACCCAGGTCTTCTCGAGCAGCTGGGAGAGGGAGTTCGACTCGCGGCCGAGGGAGACGCAGAGCATCTGTCAGATATGTCGAGGAGTCCAGCGAGGAGGAGGAGTCAGCACATCCGCAGTTAGAGACATCTGTAGGCAGGAATGATGACTCCGGTTCCGGTTCTGAGGACGGAGGTGACGCCGAAGAGGATTTCGGGAACGATGACTCCGGTTCAGATGGTGGTGGCGCAGAGGCTGCTCAGCAGGAGAGGACGAAGAGGGCCTCTCGGTCTTGAGCTTGACAGCTCTGATGCAGATGCTCCCTGCTTTATTTTTCTTTTTACATGTAGTTGTAGCGCATTGTACAGCTTAGGCAGTTTTATTATTATTTTTTTTTCAATACTTGTACCCTCTGTAAATGTTGTAAAAAGAAGCTACGATGGAATGAAAACGGCTTTTTGTTCAAAAGTGTTGTACTTGTATTCTAAGCATCGCATCGCACCATTTTGCACAAAAATGAGATTGAATGGAAATTGAACCCCGTGTATTGCCAAGTCAGGTAATGAACCGACACAACAAACTAAACAACTTAACTTACTAAAAAAAAACAAAACCTTAGCAAGTTTACAACTCGATAAGTAACGAGCAACAACTCGATAAACAAAGAACAACAACTCGATAATCAAAGAGCAATAACTCGATAAGAAAAACTTAACAACTCAATAAGCAAGACTTAACAACTTGATAAGCAAATGCATTTTAGACAAACAAAGCGACAGAACGCATCCGAAATAGAGATAAACTCGAACCTTCAGCACTCTCAGCATACAGGAAAGCTACAGACTCTCTTCTGGAGACTAGAAAAAGTTGCAGGCCAGCATTTCTCACATGGCTGACCACCATAGGAGCTGGCCGACCACTTTCTTCTGCTGTAGGTCAGCAAAGTGGCTGGGTCGACCAGAAAAACTGGCTGGCCGACCAGGAAAAGTGGTCGGCCGACCAGTTGGCCCAGGGACCTCCAGTTTTGTGACATTTGTCCTCCAAACAGTGACTTATCCTTTATAAAGGTTCCAGCTTCGTGGTTCCCTCATTCTAACTCAGTTTTACACCAAAATGGAAGCGTTCTTCATCCAAAATCTCATAAATTGCATTGCTTCTTTGGATGGCTCGGAAAAGGTGAATTTCCGGGGCTTCGGCATAAGTGCACTATTCACGCTGAGTCGCCCCTCGCTGCGTTTTCCGTTTCTTCATGCCGCGCAAGATTTTTGGAATCCGGTAGCACACGTCTTTAGCTTCGGCGGACAGGAGGTATGTCCCACATTTACAGACTTCCAAGCTCTAATGGAATTCGAGCGCGATGAAGAAATTTTGCCGCAATTCCGTTTTGGCCACACCCAAGCCTTAGGACGGATGTGCGGGCTTACCATGCATGACGCTCGGTCTTTGATCCGCGATGGAGCATTGGACATCCCCAGCTTAGTTCAGCAGTTTTTTGATGCTGGTGATCGCGGAGATCATCACTGGCAGGGTTTTCGGCGACATGCGCTTTGCTTGTGCATGCTATCTCATTTCTTGTTTGCCTCAAGCTCCGGAGGGTCTAGCATCCGTTTGATTGAGATTGCCGAGGGCTTGAGAGAGGGCAAGAGCTGCATCGCCATGACACTAGCTGAGACCTTGATGGGTTTAGATGCTTTTCATCGCCGAGAGACGACCAGATTCACGGGGAGTCCACTACTATTGCAGGTAATGTTTCCCACCCCATCTCACGTATATTCCTCACATCACTAGGCCCTCAGGCTCGGTTTTTCTCTCAAAACCCTTTTCTTACTTTTCTCTTAACGTACACCTCTCTATTCTTTAATCTCTCATTTTTTTATTCCTCCCCAGATATGGTTGATGGACAAATCAAAGGTTGTGGACTCATGCCCAGCATACTCAGCTCGCGGCTATTTCTTCCTGCGACGTCTAGTCGATGCCCTCGATGAGGGTTGGTGGTGCGACTGGATGTGCAGCTTGTCCGCAGACCGCATTGCTTGGCGCTGTCCTTGGCTCAATCTATTGGCGATGAGTTACAGCATGTCCCGGCAGACCGGGATTCAGTTGATTGGCCTGACACACTGCGTGTTCTCCTTTCCTTTCCGATTTCGGCATCAGTTCGGACATGATCAGACTTGCCCAGCAGAGGGGATAGAGTACCCTGCTGCATTTCCTGTTCGAGGCACGTAGCTGGCTCGGCATGCCACGGCATGGAGGACTAGAGAGCCTTTGGCCCCCGCTCCCACTTTCAGTTGCACCCTCTCTGATGAGTGCACAGCTTGGCTTGATGAGGAGGCACAGGTTGGGCCCACTTTGATATCAGAGGCTTCGACCAGCTCTGGGAGGGGGCGCAGGAACACCTGACTTATCCATGCCTCGAATTTATTGCTTTATCAGTACTTTCAAGTTTTCTTTATGAATGTAATAAAAACAACTTCAATTTGTATTCAAGAGTAGGAGAACTCTGTGTTGAAATCAATGAAATTGAAGATTGTGGGTACTGAAAATTTTTCGTTTGGTCCAAAAATGGTCTAAGTTGTAAAAAGATTAATTTGAGCAAAATTAACTTTTATTAAAACTTTCAAAACCATTTTCGATATGGATCAGAATTGGACACGCCTGAGATTTGTCACTGAGATGCACAACCCCGGATTCCAGCAACTGGAAAGTTACTCCTAGTCTGAATAACACTGCACTAAAGGTCACAACCGAGCCCTTGGATGCAGAATAGACAAAGATGACCAAACATGATCACATGGACAAAGTTGATCGGGGAAGTGTTTACGGCTGGACTTCAGGATGAAGTTGCCTACGTATCCCAAAGATGGGAATCAAGCCTTACGTAATTCGGCTTGGGTTCACTCGTGTATTAACACTCTCCTTTTGTGCTCTAATTTTTGCCAAGGCCGCCCTTTCTGGGTTTTTCAACCTTGCAAGCTCAGTTTTTATTATTTTCAAATTTTTCATGCTCTAACTTTTGCCTAGGTCGCCCTTTCAGGTTTTCGGCCTAGCGAGCCACTCAGGGATAATATTTCTTCAACCTGTCCATGTTGATCGGCTGGGAGAACTCTAGGCCATCTAGGTCCATCAGAACGACAGCTCCACCCGACCAGATAGACTTGATGATGTAAGGGCCAGTCCAATTAGGTCTAAACTTGCCCCTGGGGTTGTGAATGGGAGCTCGGTTGTCTTTGAGCACCAGATCCCCTTCTTTCAAATTCTTAGACTTAACCTTCTTGTTGAAAGCCCTGGCAATTCTTCGTTGATAACCTTGAACATGGTACAGTGTTGTCATGACCCAAACCCACCCCTGTAGGTTTAGCACCGTAACCGGCCAGTAATCCGGGGATTACCAAAGGCCTCTGAACAGATTAGCACATAATAAGGGGCTGCGGAAGCAATAATACAAAATAGATAAGGTCCAATGAGCTGTGATGACGTACATGGGACAGAACATTTTAAAACTTATTTATATAGACATAAACATGCCAGTCCAGATACATAATATTTACCAGTATATACAGAATGTACTCCCCAAGACCTGACTATACAGTGCATACACAAAGACTAGCATGATGTACAAAAAAAACCATGGCATTAGACTTCGATCGGAACCTCCTCGGAGGCACAACGGCTGGCTGAGAAAAACAGAACAGAAGGCCGTCAACTTTGGCCCTGGTCATGTGCCGGCTCACCTACATACATAATATAAACTGTGAGCGAAAACCCAGTGAATAATAACAGAGTAAAGGGGTTAAATGAATGATGTCCATCACAAGTTAGAATCCAGTATTTAAATCAGAACACAATCAGATTTCAAAACAGAATAGCTTCAGATACATACTCATGTTCACATTCAGATTTTGCATAAGTTCATACGTGGTACACCCATTAGCTATCAGATCAGATTGGTCCAGAGACTGACATACATAGTTGGTACCAACGACCATAAAGGTCCATATCTTGCGCGCAAGTAGCCATGGTATTGTTACCCCCAGGCGAGGGCCACGTGCAGATTGGCCACAGTATTGTTACCCTCGGGCGAGGGCCACATGCAGATTGGCCGCGGTATTGTTACCCTCGGGCAAGGGCCACGTGAACTAAGGGTGCCACAAATACTTTTCAGAAAATTGGACATTCATTCATAATTTGTAAGATAGCATTTCAGAAAACAGGTTATACCATATCAGTCAGAAAATACTTAAGTTAAACATAACTTTATAGAGTTATTACTCATAGTGGGCTTGGAGACAGACAGACAAAGCAGATCGATCAGACAGGACGTGGCACGTGACCTACACGACACATAACAGATGCACACTTAAAACACACGTTTTAATTGCACAAAATTTATTTCGTTGGCTCTTAGCGTGTTTCTAATCTCTTATCCTCATTAGAGAGTCTTAAACATGGCCTAGGAATGCCTAGGATGGAATGAGGATGCAAAGATGCACTTTAAGACACTTTTCAAAATTTTGCTGAAACAGGGGTCCCGCTCGAGTGTGGCTTTCTCCACTCGAGCGGACATGCAGACAAAAGGGATTCGCTCGAGCGTGTATTCCTACGCTCGAGCGTATTGTAAACTACAGTAAAAATACTGGATGCATGAAATTCACGCTCGATGGGCGCTCGATACCCGCTCGAGCGTGAGACACAAGTCCTCGCTCGAGCGTGCATTACCCCGCTCGAGCGGACTATAAACATGTGAAAAGTACTGGATACACGAAATTCCCGCTCGAGCGTCACTTTCCCCCGCTCAAGCGGACTTCATGAACCCAACGTGTACGCTCGAGCGTGAAGTTCCACGCTCGAGCGTGAGTCCAAAATCTGGAATTTTCAGATTTGAACCTTAAGCTCAAAACTCAACTTCAAAGCATCAAATTCGATCCTTTTGGGCTAATTTTCTGAAAAACTCTTGTAAACTCATAGTATGACATGTTTTGAAGATCAATTTTGTAAAATCAAGCTCAAAGGTAAGTCAATTGAACACAATTTCAAATAAAATTTCAAGTACGAAACTTAAATGTATCATGCAAGAATCTCCTTGAAACCAAACCCTCCAAAACACGATCAAACTGGACAATTTGATGGACAATAAGATGCATGACCACTATGAGAGGGAAATTAACACATGCATGGAAGAAATCTTAGAATTCAAACTCAAAATATGGAAATTTATGCATGCATGCATGGATTGACTCTCAATTCAACATTATGAGCTAAGTCTTGACTTTAATCTTCCATATTACCAAGAACCATACAAGAAATGGCTTAAATACATAAACCAAAGGGTGAACATCCTACCTTAGGTCTTCAATTCAAGGTCTAGGAGCTCAATTGTACAATCTACTCTTAATTCCTCTACTTCTCCAAGAAATTCCCAAGCAAAATCTAGTTGGACTCAAGTTCCTCCTCTCTCACCCTCTCTCTCCTACGGTTAGGCTCAAAAGATGATGAAAATGGTGCATCAATTATCTAATCAAGTATATAAGGGTTGACCCAATTCAAGCCACTAAGTGGTATTTTAGCAATTTACCTTGGTTCATTAGTTTAACATTATTAAATCTAATTTAATCATTCCGAATCAGATTTTAATTAAACCTACCATAAAATTCTATAAATCCTAACTAACACGTAACACAAATCAATTTCGGAATCGGGCACCGATAAGGCTTTCAATTCGCAGTTTAAAGTCAAAGGCATGAATAGATCATTAAGTCGCAAACAGATAGAAACACATAAATAATGCAATTCAAATGCAAATTAATTCCAGATTCCTTCTAAATTACTGTTAGGCATAGTTAACCATGATTTAGCATTAATCGGAGGTCGGGGTTATTACAAGTGCCTTCAGCCTTCTCTTGTCAAACAGCATGAGTTCTTCGAACCTGCTTTGCTGCCAATCTGCCTCAGCTATCTGACATTCAGCCAATACTCGCTCCATCCCAACTTCGATAGGTAGAACAGCCTCCATCCCATAAACCAAGGAATACGGAGTCGCTCCAGTAGAAATTTGAATTGACGTCCGGTAGCCCCACAGAGCAAATGACAGCTTATCTGGCCAGTCCCGATAGGTCTCCACCATCTTCTGCAGAATGTGCTTGATGTTCTTGTTGGCGGCCTCAACTGCTCCGTTGGTTTGTGGCCGATATGTGGATGACTTCTGAAAAGCCACGTTATACTTCTCCAACAAGTCGATCGCTTCCTTCTTGAAGTGAGAACCATTATCTGAAATAATCTCGTTCGGGACCCCATAGCGGCAGATGATGTTGTTCCTGATGAACTTGGCGACATGCGAAGCCTTCAACACTACGTAAGATTGGTCCTCAACCCACTTTGTGAAGTAGTCTATCGCTATGAGAATGTATTCACGCCCGTTGGACCCCTTCGGGGTGACAGCTCCAATCACATCAATCCTCCAGACTGAAAACGGCCATGGCGAAGTCATGTTGTACAGCTTCGACAGAGGAATGTTCATGCGGTTTGCATGGATCTGACATTTGTGGCATCGTCGAACAAAGCTAATACAATCCTCCTCCATGGTGGACCAATAATAACCCTGCCTAAGGATCTTCCGGGCTAGCATCACCCCGTTCATGTGCGCTCCACACTCTCCTCCATGGATGGCCTCCATCAGGCACTTCGATTCTTCAACATTAACACACAGCTTATGCATCTCGAGATGACCTCTCTTGTACAATTTACCCCCGCAGACGATGAACTGAGCAGCCATTTTTCTAATTGCCCTCTTATCTTTGGCATTTGCCCCTGGTGAATACGCTTCCTTCTCCAAGAAGTTCCAGACATCGTAATACCAAGGATTCTCATCTTGTACTTCATCTATGGCAGCAATCAGCTCGTAGGCCGGCACAAATTTCTGTTCGATGATGATCGGACGCATCCGGACTCCGAAAGGGATATCTATCATAGAAGATAGAGTTGCTAATGAATTTGCGAACCTGTTGTTCTCTCTTAACAGATGGGCGAAATTCAGCTTCTCAAACCGGGGAATCAATACGTCCAAGGTCTGGTGATAAATTCTCATCTTTTTTTCTTTCACTTTCCAATCTCCTTTTGCTTGAGATACAACAAGGTTCGAGTCCTCGATGACGTCCAACCGTTTTGCCTCTAGTTCTAGGGCAGCTTCTAAACCGGTAATACATGCCTTATATTCTGCCTCATTGTTCGATACTTTGAACCGGAGTTTGAATGCTAAAGGTATGCGAGAATTGTCGGGTGCTATTAGCAACACCCTTATCCCATACCCATATTGGTTTGACGCCCCGTCAAAGTACATCATCCAAGTTTCATCTTCGACATGCAAAACGGCCTCGTCTGGGAATAGGTACTCAACTACTTTATCCCCTTCAACTGGGTGATCGGCTAGGAACTCTGCTACCACTCTTCCTTTCATTGACTTGCGCGTCATGTATTTCAGATCAAATTCGGAAAGCAGAAGCAACCAATGGGCTAGCCTACCCGTAAGTGCTGGTTTCTCGAAGAGATATTTGATGGGATCTAATCTTGAAACCAGTATTACAGAGTGAGCTAACAGGTAGTGCCGCAGCTTCCTGGTATCCCATACCAAGGCCGAACAACGGGTCTCGTACTCCAGCATTTTCTTGCTCAGATAGTAGATAGCTCTCTCCACTTTGTCCTCAGACTCTTCTGCGAGTATGCAGCCCATTGTAGTTTCAGTCACTGAAAGATACAGAATCAACGGTTTTTCCGGCTCAGGTGGTGACAACACAGGTGGGTTCTGTAGATATTGTTTGATCTGTTTAAAAGCAGCTTGGCATCGGCGGTTGTAATAACCCTCACAACTGATTACTGGTTAACCACTGATTACTGCTAAACTGAGACTGCTTATGATTAGTAATTGAATTGATTGAAATACTGAACTGACTGACTGAAATCTGGAACTGAATTGATTGAGTATATCTGTTTAATTGCACACCTATCTGTTGACTGTTAAAATTATCTGTTTAGGTTGTATGCTTTTAACTGCAAATTGAAGGCCTTATCGGCGGCCGAACCTGAACTTGATTAATGTTTTATGATCATTAGGAATTATATGATTTTATGGCATATTTATCCAAAATGTGATTTAGTGTGATTAAATTAGATTAGATAATACAAAACACATAAGTTGGTTTTATCTACCAAAATGCCATTGTGAGTGGGCCACTACCTTAGACCATATTTGAGCCTTATTACACTCATTCATACACATTTCATCAGCTCATTTCTAAGCACAACCGACCATTGAGAGAGAGAGAACTAAGAGAGTTGGTTTTCATCTTGTTATACTTGGGCATTGAAGGAATTGAAGAGAGTATTGCAAAATTGAGCTCCTAGACCTTTAATTCAAGACATAAGAGAGTTTTTACCTTCTTGTGTTTAATTTGAGTTACTTCTAGCATGTTTTAGAGGATTGTTGTAGATTAGAGCCAAGATATGGCCTATAATGTTGAAATGAAGCTCATGCCATGCATGCATGTTGCCATTCATGAGTTTTGAGGTGTTTGTTCATGGAATTACTCATGCATGTTCATATTTTTACAATGGATCATGAATTCACCATGTTCTTGAGGAAATAGACTCTTTTGAACAAGTATTCGAAGCTTTGGAGTTGGTTAAATTCATGCATGTGCATGTTCATCATCGTTCTTGAACTTTGAGTTGAAGTTTGTGTTTAATTGGACTACCTTTGGGCTTTGATTTCTCAAATTGATCTTTGAAGCATGTTATATTATGAGTTTTGAAGTGTTTTCCAGAAAATTAGCCCAAGAGGACCGATTTTGATGCATTAAAATTGAGTTTTGAGCTCGGAGGTTCAATCTGGAAATTCCAGAATTTGGACCCACGCTCGAGCGTAGGACTCCACGCTCGAGCGTACACTCTGTGATCATGCTGTCCGCTCGAGCGAGGAAAGTGACGCTCGAGCGTGAAATGCGTGTATCCAGTACTTTGCATGAGCTTACAGTCCGCTTGAGCGAGAAAGTCCACGCTCGAGCGAGGACTTGTATCTCACGCTTGAGCGAGGGTCGAGCGCCCGTCGAGCGTGAATTTTGAGCATCTAGTATTTTCACTGTAGCTTGCAGTCTGCTCGAGCGACGGAAGTCACGCTCGAGCGGAGCTCCTTTGTTTGCATGTCCGCTCGAGCGTAGAAAGCCATGCTCGAGCGAGACCCCTATTTTCTGAAAATTTTGAAAAGTGTTTCTAAGTGCAACTTTGCATCCTCTTTCCATCCTAGGCATTCCTAGGGCATGTTTAAGGCATCTTAATGAGGATATTGATATAGAACCACACCGAGGCAAATTAGGGATTAAGTTATTGCTTCCCAACTGTGTAACTTAGTGTGTGTTCATCTTGTAACTGTGTAGGGTTGGCATCCGGAGACACGTACTAGCTTATCTGTAGCCCAGAACTCTGTGAGTAACAACTGTGTAAAGATATGTTCAAATATGAATATCTTCCGAATGGTTAAACTGTACTGTTTCTGAATTGATACTGTTAACTGAATGAATGTATGTCCTCTATTCTGAATTGTATTGTGGCATCCATAGCAACTACTGTTACTGTTACTGCTACTATTACAGAGATCTCTGTTAGTTGCTATCTTGGAACTTCTGTTTAGGCACCAGACCGGAGTTAGGAGCGTGGGTTAGACTCCCTTTTTGTCAAGCCAACCACTGTGCCTCACCGCGAGGTTCCGAGCCTGCCAAGCTATGGCTGAGGGTTGTTTTATTTCCCCCGTCTGTCTCTGCATCTGTTTCGTAATAACTGTTTAGACTGATACTGTACTGTTTAATAGGGATTAGGTCCCTGTTCTGAGTAAGTGTAAATGTTGTACATATTGTTTTGTACTGTTTATGTATATATGTATGAAAAGTCGTTTGCGTACAGACTGTCACAGCTCATTGGACATTGTTTATTTACTGTTTTGGCTTCCACCATGCCTCTATACTCTGTAATACTGTTTTACTGTTAAGCAGGCCTTCGGTAATCTCAGATTACTGGCCGGTTACAGTGCTAAACCCATAGGGGCGGGTTTGGGTCGTGACAGAGTGGTATCAGAGCGATACCTAACCACGAGTTATACCACACACACATGTCCAAGTGAGCTATAGGATGTCCTAGAAAAGTGATTAGGGCATTACATTAGCATGATAAGAGTGTGTGGACATGACATGAATATGTGTTAATATGTTTAAACATATAATTGCTTATGTTTATAATTACTATGTTGCATATAGTGAAATGGATAATGCAAGCACTGCTAATGAAACTGAATCATCCGAGGCCAGAATGGCAAGACTTGAACGAATTGTTGAACTGCTAACTGAGGCCTTAAGACAACAACAACAACAGAACCAACAGCCCCCACCTCCTCCTCTGGTATAGCTGGAACCGAATGGTAATGATGGGTATATAATTGCTCTCACCCAGAAGTTCAGCAAAATGAAACCGCCATCCTTTCAGGGAGGCCTTGAACCACTCAAAATTGAAGCTTGGGTTCTAGAAACAGAAAAATTGTTTGAGGTGTTTCCGTGCACTGAAGCACATAAAGTATTGCTAGCTACCTTCACCTTGCAAGAAGAGGCCAGAAGGTGGTGGATGTTGGTCCGTGACACTAACACTATTGTAACTTGGGCTCAGTTCAAGGGGTCCTTCTTCGAAAAGTATTTCCCTTAGTGTGTCAGGGACAGAAAAGTGACTGAGTTTGAACAGCTGAGACAAGGCACCATGTCGGTAGCCGAGTATGAAACAAAGTTCACCGAACTTGCTAGATATGCACCACATATGGTGGACACTGACTACAAGAAGGCCAGGAAGTTTGAAGGCGGCCTTAATGTTGCAATACTGGACAGAATAAATGTTTTGAAGCTACCGACCTATGTAAATGTTCTTGACTAAGCATTAATGGCTGAGTCGAACATCGAGGCACTGAAACAAACTGAAACACCAGCGTCTGAATGGTGTGGTAAAAGGCAGGGTTTTAAGTTCAAGAAAGGCAAGAATAACCCATTGAACAATAAACAGAATACGGGGTCAACAACTAGCCCCAGCCAGGGGAGTGGTTCCATACCACCCTGTTCTGAGTGTGGCAAGAAGCACAAAAGGGTTTGTTACAAAATATCTGGAGCCTGTTACAGGTGTGGCAAGGTGGGCCACATGGTTAAAGACTGCCCCTCTACTCCGTAGGCCAATAGTAAAGCTGCACCTAGCGCAGCAGCATCAATTGCTACACCAAAGCCTGACCCTAAAGCTACCGGGAAAGAGCCTATGAGGCAAGGCCGAGTGTTCGCACTAGTACCAGGAGATGTGCAGAATACCGAGACCGTTGTGTCAGGTATTCTCTCTATTTGTACTCAAAATGCTTATATACTGATTGATTCGGGGTCTACACATTCATATGTATCACATGCTTTTTCGCAAAAATTGAATAGACCATTGGAACCCATGAATTACTTATTAGCTGTATCTTCACCTGTCAGGGGATCTGTGACTTGTGCTTATATGTACCCTGCATGTGAAATTATTGTTGGGGATATGCATCTGTATATTGACTTACCGCCATTGAATATTGACTATTTTGATGTAATATTGGGGATGGATTGGTTACAAAAAGATCATGCTACCATAGACTGTGTAACGAAAAAAGTAGTTTTCCGTCCACCTGGTTTGCCTGAATTTGTGTTTAATGGAGTTGGAGTAGTACCTCCCTTGTATCTGATCTCATCCATGAAAGCCTGTAAATTGATTAAGAAGGGGTGTAAAGGGTATTTGTGTTATGTATTGACTGTACCTACTGATGATAAAGTTAACGTGAACAATATTCCTGTAATCAGAGAATTCCCAGATGTTTTTCCAGATGATCTGCCAGGGGATTTGATTGATAGGGAGATTGAGTTCACCGTTGATGTAATTTCGGGTACACAACCAGTATCTAAGGCTCCATACAAAATGGCACCTACCGAATTGAAAGAACTGAAAGTTCAGCTGCAAGAACTGTTAGACAAAAAGTTCATCAGGCCTAGTACTTCGCCGTGGGGCGCACCTGTCTTATTTGTGAAAAAGAAAGACGGCTCATTGAGACTCTGTATCGACTACCGTGAACTGAACAAGGTAACTGTGAAAAATAAATATCCATTGTCGCGTATTGATGACTTATTTGATCAGCTACAGGGTGCTTAAGTGTTCTCTAAGATTGATCTCAGATCCGGATATCATCAATTGAAAGTTAAACCAGAGGACATTGACAAAACTGCTTTTCGAACGAGGCATGGACATTACGAATTTTTAGTTATGCCTTTCGGAGTTACCAATGCGCCTGCTGCATTTATGGACCTTATGAACAGAATTTTTAAACCATTCTTCGATGACTTTATTGTTGTATTCATAGATGACATTCTGATTTATTCTAAGAGTAGAGAAGAACATGAACATCATCTGAGACTTGCCCTACAGACCCTAAGAGAACAGAAACTTTTTGCTAAACTGTCTAAATGTGAGTTTTGGCTTGATCATGTTATGTTTTTGGGACATGTCATTAGCAAGGATGGAATTTCAGTTGATCCACAGAAAGTTGAAGCAGTAGTGAACTGGCCTAGACCAACAAATGTTACAGAAGTCCGAAGCTTTTTGGGATTAGTTGGATATTACAGAAGATTTGTCAAAGATTTTTCTAAAATTGCCCTACCACTGACACAGTTGACTCAGAAGGGGATATCATTTAACTGGACTGACCAAAGAGAATCAGCTTTCCAAGAGTTGGAAACTCGACTTGTGACTGCACCAGTCCTTACTCTATCTTCAGGTACGGATGGTTTTACCATTTTTAGTGATGCTTCTCATAAGGGTTTGGGATGTGTTTTAATGCAGAATGAGAGAGTTATTGCCTATGCTTCTCGACAACTGAGACCGCATGAAAAGAACTACCCGACCCATGACTTGGACCGTGCTGTAGTAGTATTTGCATTGAAAATCTGGCGTCACTACCTTTATGAGGCGACGTGTGAAGTGTATACCGACCACAAGAGTTTGAAATATTTCTTCACCCAGAAAGAATTGAACATGAGACAGCGGAGATGGCTAGAATTGATTAAAGACTATGACCTACAGATTTTGTACCATCCGGGGAAAGCCAACACCGTTGCCGATGCATTGAGTCGGAAATCGATTGGGAACTTAGCCTATTTACTCACCGGACAGAAAGAGTTGCTATGTGACCTTGAAAAGTCTGATATTGAGATTGTTTTGCGAGAACAAGGTGGAACAATAGCTGCTATTTCTGCTCAACTGACACTGATTGAAGAGATTAAAGAAAAACAGCAACATGATGACTTCTTGAAGAAGATCATCGATGAACGAGAATCTAAACCGAGGCCGGATTTCCAATTTGAAAATACTGTATTAAAATTCTAGGGAAGACTGTGTGTACCGAATGATTCTGAACTGAAAAGGAGAATTCTGTAAGAGGGCCACAATTCAAAACTGTCTATCCATCCAGGGAATACAAAAATGTACCAAGATTTAAAACTGAATTTTTGGTGGCCGGGAATGAAGAGAGAAATTGCTGATTTTGTATCGAAATATCTTCATTGCCAACAAGTCAAAGCCGAACATCAACGACCCGCAGGCTTATTGCAGCCCTTACCGATACCGGAGTGGAAATGGGAACATATCACCATGGATTTTATCGTTGGTTTACCTCGCTCCAGTAAAGGTATGGACTCAATTTGGGTTATCGTTGATAGACTGACTAAATCTGCTCACTTCTTACCTGTCAAAACAATTTATAATGTGGACAAATTGGCTGTGATTTATATTGATGAGATTGTTAGATTGCATGGAGTGCCTGTGTCCATTGTTTCTGACAGAGATTCGAAGTTTACATCGAGATTCTGGCAAAGCTTACAGACTGCATTGGGTACTGAACTGAGACTGAGTAGTGCCTATCATCCTCAGACAGATGGCTAGTCAGAAAGGACCATCCAGACTCTAGAGGATTTATTGAGAATGTGCGTCCTTGATTTTCAAGGAAACTGGGAAAGCCATTTGCCTTTAGCTGAATTCGCCTACAACAACAGTTATCATTCAAGTATTGGTATGGCGCCTTTCGAGGCATTGTATGGCAGAAAATGTAGATCTCCGATTTGCTGGGCAGAAGTTGGAGATGGGCCTTTGCTTGGGCCCGAGATTGTGTATGAAACTACGAAAAAGGTGAAATTGATTCAACAGAGACTGAAAACCGCACAGAGTCGACAGAAAAGTTATGCGGATGTCAGAAGGCGAGACAGAGAATATGAAGTAAGTGATCACGTTTTTGTGAAAGTGACACCGATGAAAGGCCAGACTCGTTTTGGAGTCAAGGGCAAACTGGCGCCGAGATATGTCAGACCGTATGAGATTATTGAGAAAATCAATCCGGTTGCGTATCAAGTAGCGCTTTCTCCTAAAATGGAGCATATGCATAACGTGTTCCACATTTCTATGTTGAGGGACTACCTCCGGGATCCTTTCCATGTGATTGAGCCTACTCGTGTAGTGCTGAGTGACGACTACACTTATGAAGAACGGCCTATGTAGATTGTGAACAGAAAAATCAAGAAGTTGAGAAACAAAGAGATTCCGTTAGTGAAAGTTGATTGGCAAAACCACGGTGGCGTGTATGCCACTTGGGAAAGGGGAGATGACATAGCCAAGAGATATCCTGAATTATTCCCACTGGATCCTGTTTTCTTCCAGAACGAAGGTAATTCGAGTTTGAAGGACCAAACTCTTTATAAGGAAGGGAGACGGTAATAACCCTCACCACTGATTACTGGTTAACCACTGATTACTGCTAAACTGAGACTGCTTATGATTAGTAATTGAATTGATTGAAATACTGAACTGACTGATTAAAATCTGGAACTGAATTGATTGAGTATATTTGTTTAATTGCACATATATCTGTTGACTGTTAAAATTATCTGTTTAGGTTGTATGCTTTTAACTGCAAATTGAAGGCCTTATCGGCGGCCGAACCTGAACTTGATTAATTTTTTATGATCATTAGGAATTATATGATTTTATGGCATATTTATCCAAAATGTGATTTAGTGTGATTAAATTAGATTAGATAATGCAAAACACATAAGTTGGTTTTATCTACCAAAATGCCATTGTGAGTGGGCCACTACCTTAGACCATATTTGAGCCTTATTACACTCATTCATACACATTTCATCAGCTCATTTCTAAGCACAACCGACCATTGAGAGAGAGAGAACTAAAAGAGCTGGTTTTCATCTTGTTATACTTGGGCATTGAAGGAATTGAAGAGAGTATTGCAAAATTGAGCTCCTAGACCTTTAATTCAAGACATAAGGTAGAGTTTTTACCTTTTTGTGTTTAATTTGAGTTACTTCTAGCATGTTTTAGAGGATTGTTGTAGATTAGAGCCAAGATATGGCCTATAATGTTGAAATGAAGCTCATGCCATGCATGCATGTTGCCATTCATGAGTTTTGAGGTGTTTGTTCATGGAATTACTCATGCATGTTCATATTTTTACAATGGATCATGAATTCACCATGTTCTTGAGGAAATAGACTCTTTTGAACAAGTATTTGAAGCTTTGGAGTTGGTTAAATTCATGCATGTGCATGTTCATCATCGTTCTTGAAGTTTGTGTTTAATTGAACTACCTTTGGGCTTTGATTTCTCAAATTGATCTTTGAAACATGTTATATTATGAGTTTTGAAGTGTTTTCCAGAAAATTAGCCCAAGAGGACCGATTTTGATGCATTAAAATTGAGTTTTGAGCTCGGAGGTTCAATCTGGAAATTCCAGAATTTGGACCCACGCTCGAGCGTAGGACTCCACGCTCGAGCGTACACTCTGTGATCATGCTGTCCGCTCGAGCGAGGAAAGTGACGCTCGAGCGTGAAATGCGTGTATCCAGTACTTTGCATGAGCTTACAGTCCGCTCAAGCGAGAAAGTCCACGCTCGAGCGAGGACTTGTGTCTCACGCTTAAGCGAGGGTCGAGCGCCCGTCGAGCGTGAATTTTGAGCATCCAGTATTTTCATTGTAGCTTGCAGTCTGCTCGAGCGACGGAAGTCACGCTCGAGCGGAGCTCCTTTGTCTGCATGTCCGCTCGAGCGTAGAAAGCCACGCTCGAGCGAGACTCCTGTTTTCTGAAAATTTTGAAAAGTGTTTCTAAGTGCAACTTTGCATCCTCTTTCCATCCTAGGCATTCCTAGGGCATGTTTAAGGCATCTTAATGAGGATATTGATATAGAACCACACCGAGGCAAATTAGGGATTAAGTTATTGCTTCCCAACTGTGTAATTTAGTGTGTGTTCATCTTGTAACTGTGTAGGGTTCGCATCCGGAGACGCGTACTAGCTTATCTGTAGCCCAGAACTCTGTGAGTAACAACTGTGTAAAGATATGTTCAAATATGAATATCTTCCGAATGGTTAAACTGTACTGTTTCTAAATTGATACTGTTAACTGAATGAATGTATGTCCTCTATTCTGAACTGTATTGTGGCATCCATAGCAACTACTGTTACTGTTACTGCTACTATTACAGAGATCTCTGTCAGTTGCTATCTTGGAACTTCTGTTTACTGCTATGATGGCCATCATTGACTGTTCGGTCTTTTAAGACCTACTGTTTACAGTACTGCTATGCTAATGGATGTACCACATATGACTGTTATGACTGAATGACTGATATACTGAATCAATGAACTGTTTTCATTACTGTAAGGACATTCATTCTTGACCTCTTTACGCATTATGTTATTCACTGGGCTTTAGCTCATTGTTTATATATATATATGTAGGTGTTTAGGCACCAGACCGGAGTTAGGAGCGTGGGTTAGACTCCCTTTTTGTCAAGCCAACCACTGTGCCTCACCGCGAGGTTCCGAGCCTGCCAAGCTATGGCTTAGGGTTGTTTTATTTCCCCCGTCTGTCTCTGCATCTGTTTCGTAATAACTGTTTAGACTGATACTGTACTGTTTAATAGGGATTAGGTCCCTGTTCTGAGTAAGTGTAAATGTAGTACTTACTGTTTTGTACTGTTTATGTATATATGTATGAAAAGTCGTTTGCATACAGACTGTCACAGCTCATTGGACATTGTTTATTTACTGTTTTGGCTTCCGCCATGCCCCTATACTTTGTAATACCGTTTTACTGTTAAGCAGGCCGTCGGTAATCTCGGATTACTGGCCGGTTACGTTGCTAAACCCATAGGGGCGGGTTTGGGTCGTGACAGCCGTCCCATTGGAACTTCGTTCCTTTCTTCAGGAGACCAAATAGTGGTTCACAAGTCAAGGTTAATTTTGAAATAAATCGTCTTATGAATTGCACTTTACCCAAAAAGCCTCGCACCTCCTTTTCGGTCCTTGGAGGTGGCATTTTTAAGATGGCCTTGATTTTGGAAGGATCGACCTCGATACCTCTCTGTGTGATCAAGAACCCCAGCATTTTTCCTGCTGTAACACCGAACGTACACTTCTGAGGATTCAGTCGCAACCGATACTCTCTGATCCGTTGAAAGAACTTCTGCAAGGCGGTGTAGTGGCCCTCTCTTTCCTTGGACTTGACAATCTTGTCGTTGACGTATACCTCAACCTCTTTATGGATCATGTCGTGTAATATTGTGGTCGCAGTCCGTTGATACGTAGCCCTAGCGTTCTTCAGCCCAAACGGCATCACCCTATAACAATAGGTTCCCTACAGGGTGGTGAAAGCGGTCTTCTCCCGGTCTTTGGGTGCCATCAATATCTGATTGTAGCCTGAAAACCCATCCATGAATGAGAGCAACGCATGCCCAGCAGTGAAGTCCACTAACTCATCGATATGTGGCAGAGGAAAGTCGTTCTTTGGACTGGCTTTATTCAAATCCTTGAAGTCCACACATACCCGAATCTTTCTGTCCTTCTTCGGCATTGGAACTATATTGGCCAACCAAGTTGGGTATTTAGATACCAGTAGGAACCCTGCGTTAATTTGCTTAGTGACCTCTTCTTTAATCTTGAGAGCCCAGTCTGGGCGGATCCTTCTGAGCTTCTTCTTAACAGGTCGGGCCTCTGGGTCAAGAGGGATCCGGTGCTGTACAATCTCAGGATCAATCCCAGGCATGTCTTTGTAGGACCATGTGAAAATATCTTTGAAATCTTTTAACAAAGCGACTAAGCGCTCGCGCTCCTCCGAAGACAACGTGCACCCAATCTGGGCTAGCGCGCGGGTCCTTCTCAGTACCAATATTAATTTGGATGATTTCATCAACCAAGGGTTTTACGAACCTCTCATGCTCTTGATCAAGCAAATATTGCAAAATCGGAGGAATTTCTTCCTCGTCGTTTTCATCAAAATTTTGGAAATCCTGATTAATGCAATAAATTAAGGGCACAGAAAAGTATTCGAAGGCCACAGCCGCATAATTCTCATTAATCACTTCCACATCGTCTGATTCCTCTGTTACAACAGACTCAAAGGAAAAAAAAAAAAAAAAAGACGACCTAGACAGGACTGTGGCATCTGGGTTGTCACCCCCAAGAATACCAGACTCAGACTTAGACGAGCTGGAACTTGATTCCGACTCTACGGACTCAGTGGAATCAAATTCCGGCTCACTACCTGACCCGGTGCTGCTCGATAAGAATCCTTCCTCGTATTGCCAGACGAGGGAGGGTGCAATGGATGCATCCAGAATGTTTGAAGATGGGCTTGCAGCCGTTTCATTCCCGATCATGGACACTGAGAAGTTATCCCCCAAGCACTCATGTACGATCGGAGGATCTGAAAGTAAACAAGCTAGTGCTACTGTAATGACCCAGAACCGTGTGTCACAATTATCAGTAATTAATTATGCATTTATATGATTTAATTGAAGATTATCTGTTTGAATTAGCAAAATATCTGTTGGAATTACGACTTTGGGACTTAAATTGATGACCGTAATGGGTTCAGAAAATGAAATTGAACACGCATATGTGATACCAGGAATTTTTAGAGTTATTTGGGACATTAAATTGAAGACTGAATTTCGTCTGATTCGTAAAGCCTTGTTTGGCTCAAGTTTATGGCACAATTTGATTTACGTGATATATATATATATATATAGATAAGGATAAAGATTGTTGACTCATTTGACTCACAAAAGAAAAGAAAGATCTGGGAAAGAGAGAGAGAAGAGAGAATTCGGGAGAAAGGGAGAGACCAAGAGGGAAAGAAGAAGAAAAAGGGAAATCAAGTTTAAACTTCTCCATCCAAGTGCTTAAGGTAAGATTTTCATCAAATTAGTTGTTGATCCTTGGCATTTAGCATGTGGAACTCAAGATTATGGCATAAGATCATGAAATTTATGTTTAGAATCATGGTTTCCATGCATGTTTGGCCTATTTGAGGAAGAACCTCCATGGATTGTGAGAAAGGAAGCATTTATGAGCATGTTTTGTGATATATCATCTTGATGCAAGATTTGATCTTTTGTATGATGCATTGAAGTTTATTTGAAAGTTAAGAAGCTTAAAGCAAGTTGTTTTCAAGTATTTTGGCCTTGAATTCTTGATTTGAGAAGTTGATTGTGCAAAAATGGAGGCCACGGTTTGACAGAAAAATGGACTGGTTTTTCACCCAGGATTTTCACAGTCCGCTCGAGCAGGGGTTTGGCCGCTCGAGCGGGGATTTCATGCATCCAGTATCTCAGCCCCAGTTCACAGTCCGCTTGAGCGGGGGTTTGGCCGCTCGAGCGGGGACCTATTTTTCAAGGAATTTTGGAAGTTGCATCCAGCTCCTATATGGCATGAATTACATGATTTTAACATGTTAATGGCATCATTTAGCATCTTACGAACATGAAATGAACATGAGAGAATGTGATGAAGGAATGGAATGGCATGAATTATATGATTTGATGATGAGATATGTTAAGAAATGCATTATACTGTTGATGATTTGCAGGTCAAGAAGTGAAGACCGTGTAATCGGTATCGGAACGAACGTTAATGTTACTATGCAACGTATTTGATATGCAAAGTTATGTTGATATGTTTTGAAAGATGATTTTAAAGTTATGTGACATTTCTGTAAAGTTATGTTGATATGCAACGTATTTGAACTGTGATATGGTATGATATGTTTTGAAAGATGATTTTAAACTGTGAACGAACGTCCTATTTGCGAACCTAGTATGGCATCCATAGTTAGTTGAAGTCATGGGGGCGAGAACATGCAGGCCCATGCGCTTGAGTCATGGGGGACGGCATGGAAGGACAAGCCCATGACCAGTTACGAGATCTCGGTATGTGTTTAATCGGAGTCCGGGACCGATTACTCTAGTCGTTAGTCGACACATGTTATGTTCTATGGAGTATGCCATTATGTATGTTCTATGATGATTATGATTATGATTATGACCGATCTGTTTTACGGATTTATATGAAATGTTGGAGTTCGTTCACTACCCCTTTACGTTAATGTTACTTGCTGAGCTCTAGCTCATTGTTTGTATTTATGTATTTATAGGTGAGCATTCAGGGAGTCAAGCCTAGGTGGGGTCTTGTCGAGCCACCGTTTTGAAGCCTAACCAGATGTTTTGAGTGCCTCCGAGCTGGGGCTAGGCCTGGAAGGCCGTACGAGTTTTGTTTTGTTATGTACATGTGGCATGTGTTGTATATGTTCTTTTGGTATATGTTATGTAAAGATAGTGGGTAAATTAACATATTTTTGGGCATGTAAATGTATGTTCATATATATGCACAGCTCTTTGGACTATAGTTTTGTGTTTTTGCTTCCGCGAGCCCCGTTTAATTATGTTTTGTACAGTAAGGCCTGTGGTAATCTAGGATTACTGGCCGGTTACGATGCCAACCTTCTCGGGGCGGGTTTGGGTTGTGACAGCTACCCCCATTTCAATCTCTGTACTCTGGGAATCCTCCTCCCTGCACTGCTCAACCTCAACTGGTGGGTCTATCTGCTCTTTAGCAACATCATCCCCAGACAAGTGCAAGTCAAAGAATATCTCAAACCCCGACAACCGTCGCCTTTCTGCGTTTAGCCATGGCTCTGGGAAGTCGCAGAGTGGGAAATCTTCCCCCTCCCGGACAAAGCGTCCGTTCAGGGTACCTTGGATGGGCCGATGCACCAACTCATAAGGCTTCCCGGCTCGCTTAGCTCTGGCCCTTCCGGCCATCTCCTGGCCTTTCCTCACCCAGTCCTCTTTGGTAGGTAGATAACCTAAACCAAAGGTATGCGGGTTATGCGGCACTTCGGCCGATACTGCAATGCCTTTCCGGCCACTTTTCCCTCATCCCATCCCAGGGATGTGTTAGAGCTTGTTCATGAGGTACACAGACTGTGCACTGACATATAACCCCTCGTCAATAGCTAGTAAGTTCTGTATAACCCGAGCCTCAGCTAGGGTAAATCCTGATAGGAACACATCCTCCGCGCCATGTTCGATCTCCAGAACCGGCATAGACACCTCTGGCGGCGGATGGATTGAAGAATTCCCAAAAACTATAGCCATCCCCTTCCCGTGGGGGTACTTCAACATCTAATGCAGGGTGGAAGAGACTGCCTTTACCTGGTGCAGCCACGGCCGCCCTAGGAGTAGATTAAAGATTGCGGAAACGTCCAAGACATGGAAGTCAATATTGTGTTGTCCTGGACCGACCCTAGTCTGAATCTGCACAGTCCCCATCACTTCTCTGTTGGTATTGTCATATGTCCGAATCACCTGGGCAGTGGGTCCGAAGTCCGTGGGTTTCAACCCGATTGCATATGCCGTCCTCGACGGACATACGTTGATGGCGGATCCTGTATCGACAAAAACTACTGGTACCCATTTGTCTCTACACTCCACAGAGATGTAGAGTGGTTTGTTATGGTTTGAGCCCTCAAGCGGCAACTCCTTGTCAGTGAAGGTTAACATCGGGGAAGCACCTCCCGGGAAGACTAACCCTACCAGTTGTTCAGGCGTGGTATCAATTGAAAGTTTGGCTTTGTCCACTGCGGAAATGACAGCCTGTCTATGAACTCTTGAGGCCATAAGCAGTCCCTAGATGGAGATGTCTGCTTGTATCTTCTAAAGCTGTTTCAGCACAGCCTCCTCTTCGAGCAGTTTTTCTTTCTGCCTTTCTGCCTCCTTGTCCTTCCCGGACGCCTCTGGTTAATCTAGGTGTGGGGGTTTGAAGTACCACCCACTCCTAGTCATGTGATCCACCTCTCCAAGATACCAGGTATCATCCGGTTGGTTGTTCCCCCAATCTTCGTCTGTGTGGGTGAGACACAAGTCGTCGTCCTCTCACCACATTTCGTTGGCCATCGACAAATAGCTATCTGGTTCTGTTACAACTGTTCTTGTGCCCACAGCACATTATGTTCTCGTGCTCACAGCACATTCTGTCCCCATAGGGGCTTTGGCCTTTCTAGCCATTTTCGGATCTTCGATCTTTTCCTACTCAAACCGTTTTAGTGTAGCCTGCTGCTCAGCATCTTTTGTACTCAAACTGTTATGATCCCGAGCACAATTCTTATCACCGGTGCTCTCCGGCGGTTCTCTCTGTTCCTCGGCCATCCCGGCCACTATTGATGTCCTTGTTTCTGACGGACCCTGTTTCGGCTGAGACTGCTCAACAACATCTGGCTCGTCGCTGAGCCATCCGTAGCTTCCGTTGACCCTTCCGAATCGAACCAGTTGACAGTCACGTCTCCCGGATCCTGTTCATTGAAGAATTGCAGATTCGCGATATCCTCCTCCAATTCCGCTAGGTCATCTAGCCCCTGATTAGGTCCATCCTCCCTAACTACACTAATCTCTGCCTCCACTGGCAATTCCACCTCTGGCCTAACCTGTCCTGCTGACGTGATGTAACCACTCGGGTTATACTCAAGGCTTACAGACCCCTCAGGCTCTGAATCGTCGTTCTTTTCTGCTTCCAAAATGATCCCTGTTCTATCTTCGATAGTCACCACCACTGATTCTGGTTGGGTTTGGGAGGTGCTCAGCATGCACAAATCTGTGCTTTCTGGAATGAACACCTCCGGCTTGGGTACGTGGGAAGGGGTGATATATATGCTAGGGTCATATGACACAACCCCAATTTGGATTAGGTTGATGCGTTTGGGAGGTGGAGCTTGGTTATGTGGTGGGAGAGGGTTGGTTGTGACGTTCGGCTTTTCCGGGGGCATAATCACCCTGTTGTCGATGAGATCCTGAATCTCATGACACAATCGAAAGCACTGGTCGATTTCGTGACCATGTTGCTGGTGATAGGCACAGTACTTCGCCGAGTTATGGGTAGGAGGAAGTTTTTCTGGCAATGGCCGCGACTCTAGGGGCTTTAAGTGCCCTTTCTTGATCAAAACCCCCAAAGCCTTGGACAAGGGCATATATAGTGGGGTGAAGGTTCTTTGGCCTCTGGGCGCATACCTGGTTGTTTGCGAGCTACTTCCGGACATACCAGTAAAGGGTGTAGCTGCAAGGGTTTTGGGAGCGGTGGTAGTGACCATTCCCAAATCTGAAGATCTGGCAGCTGCTGCACTGCTTGTGCCTGCACTCGTACTGCGGTTGAATGCCCTCTTGGACTGCTCTTTTTCATAGTCAATCAGACCTTGTTTCATCGCGTCCTCGATCTGCACCCCAATCTCATGTAAGTCTGCAAAGGTGGGGAGGGGGAAAATGATCATCTTTTGCATGAGCTTGGGCTGGAGGTTGCGCACAACCATCCGGATCTAATCTTTGTCAACGGGCCTGATGGTCATCATCGAGGCTTTAGCCCTCCAGCAGGTCACAAAATCGGAGAAGCTCTCTTTTGGTTCTTGCCTGGTGGTCTCGAGATCACGAGTTGTGACCTCAATCTGTGTATTGTAGTATTGCGCTATGAAGGCCTCAACCATCTCCTCCCAACTTCTCTTAACATAGTCCTCTAGTTTCGCATACCAAATGGCCGCTACACCCAACAGGGTCCGGCCAAACAGGGAAAGCTTCTGTAGTCTGGTGAGGCCCATTAGCCTTAAAATGTCTAAAAACAGCCGCAGGTGCACCATAAGGTCTCCAGACCCATCAAACCGGTCGATGTGCGGCATTTTAAACCGGTCTGGCAGAGTCACGGCTGAGTCGGTATATCCATCCTCTATATCCGGAATGGATTTCACACCTTGGGACTTCTTGAAAAGCTTTTCCAGCTTACTCACTTTTAGCGCCGTCGGATCCACCTCGAACTCAAACGGTGAATCAACTAGGTTGGTGGGCGCTTTGGATAGCTGGGGTAGGATTGGGGGCAGAGCTGGCCTTGTTGGAATGTCCATATTTTCCTGGACATTTGGCGTCTCCCTGAGTATTGGAACTCTGGGTGAGGGAGGAGGTGTGTGAAGCAGATGCCCCAGTTTGCTGCTTTAGTCTGGCAATTAACTCTGCTTGTTGGGTCACTACCTTGGCTTAATGTGCAGACACTTCTGCCTGACGGGCAGCATCCTGCTGCATGGCTTTCATACGTTCCTGGAGCTGACGCATCATCTCTTCCATATCTGCCATACTGTCTTGATCTAACTGAATAACCGGTATATCTAACTCTGCAGTAGAAACTGAGACCTCAGCCTGACTGTTCAATGACCGCTGGTCTGGCAATCTCTGTACTGATACACTGCGTCTTCTTGACCTCTGCCTAGCAATTGGGGGTAAAGAAAGAAACACTGCTTGTCCGTCTATCAAATCCCTGGATCGATTAAGTCTTCGACCTTTAACCCAGAGTGCTCGGGGAATATCTGTTTGGTCAGATGCAATTGTGCTAAACTACCTTGCAAAAAGATAAATAAAGTATAATAAATAAACAAACAACCCGAACATGCAGTGTGCTATGTTATGAGCTAGATAACTTAAAGACAACACACAGTTGGAAAACACAACGTGCAATAACTGTTCTCAACCACTGATCACTGTTCCCCAAATTACTGCCCCAAAACTGAATCTGATACCCTCAAGCAAAACTGATTCTCAAATATTGATGCCCTCAGGCCTGATACCCAGACTTGCAAACTGATACGTGCATTCCTGTAGAGGCACACTCTAAAAGCACATAACAAGCAAATGAGAGCCAAAACACCTCTATGTTGGGGTAGGGTTTCCCTGTCCTATTTTGTCAGGAGCTAGGGTTTCATTGCGCACACAGCGGTTTCAAACAACCTACAACTGGGTAAGCAACCTGTCCTAGTTTGGAATAGTCACTATGGATTTCGACATGCACTAGGTCGAATGGTCAAAAAGGGTGCCCCGATAAAAACCGGGGTTTGTGTTCCCATCGTGGCAGAGCCTGTAACCGGTCAACCTTATGGAATACAGCCTTAGGCTAACCATTCAGGAATAGTAGACAGCGAACACGGTGACTTAGGCGCACTAATGCAAATGTAATGCAAAGAGACACATCAGTGTAGTCAAAACAAGATATCATAAGTTCGAGTCAAGTTCTCCAACTCCCCAGCAGAGTTGCAAGAAACTGTGGACGCGCTCCCGAAAACTCCCCCGACATCCGCGCGCCTGCGAGGGTGGCGCGAATCTCGTCTTGTTCTCTGAGCTACTACAGTTCGGACTCAAATGTCATGGTTCTGAATCTAATCTCACAATGTGCGATGTGAGACCGATAAATCACCAAAGAGTCCAAATCCGGCAAATCGTTTTGGAAAACTGATTTTTATAAAGAAGTGCCCAACATGGACTGCTTTGCCAGATACAGAGTCGCCACCTAAATATTTTATTTTGGGAGAATTTAGGAAACCCTGACTTGTGCTGAAGGCCACGTGTCCGTCATCACCAAAGTTGCCTCGGCTCGGGAACTTAGGTACGAGAGGGGAAGGTCATGCAATGAGCACCCCGGCTCGGCCGATCAAAGATCGGCCTGTACTAAGCATGATATTTCGTTTTTGAAAACACATGTGCTCTTATTCGGGTTAATTAGCTAATCTTACTGCGTGATGCGCACAACATACAAGTATAGACTAGATCGCCTAATTTGGAACAAAACATTGCATATTCATTTTGAAAATGGTTTGGAGTTTGCTATTCGTAAGTAGGCTAAATCAGGGATTTTAATGAATTGTTCCAATTCAAGTAATCCAACCTTCACCCACAGGCATTTAGGTAGTTATATCAAATAAGCAGTTAGCCTCATGGCAAGCATGCTTTTAGGGCAACATTAACACACATGCGGTATGCTAAAACGTAAATACTCACAGTGTACTCCGAGCCAAAACAAGGAACTAGTTAGAAATCATGTATGATCCTAGTTCATGTTAAGATGGCTAATGCAACACATGCGAGAATGCAGTTAAAATAGGCTCGGCTATTCTAATCATGTCATGTGAAATGCAACTTGATACATGTATTCAAATAGGTATTGAAATACAATGCAGTTAGTATGATGCGTCGAGCCCGGTGCATACAAGACAGATGAATGGATGCACACATGCAAAGCATAAGGTATGCTAAATGAAACGTGCCCTAAAACTAACCATTGTAAGCGGTTAAGTAAAAGGGGAGAAAGAAATGGGGGTTGGAAGACATGCATCCCACACACGCACGCTTATTACAACAATTAGCCCTCTCGAGAGAGAGTCCGAATAAGAAGCTAACTAGCTAATCTAAGCTAATTAAACTAATTATTACACAACAAATTAATTAACTAATCATAGTTAACTAATTATTACAAAACAAATTGAAATAGCTAAACGCATTAACTATTAAAGGACAAACCAAAGCATAAGCTAGCTATCTAAGCATGGCAGCTAAGGAAAACAATAAAACAGGAGCTTCAGAAGGAGAAGAATGCATGCATGCCGGGTCGCCTCATTCGGAAATCCGTCACGATGCCCCAATTTGCCTCTGTTTTCAATTGTCCTCAGAACCTTGCACAAAGCTATAGAAAGCTGAAACTCCACCTTGGGAACCTGAGGGAGGGTGGCCGACCACTTATTGCTGAAGGAGACCATCTGCCGACCACTTTCTGTGCTGAAAAACCAGAAAAAGTGGTCGGCCAGCTAGTAATACTGGTCGGCCGACTAGTTGTTGCTGCTGAATTCCAATTTGCTGCAACAGAGAGCAAGAAAGGGCATGGCAATGTATTTGCAAGATTTGTGTGCACAACCACCCTCCCTATCATTTCATAAGCTCAAGGGGGTGTGGTTCTCGACCCTCGGGCCACCAATCGCGCATTTCAATGCATGATGGCCGAGAGGCGAAGTTGTACAATTCAATATGAAATGAATGCACAAGTAAATACATAAAGCCTAAAACTCTATCATGTATGATCAAGAGCGTCGGCGACCGGAAATAAAGGCACGTTTCATCACTTTAAGTATGAAACGTCCCTCTCTTCCCGTGTTTGGACTAACACCTATTCCAAACATAATGCAACACATAACATGGCATGCACAATGCTATGTAACATGGAATATGCAAAAATGCAATGCAACATGAACAACCTAACATGGCTAATGGCATGCACAATGCACAATGCTAAGAACAACTAGCATACACAATGCAAATATCTATTAGCATGCACAATGCGATGTAACCTAAGCATGCAAACAACAAGGCATACACAATGCAATGAATCAACATGCAATCAACATGGCATACTCAATGCTATGAACTACATGGCATGCTCAATGTTGAATGTAAGATAGCATTCTCAATGCAAGGAACAACTTGGCATGCACAATGCAAAGGACTACATAGCATACACAATGCGAAGTAAGATAAGCATGCAAGCAATATGTAAACAAACATGCTAAATGGACTTAAACCAAAAGGGGTAGACCTCAGTCATGCCCAAATCAGAGGCCAATGGTGATACAATGAAGGCACATGAAGCATATATAAGCATGCACAATGCAATGGCCTATCAAAGAGGCCTAAGAGCATAACCCTCAAGAGTGCTCAAAGAGTGACAAAAGTGGAAGTGTAACAACACTAAGTGCACTGAAATTAGACAAGAAATGATGCCAAATCACTTAAACAATGCAAGTAAAGCATGCTAGGGTCCTTAAAGCATTAAAGCTAGTAAAGAGGACTACAAAGGAGGCATGCAATACATGGCAAATATGCATGAACCAACCATAAACAGAGCTCAAGTAGGTCAAAACAAGGACCTAAACATGCTGAGATGGAGGCTCAAGGACCTAGGCATGCAAGCATACACACTAGGCCATAAACTAGGCAACAATGCACAACACTCAAAGGAACTTAAAGAGTGAATGAAGTGGAAACATGACAATGCTACATGCTTTGAAATGAAGTATTAAGTGATGCCAAATCATCTAAATAGCTCAAAGATAGCATGCATAAGTCATCAAAACACAAGGCTAGCAAGGTCAATTGCACTACAACTATGTAATTCATGAAGCATGTGGCAAGAGCAACCCAAAACAGTCCTAGAACATGTCAAAATGAGTCTAAAACATGCATGGAAGTAAGCCAAAACATGCTAACATGAGGGGCATAAAGCACAATGCATACAAGGTAAATAAGGTGGATTACACTACACCTATTAAGACCAAGCATGAAATGACTTAACCAACAAAAATCAGAGTTATATCATGGCATAATAACCCCAAAAACACACTGAAATGATGGCTTGCAAGCTAAGGCATGAAGGCATACGCAATGATTCATGTTAAGGCATAAAGGGGCAAACCCTCCAACGCATTAAATGAGTGATAAATGCAAGTGCATGATCATGAAACATGGACTGAAATCACATAATAAATGATGCCAAATCATTCAAATAGTCCAAGTAATGCATGCTAGTGGACTTGATGCACAAAGCTAACAAGCTAGAATGCATTATAGCTATGCAAAGCAAGGCATGCATGACCAAAACAACCAAAATTAGAGCTAAAGCATGTTAAAACATGGACAAAAGCTTCTTGAAGTTAAGCCAAAAGCATGCTAGAATGACATGTTAAAGCATAAGACACACTAGGCTACTTCATGGAAATGCACTACAAGTGCATGAAGCATGCAAAGGCCAACCAAACCAAACCCTAACAGAGGTATGACATGGTGAAACAAGCCCAAGAACATGCTGAAATGGACTCAACATAAGCTAGAATGACATGCTACTTCATGAAGCATACAAAGCCTAGTTTGTGTGATTTACACTACAAGTGTATTATGCATGCATGGAGTGACAAAACCAAACAAAAACAGTTGCATGCCACAACAAAATAACCACAAATACATGCTAAGAACAAGCTAACACAAACATGCTCACACATGAGGCATTCAAAACAAGTATTGAAGACACAAGGAGAGGGGATGACCCTCTCCTTTTTGGGACCTCAAAACACCCTTCCCACCACTGAAATTCCTCTGAGTTTCAGTGGTGAGAAGGCCAAAACAAGGTGGTCCCAAAGGCTTAAAAAGAAGGCACAAAAGCAAGGCCAAACAAGGCCTAAGAGGGGGTAAACAACCCCAAATACAAAAGTGACCTTAAACAAAGATCTTAAGCACCAAAAAATAGAAATTTTTATAGTAGGAAGTTAAGCTCAAAACAACATGCAAAAGGGTCCAAAAGCTTAAGCAAGAATGAGGGATTTAAGGGTTAGAAACTCACCCTTGAAGACCTTCTTCAAAACTGCAACTCCAGTAGGTTTTTCAAGCTTAAACTAGTCCAAGAACTCCAAAAACAACCTCAAGGGACCTCAGTTCCAAGAGTATGGTGTTTGAGTGTGTGTTTGTGTACGAAAGTGAGACAAAGCTACAGTTTTAGGCACAAAACAAGAACAAACAAGGAGATATAGATACAAAGCTATATGTATCACTCAAACCTCCAAATTCTGAACCTAGAGGAGGGAGGAGGTGGTTCCCTCTTATAGAGAACCAAAAGCAAAGCTTCTTGAGGAAGCTAAGGTTCAAGGAAATCCCTCCATACACGTGTATGGAGGATGGCTTCAGTGCCCTCCAACTGTGCCAGTTGGAGGAAAATATCTCCAAAAATGTGACAAAAAGTAGCTGACCACTTGAAGTGGTCGGCCGACCACCACAAGTGGTCTCCCAAGACAACAAGTGGTCGGCCATGGTGGGAGATGATCAGCACACCAAAAACAAGCTAGGGGTGGGGTGGCCGACCAGAAAAGGTGGCCCAAAAACCCAGGAGACCAGTTGTCAGATCAAAAAATTGGCTGGCGGGAAGAAAAGTGGTCTCCAAGGGGAAATACTAGTCTCCCACCCTTGTACCACCTTCCAAACAAGGAAAACAAGGTTTGTACCAAAAACAAACCAGAAAGGATGTAAGACGAAAGTTCGGGAGGCAAAGCGTGCAACCGGGAGCCTCGAAAACTAGCTGACGAGCACCAAAAGTGGTCTACAACCACAAAAGTGGTCTTCCGGACCACAATGTCCCTCTAGGCACAGGCAACAAGGTGTGGTTCAAAAACCACACCAAACGGAGAACGTTCAGCGGTCCCGAGACAAGGCGCGCGGCTGAAGGCTCCGAAAATCGGAAACTGGTCTCCAAATGGGAAAAGTGGTCTACAACCACGAAAAGTGGTCTATGACCACAAAGAGATGGTCTACAAGACCTTTCCCTCCCTTAGGCAAGAGAAACAGGGCTTGATCCACAAACCGAGCCAAAGCACGAAGAGTTCAGAGGCCCGGAGGCAAGGCACCCGGCCAAAACTCTGGAAACTCGAAACGAGCATAACATGCGCAATCTCCGAGCGCTCAATCAATGACGTCTAAGTTTTAAGGTCGGTCAAAAATGGGGCGTCTACAGTTCCCACTTCCATTCCGGTATTGGAAGCGGCTGAAGTAATCCAACGGGTCGTTGATGTTTAGCTTTAACTTGTTGGTAGTACAAACATTTAGCTACAAAGTCAGTAATGCTTTTTTTCATTCCAGGCCACCAGAAGTTCTGTCTTAAGTCATGATACATCTTTGTGTTCCCCGGATGCATGACAAATTTGGAGTTGTGAGCTTCAATCATAACACACTTTCTTAAATCATAGGAATTTCGTACACAAAGTGTATTATGAAATTTTAACACATTATTCTCAAACACAAACCTCGGCCTCGGCTTTGAGTCAAATTCTTCCACAATCTTTTTCAAGAACTCATCTTCAAGTTGTTTCTCTCTAATTTCTTCAATGATTGCAGGTTGAGCATAAATGGCAGCTAAGATTCTGCCTTGTTTGCGCAGTACAACTTCAATTTTATTTCTTTCTAAGTCACATATCAAGTCTCTCTAACCGGTGAGTAAGCACAACAATTTACCCATGGATTTGTGGCTCAATGTATCAATAACTGTGTTTGCTTTTTCTGGATGGTACAAAATCTGTAAGTCATAATCTTTAATCAATTCTAACCATCTTCATTGTCTCATGTTCAATTCCTTTTGGGTGAAGAAATATTTCAAATTTTTATGATCCGTATATACTTCACAAGTCACACCATACAGATAATGTCGCCAAATCTTCAAAGCAAAAACGACAACTGCCAATTCCAGGTCATGTGTTGGGTAATTCTTTTCATGTGGACGAAATTGCCGAGAGGCATAAGCAATTACCTTCCCATTCTGCATTAGTACACAACCCAACCCTTTATACGAAGCGTCGCTGTAAATCTAGAACCCATTAGTACCATTAGGTAGAGTTAAGATTGGTGCAGTCACCAATTTGGTTTTCAACTCTTGAAAAGCTATTTCATGCTGTTAATTACAATCAAATGGCACATTTTTCTGTGTCAGCTGTGTCAATGGCATAGTAAGTTTCGAGAAATCTTTCACAAACCTTCTGTAGTAACCTGCAAGTCTTAGAAAACTTCTCACTTCTGACACATTAGTTGGTCTTAGCCAGTTCACAATGGCTTTAATTTTTGAGGGTCAACCGAAATACCATCTCTGTTGATTACATGCCCCAGAAATGCTACACTGTCAAGCCAAAATTCACATTTGGAGAATTTTGCATATAGTTTCTTTTCTCTTAGAATTTGTAACACGGTTCTCAAGCGATTCTCATGATCTTCCATGCTTTTGGAGTAAATCAAAATATCATCAATAAATTAAACAACAAATTCATCCAGATATGATTTAAACACCCTGTTTATAAGGTCCATAAAGGCAGTAGGTGCATTAGTTACCCCAAACGGCATTACCAAAAATTCATAGTGTTCGTATCTAGTTCTGAATGCAATTTTCTCTATGTCTTCTGCCTTGACTTTTAACTAGTGATACTTGGATTTAAGGTCAATCTTGGAAAACACTTGGGCTCCCTAAAGTTGGTCAAACAAGTCATCTATTCGAGGTAGAGGGTATTTGTTCTTGATAGTTGCTTTGTTTAATTCCCGATAATCTATACATAACCTCAAAAATCCATCCTCCTTCTTGACAAATAGGACTGGAGCACCCCAAGGTGAAGTGCTCGGATGGATGAATTTCTTGTTTAACAGTTCTTGAAGTTGAGTTTTCAATTCTTTCAATTCTGAGGTTGACATTCTATAGGGGGTCTTGGAAATAGGTTGTGTTCCCGGAGTTACTTCAATAGTGAATTCAATTTCTCTATCAACTAAGTCTCCAGGCAAGTCATTCGGAAACACATCGAGAAATTCACAAGCAATAGGAATAGTTTCCACATTAGCACTATCAGATGATGTAGTCAGTATACAACACAAGTAGCCCCTATATCCCTTCCTAAGCAATTTAACAGCTTTCATGGCCGAAATCAAGTATGGGGGAGGAATTACCCCATTTCCAGTAAAAATAAATTCAGGCATACTAGGTGGTCTAAACACAACAGATTTACTTGCACAGTCAATGGTGGCACAATATTTAGTCAACCAGTCCATATCCAAAATATAATCAAAATGATCAATGTTCGAGGGCAACAAGTCAACATATAATGTCATATCACTAATCATAATATCACATGCCGGATAAACCCCAGATGGTGTAGATACAGATAACACATATGTCATAGGTTCTAGTGGTCTAGTTAATTTTTGAGAGAAAGCATGCGATACGAAAGAATGCGTAGAACCAGAATCTATCAGTACACATGCATTTTGAGAACATTTATACCTGACACCACAACTTCGGTGTTCTATACGTCACCAGGCACTAAGGCAAACACTCGACCTTGTCTCAGAGGTTCTTTTCCAGTATTAGCTTTTGCATTTGTTTTGACTGTAGAAACGGACCCAGCTGAACTTGCCATAGGGCGGTTGGCATTATCAGACCTAAGTAGACAGTCTTTCACTACGTGACCTGTCTTGCCACATCGGAAACAAGCATCGGATGCTCGATAACACACACTCATATGCCTCCTTCCACAATCAGGGCAAACTGGAATAAACTCACTGCTCTGACTCGAACTGCTTGTAGACCCCGTGTTCTGCTTTTTACTTACATAAGAACGACCCTTTCTAAAACTATACCTAGACCTTTTTCCTTTCCATTCAGTTGTTGTCATTGCTGGGGCCTTACTTTGTCTCATAGCGGCTAGGGTGGCTTCCACCATTAAGGATCTGTCAAGAAGTTGCCCATATGTTGGCAACTTTAATATGCCTACTCGATCAAATATGTCTAAGTCCAATCCTCCTTCAAATTTGCGGGCTTTCTTATAGTCCGTGTTTGCCATGTGAGGAGCAAATCTGGCTAGCTTAGTGAACTTAGCCTCGTATTCAGCTACGGACAATCTGCCGTGCTTAAGTTCTTGGAATTCAAACACTTTTTGGTCCCGAAAACACTGAGGGAAATACTTTTCATAAAAGATTTCATTGAATCGAGCCTATGTCATGTTTTCATTGGCATTTCGAATCAGTAACCACCACTTCCGAGCTTCGTCTTTGAGAGTATAGGTGGCCAATAAAACCTTTTGAGTCTCGGTACAGGGAAAAACTTCAAACAACTTTTCCATCTCAAGCAACCATGTTTCCACTTTCAACGGTTCAATCCCACCCAAGAAAGTTGGCGGTTTCATCTTCATGAATTTCTGTGTTAGGTTGATAATGTCATTATTATCGGGGTTCAACTTGTACCGGCAGAAGCGGAGGGAGCAAAGGTTGTTGTCTTTGCTGTTGTGTCATAGCTTCGGTTAATGCTGCAAGCATCTGTTCCTTTCGGTTCATGCGAGCCTCTAAGGATTCACTTGTATCAGTTCCCCTTGCATTCTCCATGTTGCTATAGAGACACCAAATAATAATAAACATAGGAATAATCTAGTTCATTTCTTTTAATTTAATTGTCCAGATTTCAAATTCAGTTTTCACATTTTTAAAGATTACCACACACTCATACATGCAAATGGAATGCCCCTACTTCTTACTAGGACATCCTAAGTTCATATGGACTTGTGTGTGCGGTAGAACACGTGCTCTAATACTACTCTGTCACGACCTAAACCCACCCCTATAGATTTAGCGTTGTAACTGACAGTAATCCTTGGATTACCAAAGGCCTCTTAATAGAACAACGTATAATCAAGGGGCTACAGAAGCAAATATACAAAATATACGTAGTCCATTGAGCTGTGAAGACATACATGGGATAGATAATTTAAAACTTTTATAAACTTGTGAGTGACGTCAAAAGATACAATATTTACACATCACTCCATGAACATATTATCAGAAATCTTGCCTGTAAATCAAAAGAAACAAAGTCTAGTACATTCACAAAAATAGCCACTAAACTTAACTTAATCCGGAACCTCCTCGGGAGGCACAAAGGTTGGCTGACAAAAACTGAGACGCCAGGTCCTCAACTCTGAGCCTGGTCACACGCCAGATCACCTATATACATAATACAAACAGTGAGCAGAAGCCCAGTGAATAATAATGGAGTAAAGGATTTAATGAATGAAGTCTATTCTAGGTTTAGAAATCATAATTCATATTTATAAACCGATTCATATTCTTGTTCAAATCATATACAGAAATCGGAGTTCATGCTTAATCATATGTGGTACATCCATTAGCACTAACAGAACAGATGCAGAACATATGGTGGTTATGAGTAACCAGTTCCATAAAAGAACCTTCGCATCCGGGTAATAGAGAATAAACATGCTGAGCCCCATGATGGAGCCTTCGGTATAGGTAACAGATTGTAGACATATTAAGTTCCATGATGGAACCTCCGATATCGGGTAACAGTTAATAGATATCAGATGATGCTAAGGATGCCACAAATACATTATTAGAATTTGGACAATCATTCATTGTACAGAATATATCATTTCAGAAAATAGATCTTAATTCATTATACAAAAAATAAATAAAGTTGAACATAATTTTACTAAGTTATTACTCACAGTTGGCTTCGGATGCAGACAGACAGAGCAGAGTAGACTAATCAAATGGTTTACGGCACGTGACCTACATCAACACATAACAAATACACATTTGAAACACACGTTGGAACATACTTAACTCTTTACGTTCTATACGTAGTGTGTTTCTACACGATATCCTCCTTATTATGCCTTAATCTTGGCCTATGAATGCCTAGGATGGAATGAGGGTGTAAAAATGCATTTGAAAACACTTGGTCAAATTTTTTGAAAATAGGGTCTACGCTCGAGCGGGCGTAAAAATGTGAGGGGATGCTCGAACGCAACTTCGTCCGCTCGAGCGTTCTGAAAATTTCGAACAAGTACTGGTTATATGATTTTCACGCTTGACGAACGCTCGATGGTCGCTTGAACGTGAGACTCATTTCTCTGCTTGAGCACAACTCTTGTTGTAACAACTCAGATTTTTAATTATTCTGTAAAATTTATATTAATATTATTTAATCACAGTTAGGAAAATATATAATTTATTATATATTATTATGTGTAATTTTGTAAAACAATATAATTATTAAAAGTTTAGGGGTCAAAATATAAATAATTAATTAATTTACTGTTGGTATATAATAAAGTGTAATTTAATTAGGAATTAAATTATTTATATAATTATATTAAAAACTTGGGTCAAAATGTAATTATCTTAAATATTTATTAAAGATAAGAACGAATCTATATAATTTATTATCGAATCTGTGGGAAAGATACGCATAGCCACGTGTTGGGCTGCGGACGTGCTCACCTCCCTATTTATAGGGAGAAGGCGTTCACCTGGAAAGAAAAGGGGAAAAGAAAGAAGGAAAGAAATGAAAGAAAGGAAGAAAGAAAGGAAGAAAAAGAAGAGAAAATAATGGAAGCTGAGAAGGTCTTTGATGATGGAAAGAAAGAGTAAGGTATTAAAGTTAAGGCAAGTTATATTATACCTTGAGTCACCATAATGTATTTTACGTATGTTTTGACTTACCATATTAATTTTATATAAGTTATGTTTTATAAATTATTATAAACTATATTATTATTTCAGTTACGTGGATTATTTTCTAAACCCTATTTGTTAAAAGGAAACCCATGGATATGTTTGTTTTATATTTTAAGAATATTTGACTATAATCTTATAAACAATTATGTTTTGTAAGTACCACCACGGGAGTCTCATGCTTTGGAGGACTTAAAATAACCATTGGCCTCTGTTTAATCACTTTGTGGTCCTCTGTTTGTCATGGATCCATTGACCTCTGTTCTGTGCGGAGATAAGTGCTACACTATTGTGGAAACCATCTCTATAGTCCGTACGAGCCACCTCTTGAGTCCGTACCTCTGTTCTGACTGTCACTCGCGTGACCTCTGTTCTGTTCTATTCTGTACCGTGGTTATGTTTATTTATTTACATAATTTATGTATTTCAGTTTCCGCCACCAATGATTTATTTACCAAACTGAGTTATGTAAATGTTTTGCCCTAATTAACTATCCATGTTTATTTCGTGTCTCTTATACTCTTGGTATAATATTTCTCACTCTGCCATGTGCTTATAGTTGTTTACCAATTTTCAGGAAACAATGCAATTCAGAAATAGCTTTTGGAAAGTCTTAGACGTGGAGTTGCGGAATAGACACACACAGCACTTTTATGATATTTTTTTCTATATAAATATCGGCCTTTTTGGTCAATAAATTTTGTAATAAAAATAGAAGCTCCGATAATTATTTTGGTATCCTTACTTAAATATTACTTCCACTCGCGTTTATTAATTTGTTTATGAATTGACCGGAGGTAACTTCAGTTATTGGCCATTACGATGCTTAACCCTTGGGTACGGGGAGCGGGTCGTGACACTTGCCGCTCGAGTGGTCTGCAAAAACATATAACTTCTGGGAGCATACAATTCACACTCGAGCAAACTTCTGGTCTCTCGAGCGGAGATGCAAAAACAAAGGTGGCCGCTCAAGCGCGAAATCTCACACTCGAGCAGAGAACAAAATTCTGGAATTTCCAGATTGTTCGTCTTTGCTCAAAACTCAAATTCCACATCTCAAAACTCATATTCTTGGGCCAAAATTCTAGAAAACATGTAGGAACTTGTAAAATGTTATGATTTGAAGATTATTTCATGAAATCAAGGCCCAAGAGTATGTCAAACATGCAAAAATTCAACTTGAAATGTAAGAACATGATATGAACTTGTCATGCATATATTCACTTGAGTTCTTAGCTTCCAAAACATGATCAAATAAGGTCCAATGGTGAGAAATGTTATAAACTCTTCAAACCATGCTAGAATTACAACATGCATGTGAGAGAAGCTTTGAAAACAACTTTAAAATGCTAGGAAACATGCATGCATGTATGGAATGACTTAGCTTTCTCCAATTCTAGCTCAATTCCCACATGAATTCACCTATTTTACTTGTATTCATGTGCTAAATGACTCAATTCCAAGGTTACAAGGTTGAGCTCTTACCTAGGCTACCCAATTGAGCTTCAATTAGTCAAAATCTTGAGTAAATTTCCAAATCTCCTAGCAAATTCCTTGTTGAAGACTTCTCTCTAGTCTCTCCCTCTCTACACGTTGTGTGTGTGTGTGTGTAAGAGAGCTCAAAATATGTTAGAATGAAGAAAAGAGTGAGTGAGAGGACATAAGAAGCCTTATATAGGCTTACCAAATGATAGTTAATTAAGGCTAATTAAGCGGCATTAAATTAATCCAATTTAATCGTTTCGAATCGAATTTCAATTAAGCCTACTATAAAATTCCAAAAATTCCAATTAACACAAAAACTAAGTCAATTTCTGAATCAGATGCCGATAAGGCCTTCAATTTGCAAAATTAAAATAGAAACATGAACATATCTTCCTACGTTAAACATATATAAACACAAATAATGCAACACGCATGTAATTAATTCAGAATTTGATCTTAATAACTTATTAGACATATGAAATCATGGATTAATGTTAATCACGGGTCGAGGTTATTACACCTCACCCCTCTCACCACCGACGCTCGCCACCGTCGCACATCGCCACTTGCAAATCACCAGCACCACTTAATCACAGGTATTTTTCTCCCGCTCTGTCTCTCTCGGTCTCTTCCTCTTTGTTGCTCTCAGTCTCGATCCCTTTTTGTCGATCTCGATCTCGCTCTCTCTCCCTCTCCCTCTCCCTCTTCCTCTCTGTCCATCTCGGTTTCTCTCTCTCTCTCTCTCTCTCTCTCTCCCTTCCTCTATTTTCCCATTTCTCACTCGTAGCTCTAGGGTTTTATATGATTTTTGTTATTTGATTTTGTGTTGATTTCTTAACTCAAAATCCAGATTTTTGTCTTCATTTTGTGTTGATTTCCTACACTTGCTATAGGGTTTGTGTTAATTTGTAGACAAAAATCCCAAATTCGAGCTCATGAGCTTAATTTGATTTTGGAAATATATTAGCTTAATGTGTGAGTTGTAAGAGATTTGCGTTTTGTTTGTACTGGGATGCTCATTGTACTATTGAAATGTTGATGATGTACATCTTTTTACTGTAATTCTCTTGTAAATTAGTGAGTAATGTTTGGTTGTTTTGTAGGCACTGTTATTGTTGAGTCAAACTGCTGGTTGATCTTTTATTTGTTTATAGTTCCCTTTCTTTTATTTTAAAAAAAAAAAAAATAAATATTCTGAACTTTTATATAAACAATTTTTTGTTTTTATTTTGCTGGTTTTTAAAGTTTTGTTTTTTGGGTCTTCAAGTTATGGTTTCTTGGATGAAGCTGTAAACTGGATGCACCTCTCCCTGTTTGGAAAGTTACATTTTTTTTTTTGGCACCAAAAATTGTTTGCTGCTTTATTAAATTTCTGAACTTGGATCCTAATTTGTTTAGATGTTGAGGAAAGACAATAAATAGAGTTGCAATGTAGCATGTTTGGGTGGCTGCTGAAGAGGAAATTGTAAATTGTTACCAAATTCAAACTTCATGTGAATGTAGCATGGAAACTTGTGTGGTTGGTTGACAAGTGGTGTCAAATTTGAAATCTTTAAGTAATGTGCTGTAAATGTGAGCCAAAAGCCCCTCACCAGTGCCAAATATGTAATCAAAATTTGGCTTTGAGCAAAGGCAATAACCAACACTGGGTGCTTTTTGAGAAATTGCTCCAATGGTAAAAATTGATATAAGATTGTGCAGATAGCATGGGATGAGAATCAATGGAGTAGTATAGATAAAAAATGTTTTTTTTTTGGGAGCACTATAGCTAGCAAAAAAATTGGATTTGGGTTTTTACCATTGGAGGCTTCTCAGTTATAATTGATATTATGGGGATGTCATTTAATTGTCTCCAGAAACTTGTACTATTATTTTTTTGTTGTTTGTCCTTGAAAAAAACAACATATATTGAATTATCTGAACTAGCCTATTTTAGTACTGAGGTGTTGAATTCTTGATTCAATTCTTCATTCTTTCAGTATTCCAAATATACTGTTGTGACTTATTATTTTAATATTTAATACCATATGAATTGGTGTCTGGCTGTGCTGGTTACTGAAGTACTTAACCTTTGTTTTGTGTAATAAACACTCTGGTATTATGTTTATTAAATGATAGTATTATTTTATATGTCACTCTATTTACTGATATATATATATATATTTTTTCTTTTAATGTACATGCAGTTGGGGCTTTGTCAATTAAAATTGGTAAATGCTGGTTCTGTGCTCTTATTGGAAGTATCACCTACAGGACTTGATCAGTTTGTTGGAATTTCATTGATGTTCATATTTTTCGATGGAAAAAAAGGGGATCGATTTCTTGTTAATTTAAATTACTATCTATGTTTTGATTCAGACACCTATACAGAAAAGCTTTTATCCATCTCTCTCTCTCTCTCTCTCTCTATATATATATATATATATGGATGTAGGACTTCAATTCTGCGTTCCTTGTGTTATGGGAATTGTATCCAATTGCCAATACTTTAAGTTGATTGTTTCCACCTTGTGGATTAATTAATTAATTATTTTTTTTTAATAATCGGCGAAAATCACTTATCAGATTAGTACCTATGGAAGTTAGTCTCCCCACCCCTTGCCCCCTTAATTCAACTCTCACTACGGAGAGTTGAATTGATGACCTCCCTTTAGGGACTAAACCCTTAGAAAAGTCAATGGTGGCATTTAATATGATGACTCTCCCTTTACGAATTTGATAAGTTGTTAATGTGATGGAAAAAATGACTCTCTCTTAATCTAATGAACATTTAATAAAATGATTTAGCGATGAATTTTTAATACTTTTTTTTATTTTATAAATTTTAAATTTAATAAAAAATAAAAGAAAACATGAAGATAGGAAATGTTGTAGATAGAAGCTCTCATGTTCCTTAAGTGAATTCTAGCATGTTGTCCTAATGGGCCCTAACACAAAGCAAAATAATTGTTCAACCCGTTTGGGTCACCCAAAGGGCTTGTTTTTCGGATCGAAAGGTATTGTTCATTTTTACCAGCTCACTACGTGTCTTATTTTGATAATTTGAATTATAATTTTTGTAGTGTTCTAAATTTTCAACAGAAAACTATTAACTGTTTGTAGTGCAAATTAGTTTGATTTGAAAAATTAGTTAGGCAAGGATGGTGAGAAAGTGAAGGATTACACTAACTGATAGACATAATTGAAATGCTATAATAAGTTATTGTTGTTGCTACACAATCAGATTAGAATCTATGCAATTGACTTTGGCACTTAGAGATTGATTTTTATTTAAATTGTTTGTTATGACATGCTATCCGACTACCATTTACTTTTTTATTCGTTTAATTGTGACATGCTAAATCTTGTTGTCAAGATTTCATAGCAGCAGAGGACCTGTAGTTCGGACACTCTGAAGGACTTCATTCTGACATGGAAAAGGTAAGCACATGTTTTCTATGAAATATTCATTTTCCTCGAATCGATGACGAATAGGGACAATTACTTTATCAATTATGAAATGGTTGAACAGAGTACCTAAATGGTTGTGTTTGACATAGATTCATTTAATTTAATTGAAAAATGCCTTGAACTTAGGTTTCACATAAGTTGGGAGTTGGAGTAAAAAAGCCTTAAGTGTCTCATGTTTTGTGTTAAATTTTCATAATTGTGGCTTGAATTTGTTACCACTACATATTGCTTAATTATTCTTCCTAAATTGGCACAACCAAAGCTTCTTGATTTTTCTTTCAGTTATATGAAAATTACTGTTGTAAAGCTACACCAGGCTAACAAATTTCAGTAACTGATTGAAAATTACTTGTTGTTTAGATAGATGGTGTTGAGTCACCGAACAATGTTTTGCTGATTGGAATGATCAACATGAAGGATTTGCTTGATGAAGCACTTTTGAGGTGACTTCTATAGTGCATACCTCTTCTCTATTGTGCTAAATAAGATTATTTCATTATGGTTAGCTAGTATAAAATTGCTGAATGTTTGACATTTTAGTAAAACTTATTTTATATGGACAAGTTCCTAAATAAAGATTTCTTACTAAATTAGATTTTGTTTCTTCTCTTTCCTCTTTTTGAATTAGATTTTGACTTTTTTCTTTTCAGTCTTGGACATTTGGAAGTCCAAGTGGAGATAAGCCTTCCTGATGAGCATAGTTGCTTACAATCATACAAATAAGATAAAAGAAAATTCTTTTCTTGCTTCGGATGTGAACTTGCAGGAGCTTGGTATGTGAGTTCTGTATTTTGTTAGTTATTGTTATTGCCATGATAGATCATTCAATGATTGGTTCTGCATTTTGTTAGTTATTGTTGTTGCCATGATAGATCATCCAATGATTGTTAGCCTTTTCCACTTTAATTGTCCTTTCTCAAACTGGAATGATACTATATCCAAGTATTGTTAGTTAAGATTTTCTGAGCATCTGTTCTAAGATTTTTTGTGGTTGGAAGTGTATAGTGAATACAATTATTGTCACGACCCAAACCCGGCCCTATGGGTTTAGTACCGTAACCGGCCAGTAATCCGTGATTACCGAAGGCTTGCTTAACAGTAAAGACAGTAATACAGAGTGCAGGGGCTGGTGGAAGCCAAAACAGTAATAAAAGATGTCCAATGAGCTGTGACAGTCTATATGCAAAAAGACTTTTCTGTAACATATTCACATTCATAAGCAAAACATATATACACCATATGTACAACATTCAGGTTAGGGACCAAATCCCTAATTAGCACAGTACAGTACAAGTCTTATACAGTATTACAGAACAAAATCAAAAGGGTGAACTGAGACACCCCAAAAAGCCCTGGCTTGGACTGACATGGAACCTCGAAGTGAGGCGCGATGGTTGGTTTGACAAAAAGGGAGCTAACCCAACGCTCTTAACTCCGTTCCGGTGCCTAGACACCTACATATAAATATAAACAGTGAGCTAAAGCCCAGTGAATAACAGTTATGCAAAGAGGTTAAGAATGAATGTCCTTTTAGTCATTAAACAGTCATATCAGTCATTTAGAAACCATAGCAGTTATAGGTGATACATCCAATAGCAAATAGTACAGTAGGTCTTAACAGACCGAACAGTCAGTTGATGGCCATCATAACAGTAAACAGTAGTGGTTCCAACATGGGAACCAACAGAGATCTCTGTGACAGTAGCAGTAACAGTACAGTAACAATAAATTGTTATGGATGCCGCGAATACAATTTACAAAGAGGACAAACATTCATTCATTAAACAATAACGTTTCAGTAAACAGAACAGTTGATCATTAAGAAAATATTCATAATTGAACATATCTTTACAACATTGTTACTCATAGAGCACTGGGCTATAAGCGGCTAATGAGCGTCATCGGATGCCAACCCTACACAGTTACAGAATGAACACACACTAAGTTACACACTTGGGAATCAATGACTTAGTCCTTATTTTGACTCGGTGTGGTTCTACATCAATATTCTCATTAAGATACCTTAAACATGGCCTAGGAATGCCTAGGATGGAAAGAGGATGTAAAGATGTACTTAAAAGCACTTTTCAAAATTTTCAGAAAACAAGGGTCTGGCTCGAGTGGACATGCAGACAAAGGATCTCCGCTCGAGCGTGACTTTCTTCGCTCGAGCGGACTGTAAACTCAAGCAAAAGTACTGGATGCATGCAATTCACGCTTGATGGGTGCTCGACCTCCGCTCGAGCATGAGACACAAGTCCTCGCTCGAGCGTGCATTCCCTCGCTCGAGCGGACTGTAAACACACGAAAAGTACTGGATACACGCATTTCACGCTCGAGCGTTACTTTCCCCGCTCGAGCGGGATGCATGTACTCAGAGTGTACGCTCGAGCGTGAAGTCTTACGCTCGAGTGTGGGTCCAAAATCTGGAATTTCCAGATTGAACCTCCAAGCTCAAATTTAACATTTAAAGCATCAAATTCGATTCTTTTGGGCCAATTTTTTGGAAAACACTTTAAAACTCATAATATGACATGTTTCAAAGATCAATTTGCAAAATCAAAGCCCAAAGGTAGTTCAATTAAACACAAATCCAAACAAAACTTCATGAACATAATGTATATGTAACATACAAGTGTTCAATTGAAATCAAAGCTTCAAATACTTGGTCAAATGAGTCAATTCACTTAAAAACATGATGAATTCATGGACCATAGCTAGAATATAGACATGCATGTGAGGATTTCCATGAAATCAACCTCAAAATTCGAGAATGTAAACATGCATGCATGGATTACCACTTAATTCAAGATTTTGAACCAAATCTTGACTCTAAACTCTAATTCACCAAGAACCATGCAAGAAGTAACTCAAATTCACAATGGAGAAGATGAATTCTCTACCTTAGGTCCTCAATTTTAAAGGTAGAAGCTCAATTATGCAATGAATTCTTCAAATCTTCTAAGTCTCCAAGCCAAATTCTTGATGAGCTAAGTTTTCTCCTACTCTCCCTCTCTCTCTCACACAACTATGGCCTCAAAAGAGTGATGAAGAGTGATGCCAACACATGTAAATCAAGACTAAACAATTGGTCTAGCAAAGTCCACTTAATGGCAATTTCGTAAATAACTTGAACTAATGTAGTTTAACATTATTTAATCTAATTTAATCGTTCCAAATCAAATTTAAATTAAATCTACCATAAAATCACATAAATTTTAATTAACATATAACACTAATCAATTTTAGATTCAGCCGCCGATAAGGCTTTCAATTTGCAGTTCAAAACTTAAAACACGAACAGATCAATCAATTGATAAACAGATAGAAATGCAATCAAACAACATACTCATGCAATTAGTTTAGGATTTCATCCTAATCAGTTACTTATCATGTTCAATCACAGTTTAGCAGTAATCAGTGGCGAGGGTTGTCACAATTATTTATTGGAGAAGTAGAGTAATGAAAAATTAAGGAAAAAATATTCAGAAACCAATATTAACTCATTTTAAGCCTTGTTACATTATATTAATTTTTTGAATATACACAAGTGTGTTATACTATATTTAATATTTTATACAAGTATCAAACTCTGAATGGTGTTTCTGAGGCCATGTTGCAAATGAGATATCAAGTATTCTTTCTTTGATGAACCATTTATAGGTGTCTCAACATGCATTTTTACATATTTCCTTTTGTGATTGAACTTTATTTTTGTTATTATTTTTCTCACATGTTCTAATATCCTGAATGAAATGGCACTGACAGACATTAATAAGTAGGAATAGTTTTATATCCGATCTAATGATTCAAGTGCCTTTTGCAAACAATTAATGAGAAAGTTGTTAAAAAGAATACTTTCTATTCACATTGGGCTTTGATATTGGTTTAGCCACAGAATTTGGATAGATGTTGCATACAAATGGAAGACTGTTACATTAGCTTTATGCTAGTAATGACAGATTTACTAATGATTGTTCTGCATTTAACAATGTTCCTTATAACAAAAGACTTTAGAAAGACTGATAATTGGTTCATCATGGAAGGTTGCTTCTTTGAAATGTTATTTGTCACTTGTTGCCAAATTTATTCATGAAGTTGGACACTTTTGCATTTCTGTTAGTGTTGTAGAACAGGAATGGTCATTAAACCGTTACTTGTAATTGCTAAAAAAAGAAGAAGGAAGAAATAAGAAAAAAGAAACTACAGTAAGTGATTAGCATGTGTAAGTTGGGAGCGGTTATTAAACCGCTGCTCATGACAACAAATAGGACCTGTTGCAAACCAGCCCCTGACCACTAAATGCATGTCACAGAAAGCTTCCTCGTGACAAATAGGACTTGTTGCAATAGACTGAATGTAATTAGAACGTATAGGTTGGGAGTTGGAGCCGAAAACGCCTTAAACTTAGTCAAAAATGGCGTTTAGAGGGAGAAAAATGAAAACCAGCCGTCGACCACTAAATGCATGTCACGGAAAGATTTTGCATAATAAATAGGACCTGTTGCAATAGACGGAATGTAATTAGCATGCGTATGTTGGGAGTTAGAGCCGAAAACACCTTAAACTTAGTTCAAAAAGAGTGTTTGGAGGGCAAAAAATGTAAACCAACCCCCGACCACTAAATGCATGTCATGGAAAGCTTCCTCATGACAAATAGGACCTTTTTCAATAGACCGAATGTAATTAGCATGCGTAGGTTGGGAGTTGGAGCCGAAAATACCTTAAACCTAGTCGAAAAAGGGCGTTTGGAGGGTGAAAAATGCAAACCAGCCCCCGACCACTAAATGCATGTCACAAAAAGCTTCCTCGTGAAAATAGGACCTGTTGCAATAGACGGAATGTAATTAGCACGCGTAGATTGGGAGTTAGAGCTGAAAACACCGTAAACTTAGTCGAAAAAGAGCGTTCGAGGGGCGAAAAATGCAAACTAGCCCCTGACCACTAAATGCATGTCACGAAAAGCTTCCTTGTGACAAATAGGACCTATTGCAATAGACAGAATGTAATTAGCACGTGTAGGTTGGAAGTTACAGCCAAAAATGCCTTAAACTTGGTCGAAAAAGGGCGTCTGGAGGTCGAAAAATGCAAGCCAGCCCCCGACCACTAAATACTTGTCACGGAAAGATTCCTTGTGACAAATAGGACCTATTGCAATAGACGGAATGTAATTAACATGCGTAAGTTGGGAGTTAGAGCCGAAAATGCCAAAAACTTAGTTGAAAAAAGCGTTTAGGGGGCGAAAAATGCAAACCAACCCGCGACCACTAAATGTATTGCACGACCAGCTTTCTCATGACACATAGGACTTGTTGCAACAGACAGAATGTAATTAGCAAGCGTAGGTTGGGAGTTAGAACAGAAAACACCTTAAACTTAGTCGAAAAATGGCGTTCGAAGGCCGAAAAATGCAAAATAGCCCCCGACCACTAAATGCATGTCATAACCAGCTTCCTTGTGACAAATAGGACCTATTGCAATAGACAGAATGTACTTAGCATGTGTAGGTTGGGAGTTGGAGCCGAAAACGCCTTAAACTTAGTCGGAAAAGGGCATTTGGAGGGCGAAAATGCAAAACAGCCCTTGAACCACTATATTCATGTCACGACAAGATTCCTCGTGACAAATAGGACCTGTTGCAATAAACAGAATGTAATTAGCACAGGTAGGTTGGGAGTTAGAGCCGAAAACACCTTAAACTTAGTCGAAAAAGGCGATATGTGACGATTAAATTCTACAGCAAATGAAAAGGTTAACGGAGTAAGTGTTAACCTTGTCAGTATTGGAAGTTAAATTTTATGATGTAGTTTTGAACTTGGTATGGAATAGGCCAGTCAAAATGAAATTACAAGTGTACTTTGCCTTTCATTATGTTATGAGACTCTACATTTCATGACAAAGCTTCAACCTGTTGGGGGTTAAAATAACCATAGGTTCATAGCATTTTCTTGTAATTTATGTTAGCATTTTCTAGTCAGTTATGGGTTGATATCTGAGCAATAGTTCATTAGATTTATGCTCTGTTTTGCTATACACAATCCATATTACATCATCATAAGTACATATTCCCCAACAATTTTCTTTAATAGACTTTCACTATAAGTTCACGGTAAAATCTCTTTAATAGACTCAAGTCTTATTTCAACTTTCAGAAATGCAAATGCACCTTGTTCATTTGGGATAAAACAAAAATAAAATATATCAGTTATTTGTTCTTAATGATACATATTCTACATGATATGGATGTTAATTATTCGTAATTACTATTTTTCGAATCTAATTAATGCACTCTTTCACTGTATGATGTAAATAAAGATAGGCATCGTAGTAGAGAGTAATATTGATTGATTAACTTGTGTTCTTTTGTCAATGGGGAATTAAATTCAAACTTCAAATAAGTGCACATTCAAGATACATATATTTATAAAAAATAAAAAATAAATAAAAATATGACTTCATACATATATATATATATATATGATTTTATGTCCAACAAGGCATTCATAGGTTAAACCTAACTTAATTGCATGTTAAAAACTTTTTTGTATGGCTGATTGAACTAAGATTTTCTAATGAGTGCAAATTTTTTATTTTTTGTTTTTTGTTTTTTGTAGATGACTTTTAGCGTAGACTTGTAGATAATCCATTTTTGTGTATGGAGGGCAATTTACACTTTTGTACATTCTTGCTAATTTTTTACAGAGGGCTTGATTTTTGTATGCTTCTCTGTTTTGTATGGAATTAATATTCCAGTTTGGACTATAGTTGGTTTGTATAGAATTTGACATTTAAAGTTATTCCTTTTTGGATAGTTGGAAGTGAAATGGATGCAGCTTGTGGAATGATTGATAATATACGTATTGTTTTGTTTATATACATGCTACAGGTTGCACAGAATAAATACAGGTTGAACATAATGCATACAGGTTGTGGAGAAATTATAATTTTGAGAGAAAACATACAATCATGTTTTTGGCTTGATATGACACTAAGGAAATACATGTTTTAGCGACTAAATAGTTAGTAACTAAAAAAAAAAAAAATTAAATGGAAAAAGCTTTTGGTGACTAAAAGTTTAGTAGCCAAATACCAATAAGATTTTAGGCAACTAAACTGTTTAGTAGCTGATGCACAGCCAAAGATTTTTGGCGACTAAAAGTTTATTAGGGAAAAAGGTTAGACTTTAGGTGACTAAAAAATTAATAGCTAAAAACCAATCAAACTTTAGGCGACCACAATATTTAGTAGCTAAAAAAGACAAGCTGGACAACAAAAACATTTTTTGGCGACTAATAGTTTAGTAGGGAAAAAGCTGAGACTTTAGGCGATTAAAATATTAGTAGCCAAAAATTAATCAGCCTTTATCCGACTACAATATTTAGTAGCTAAAATCATTTTTGGCAACTAAAAGTTTAGTAGCCCAAAACAATATGACTTTACGCGACTAATAACTTTAGTAGCCAAAGAAATTAGGATGAAAAAAAAAAACCTTTTGGCGACTAAAAATTTAGTCGTTGAAAATGTCATATTTAATTTTATGTCAATGCGTTTGGCAATAGTCGGCAATTTACTACTTTTGGCGACTAAATTTGTTTTAGTCGCGAATTACCTTTCTCGACAAGTCTTCAGTGACTAAGAAGCCAACCAAAAATTTTAGTCGCTAAAAACCTTCGGCGACTAAAACTTGACTTTTGGTGACTAAAAATTTAGTCGCCAAAAGTGCAATTTCTTGTAATGACACAAGAGTAGAGAGAGGAAGAATTCAGTGAAGAAGAATTATCAACAATGGTCGTTCGATAATTTGAGCGAAAGAGAGAAGTTTGAGTAAGAAATAGAGAGAGCTGAGGCACAACTAGGACAAATCAAGGGAAAGAAAATAGAGTAGAGAAAAAAACGAAGAAAAGTTGGGGAAAAAAAATTAGAAGAAAATTTATTTAGTAGAACAAAATAAAATCACGTCATAGATAATTTTTTTCAACATATTTTTCATTAAAATTTAGTTAAATTATATATATATATATATTTGTCTATAAGTGTATATAGATATTTTAAAAATAATATCGTTTGTATATTACTATTTCTATTATATTTAATGAAGATATTATGACTAAAAATAAATCTAAAATAGAGATAGGTGATCAATTGCAATTGTCACTTAGAGATAACACTTCAAAATTAATTGAGAGAGTTGAGAGTTCAGAGATAATGAGAGTTTAAGAGACAGATTTGTTTGTGAGAAATAAAATGAGAGAGGGGTGGTATTTATAGGACTTGGGAGGGAGGGGTTAATATATATATATATATATAAATAAAAAAAATAAAATTGGCTGTTGGTGGAATTAACAGTTATACAACCGTTTCAATATTTTTTAAAAATTTTTGATACCGTTGCACTAATAGGGAGACAGGGAGCCGTTGGGGTTGGATCGGGCCAGATGGGGAAAAATTTTTCGAGTTGAGCTTATGAGATGGGTCACTCTCCATAACACCAGAGTCAGGCCGGGCTCTAGAACATATAGCTTAGGGTCTTAGGTTGGGCTTAGGCTTAAGCCTGGTTGGGCCCACCCACGGCGCGACTGGACTTGGGTTGTGCCGCGAGCTCATGGGCCAAATTTACACTCCTATTTGTGGGTAGTGGTTATGAGATATGTGATTAGTGGTTATGATATATGTGATGTTGGCTATGAGGCAAATAGTGTTGGTTATGAGATGTGGTTATTACATAAGTGGGTAAAGGTTATGAGATATATGATTAGTGGTTATTAGATATGTGACTTTGATTATGAGCAGAGTGGTGTAGTTATAAGTCAAAAGGTGTTTGGTTATGAGATATATGATTAGTGGTTATGAGATATGTAATGTTGGTTATGATCAATGTGGTGTGGTTATAAGATATGTGATTAGTAGTTATGATATATGTGGGTAATGGTTATGAGATATTTGATTAGTGATTATAAGATATGTGATTTTGGTTATGAGCAAAGTGGTGTCAAAGGGTGTTCGGTTGTGCTATATGTGTTAGTAGTTATGAGATATGAGATATTGGTTATGATCAAAATGGTGTGGTTATGAGCAAAAGGGTTATCAGTTATGAGATATGTGGCTAGTGATTATAAGATATGTGATGTTGGTTATGACTCAAAGGAGTTGGTTATGAGATGTTGTTATGATTCATGTGTGATATTGGTTATAATCAAAGTGGTGTGGTTATGAACAAAAGGGTGTTAGTTATGAGATATGTGATGTTAGTTATGAAAAAAAATGTGTTAGTTATGAGATATGTGACTAATGGTTATGAGATATGTGATGTTGGTTATGAGATATGTAATGTTGGTTATGACTCAAAGAGGTTGGTTATGAAATGTGGTTATGAGATATATGATTATGGTTATGAAATATGTGATATTAGTTATGAACAAAACGGTGTTTGTTATGAGATGTGGTTATGAAATATGTGATATTAGTTATGACCAAAATAGTGTTGGTTATGTGATGTGGTTATGACTAAGTTATGATCAATTTGATTATAGTTATGAAGAAATATGATTTTTGCTCATAACTATAAAAAGTGACCTGTTTAGTAGGCTACTTTTAATGATGTGTCTCAATTTTAGCTATTGATTTTGCTATGTATCGTACATTTTTTAAATAAAATATACTATAGACTTTCCCCACAATCAAAGTATAAATTTTCATTTTTTAACTAATGCTCAGAGTCAAAGACTATGTTATTACCCAATGTTAGATACAAATGGTCACTATTATATTCCCTAAACATGTTGTAATGATTTCCCTGCGCATACAATGCAATGAGTATATAAGTAGAAATATGTATGTGTGTTGGTTTTCATGATAGTGAACTGAAAGAGGGGAGGAGCCATGGTTTTTGGATTATATATGTATATATATCTATATACTTATATATATGTATAGGTAGTTCAGTCGAGAAAATCATGGTTGCTTCCATAAAAATAAAATAAAATTTTTAAAAAAAGAGAAAGATAGAAGGTAGTTGTGATGCTGTCGGAGGAAGAAGATGTGGGTGGTCTGCTAGAGCATGCAGCTACAGCTGCTGCTGTTGCATAAGGAAAAAAGGGTGTTTTAGGAAGTGACTTTTCATTTGTTATTTTTGTTTTTTTTTTTTTTGGTATTTATTTTCGTCTTTAGTTAATTTTTTTTTTAAGTTATAGATTTCTAAATTTAACTCGATAAGATGAACCGAAAAATTAATCACTCTATTTGGTTTCAGTTTTCAGAATTCACTTTTCAGAAGATTTTACCTTTTCATTTTCCATATATATTTTTTATTTCCATTGAAATTTTTTTAATATTTTAAGCAATTTTTTTAAAAAAATTTAGACACACCTAACATAAATACATTTAAAAAATATAATATTTATGAATTTTTTTTTAAAAATTCATTAAATACCAAAAATACAAAAAAAAAAATCTAAAAATTCAATATATTTTTTTTATTTTTGTGTATTTATTAATTTTAAAAATATTTTTTCACAAATATCTTACTATTTATATACATTTAAGTAAGGTGCATCTAAAAAAAGTAAAAAATTATTTAAAATTTTAAAAATATTCACTAAAAATAAGAAAATACGAAAAATAAAAAACTTAATTTTCAGAAAATTAAATTCAAAAAACTAAAACCAAACGCACTAAATATTTTTAAAAAATTCAAAATAAATCCAAAAAAGATAAGAGATAATTACCTAAAAGTCCTATCTATATATTTGGTGGTAGCTTAGGTCTTATCAAAAAGTTTTTGAACCAATAAGTCCCATTTAGAGGTAAAAAGACGTTTTGCCCTTTAATTCCCAAATTGAGAATGTTCTCAATTTCAAAATTGAGAATGTTCTCAATTTATAATTATCAAAACAAAGAAATTTTTGAATTTTTTTCTAATATGAACTGAAAATATTATCAAAACTAAGAAATTTATAATGATCAATTTTGATAAATTTCTCAATTTTTTTCATGATTAAAATTGAGAATATTATAAACTAAGAAGGTTCTCAATTTCAAAAAACCCTAGATCTCTCTCTTTCTCTCTAATGGTAGTGGCGTGGCATCTGTAAACTCAGTGAAAACCACCGTCCTCCAAACATATACATTATCTCACTATGCTCTCTCTCTCTCTCTCTCTCTCTCTCTATATATATATATATATCTATCTAACTATCTATAAAGCCCCATCTATTACTACTGCCAACATCAACAATGGAAAGACCCTTTTGATTCGTTCAAGTCGAAGAAGATGGTCAGTTCATCATCATCGAAGCCATTATCGTCCGATCAAATGACCAAAGCTCACTTGGATCTGACTCCATAGAGCTCTAAGACCCTCGAGAAGCCAGCGAACCCTTTGGGTCGAGTTCGGAATCGCCAGAAGTCAGATCGAGATAATGGATTTCGTTGAAGACTCATGAGTAGTATGTGCTGGTGTTCATGACTTGATAATTGGATCTATTCACAGACTTCATCTGTGTCAACAATACTCTAATGAAATTGTTGTTCATCGGACGCTCGTTGGTAATTGTGTGGCACCGTGTCAAGAAGGGTAATTCAGTGTATTAAAGATTAATGGGACTTATAGGAGTAAAAAAACTTATTTAGAATTTAATGGAATATAAGTACACAAAATATGACTTGTGTGTAAACGCCCCAAAAGATAAAAATATGCTAAAATAAGTATTTTTTTTTGTTTATTTTCGTCTTTAGTGTTTCTTTTAAAAAAAAATTCATAAAAAATATATTTTTTTGATTCGTCTTGACAAGATAGATTGAAAAAAGTAAAAAATTTTGATATAATTTTTAAAAAAATACTAAAGACAAAAAAAAATTAAAAAACAGAAGTCGCTTTTGTTTTTGTTGCCAAACAGATAAAAATATAAGAAAATACCGAAAAGTGGATGGAGAAAAGAGCCTGGTTCACGATGACATAAAAAGGAAAATTAAAGCAAAAGATAAGGACATTGTAGACTTTTTATAAAATTTGTTAACAAAGTTGGATTTTGCCGTTGAATCTATACAATAAGGAGGTTATGTATATATTTTTAAGAGTGATGAGGTTGTGTATATGTTTTTAAGGCTGATGATAGGATCTTAAATAATTTATCAAATCTTTTAGATGAGTGTAGGGCTCACATATATGTGGGTTTGTATAAGTCTCATATGACAGGTTTAGTAAAAAATTTAATAGATTATTTAAGGCAACTATGCTAGAGACCTCTAAAATAGCATCACTAAACCACCTCTAATGAGGTGGAAAAGCCAAAAAAAAAAAAAAAAAAAAAAATTCAAAGCACCTGATTGGCTGTGGCAGTGGGGGACCCACTGCCACATCACTAGTGGTACCTCTAAATTAGAGGTCCCAATCATTTTTCTTATTTAAGGCTCATAGCATTTATCTATACAATAAGGAGGTTATGTACATATTTTTAAGAGGGATGATAGGGATTTAAATAATCTATCAGACCTCTTAAATGGGCGTGAGATTCACACACATGTGAATTTGTGTAGGTCTCATACTTATGTGACAGGTTTAGTAAAAAATTTAATAAATTATTTAGAATTCATAACATTTTCTTATATTTAAATTAAATAATGTCAAGTGTATCGATTAGTATACTAATTAATGTATTAATTAATAATGTGATATAATTTAAAATATTTTTAATATTTATAATTTATGTAATAAATAAGATTAATAATAATATTATAATTAATATTAGTATATTAATTAATTAGTGCATGTTATCCAACCCTTTTAAATTATATGGCGTGCCATTTTGGGAACATGGTAAAAAGTCACGTTTTTGGACAAAATGTCCAAAAACGTGGTTGCCAAAAACGTCAGAAAAGTCATTTGGCAAGTGCCAAAAACGCAACTGTAAAATTACAAATTAGGACCTATGAAAAAAAAATAAAAAAATAAATCTCTTATGTTGGGTAAGGGTATTTTGGTCATTTTAATTTGATTTGACACCATAAATAAATATTAAACTAAAAAGCAAAAAGCCAACTTTTTACCAACTTCCCAAATTACTTCAAAAAAAACCAAAAAACTTGATAAAAAACCAAAAATCAACTTTTTACCGACTTCTCGAAACAACCGTAATATGTTCTTCAGTTAAATCACAAGGGTAAAGTGTAATTGCCAAAAAAAAAAAAAAAAAAAAAAACAACATAAATGTCGGAGACGCATCCCTAAACCCCGAAAATTGAAAACCTCAGTCCTCCCCAAGAGATCGACGACGGCCTCTGCGAATTCTTGGATTCTCTCTCTGTGTATATCTGTCTATATACACTTATATATAGAGTGAGAATGGTTTATATAACATCGTGGGACGATTTCGTGGAGAGATCTGTCCAGTTGTATCGTGCCAGTCCCGAATCTGTAATCTTTCACCTCTACCTCTCAGATTTCTTTCCCCTCTTTATCGTTTAGTTTTTATTTTTATTTTTTTGATGATAGATCCATCTTCGAATACTTCATTTCAATTCTAATATTTCTTTATTACTTGTACTAATAATTTTGTCTTCCAATTTTTTTTTTTTCCCTGTTCAATTACACTGGGATATAGACGCGTTATGTGATGAAGTACAGACATTGTGATGGTAAATTGGTTCTCAAGGTCACTGATAACCGTGAGGTATTTCTCATTCACTGTCTTCCATTTTTTTTTGGGGGTTTTTGTGACCTTTTGTTTTGTAGACTATTGTTGTTTAATTATCTTTCAATTGTTTGTATTTGTATTGACTAGGATGCAATTAGGGCTTTTATTCGTGTGTTACAACCAGTTTTATTGGGGCATATATGTTCAATCTTTATTCTTTATAGGGTCAAACAATATTCTTGTGTTCTTTCCCTAATTTGATTTTATATTTTGTGAACTTTCTCAATTAGTCTTCACATTGGTTATATGTGTTTTAAGGATATTACTACCTACCCATAAAAAGAAAATAAAAGAAAAGCAAAGTAAAGGCCTAGAATAAACAGAGAGGAATGCTAGTTTGCAGATAATACATGGGGGAGTTAGCCATTGATCTCCAAGAGAGATTGCGTATTCGAGCAATGTCATACTGGAAAAAAGCTGGTTAGTGTTTTCCCGTGCATTTTTTGGTTGGTGACTTGCCAAAAATTGGTTTAAAGTTGATTGGTGGACTTGCGAAAATAATTTGCTACTGTTAAAATCCTTGGGATTTGATAGCCTAACTTCTAGAACACTAAACAAATTTTTTCTAGCTGCACTTTGAGGAGAGGATTCTGGCATATGATTTTTTTGTTTGTTAATGCACAAAATTGGGATTCCAAGTTGGCCATTGAGAAAGGGAATATAGAGCTCAATTACAGTTGTATTGAACTTGGGTGATTGATAAAGACTGTAGAAGCAGCACCGAGAGAATTCTCAGTTTTTTGGCATATGAACTCACTCTCAGCATGGGTGTCATGTGTGTTTGGAAGTGTAAATGTATGTGTGCCTATCTTTTCTTATTATTTTTTATTCCTTGTTAGTGTCTCAAGTTTAAGACAGACCAGGCGCAAGAAGCTAAGAAGATGGAGAAATTCAACAACATATTCTTTATGCTGATGGCCCGTGGTCCTGAAGGTATCCTTCTTTCTGTGATTTCACATGAAAATTTAATCCTCAATTTTTTTTTAATGGTAATTGAACCAATCAGTCCCTCTGCAAGAATAGCATCTTGTCATTTCAAAGAAAATCACCCTAGCATGGTAGAAAATGGAACCGCATGGTTTTATGAAATTTGTTAACAGTCCTAATCTGATGATGCAACTTAAATAAACATATTATTTTGTATGATTTGCAAATGGAAACAACTTCATTTTGAGTGCTGCATGAACCTCAACCAGGTGTTTTTGTTTCCATGGGATGCCCTTGGGATGTCCCTCTTGAGGTGAGGGTGCAAATTGGGTACCCTGCAAACAATTTCTAAATATTTTTAATGGTTTTTTTAGTTGTTATCATTGGTTTTTGGTTTTGCATCTTATGTGCTTTGGATTATTCTGATGAGGGAACATGTGTCTCTCCTCTCTTTCTACAGTGGATATATCAGAAGTTACTGGAAAAGAGCAGATGGAAGCACAGCTGACCAAGAAGGGTAGGGGAAGGAAACAGTAGTTTTGTTCTTGATTGATTTTGATACTCGATTCTCGACTGCAAAGTTAGTTGTTTTTTTTTTTTTTTTCCTTGAACTTCAATACCTTTTTATTACTTACAACAGTGCTGATTAGTGATATGTTCCATGGGATTCAAGGATACTGTCCTTTTGCCCCCTTTTTTTGGGATTAAAAAGAGGGCCAAAGCCCTAAAATGCAAAATTTCTTGCAACTCCAATTCCCACACCATAAAGGAACAAAAAATGGCCATCAAGATTCAATGGTGTGTTTGATTTGACGAGTATCATTTCATTTTTTTTGTCCTGGCAATAGGTTCATCTTAACCAAAGCAAATAGCGAGTGTTATTGAAGTTTTGAAGGCAAATTAGCTTATAACTAGCTTGGGTATTCTTGTTTCAACTAAAGACTTGGTTATATATATATATATATTGACTGCATTACATGTTTTTAAGGTGTTTGATTTAGGAGTTGTTTGGGATGTTCTAAATAAGTGCATTTTTTGACTTTTTATGAAATATGGGTTGGGTTTGAAGTGATGTGGTAGAGAGGTGATGTGACTTAAATAAGATGATGTGACTTAAATAGGATAGTGACTTTTTGACTTTTATTAAAGATGCCAAATTTGGCCTTAATTAAATGTTGAGTAGAACTCTTGCATGGGAGTTATTTGTCATTTATGTTTGATAGTGTAAGTAGTTCAGTTTATTCACAATTTCATTATCACATTTTTAATGTTGCACAAGTTTTTTTTTTTAAAAAAAAATTATTTATTGTTTTTGTTTTGGTGCTATGCTTATTTGTTGTATTGTGCTTCTCTCATGTTGTAATCTCAAGAATGGAGAATTTGAGATATTTGTGGAGCTCACCATAGGTCTCGTTTCGATAATTTGAACTGTTTTTTTTTTACGATTTATTGGATAAAATATTTATGTAAAATATTAAGATGATTGTAGCTATATGTTGAAATCAAATTTATATTACAAAAAAATAGATGGTTATTTTTGAAATTATATTTGTCGTTCATTTTTTAAAATAAATATTATTTAAACATATAACTGTTAATATTTAATCATTCTTTGTTGTTGATAAAAAAATATATATATATTTAATCATTCTGATTTTTCATATGAATATTTTATTCAACGAGTCTTAAAAAGTGAACTGTTCGGATCATTGAAATTGATTCCAAAACAAACTTATTAAGTCTAAATGTTCTCTCAAATTAAAATGCCACGGTGAGACAAGCCAAATCCTAAATACAAGAATGTGAATAATATAAATAGATTTAGTTGGGCGTGCATAATATGAGTTCAACGCAACTTTAGAGAAGTATAGCAGCAAATACAAGTCAATAAAATAAAATGGTACATTTAAGTTATAATTATTTTATTTTTTCTTTTATAATTATTAAATTAACTAAAAAAAATTTAACCAACTTTCTAAGTGTAGTTATTTTAATTAAATTAAAATAATTAAAAAATTAAAAAGACAATTAAAATAACCAACTTTTAAATGCGCTCATTGAATCAGTTATTAATATACATGGTAGTGGAGAGAAAAACTATGGTAGTGAAATTGGACTTACTAATCATATAAAACTAGGGCTACCCGTGTAGGGGATTTTATAAATTTAAAAAAATATATATTATAAGCATATTAAAGTAATTTAATATTTTATCTTGTGATATACATGAAATTTATAAATTAATTTTTATATTTATAATCTTTTAAATTATTAGTTTAAAAAAATTAAAAAAATATATATCAATCTATCAAAAATGTTTTAGTGTTCTAAAACAAGAGTTCTAGTGGAGCTCTAGGGTGGTGGGGCCCATGTCATGTGATATTTTGGATTTTTTTTTCTTTTTTTCATTGCCAAGTGTATAGAGTTCTCTTTATCAGCTCAATTTTTAGGAGATGTATCACTTCCCTAAATCTATTTAGTGTAATTTTGATAATTTGTAATTAAAAAAAAGAAAGAAAGTTAAACTTAATTAAATGAGATTACATGAGTTATGATATACCTCTTCTTGTTATGAAAATATACAAATTTAAAAGTTATAATTAAGGCAAATATATAATTTTATTATTAAATGTGAAGTGAAGTGATATTTAACAATAATTGATATGATGTTTATGTTATTAATCCAATAATTTAAGTTACATTTCTTTTGGTTTTAATTTCATAATTAAAAATACAATATGAATATAATACGTATACGGATTTCTAGTTTTTAAGAATAAGAAGGTTTTAGAATATTTACCTTTCATCATTTTCTTTTAATTTTTTTTTTATCTAATTTGATTTTAAATTTAAATAAAAAATTTGATTTGATATGAATTATTTTAAATTTTTCATTAAATTTTTATCAATTTTTAAAAGAACTTTCATTCTTATCCCAATTTTTTTTTTTCATCAATTTTGATGAAAAAAACAATAATTTCCAACACTTCATCTTTTTAAATTTTTATCAAATTATAATTCAATAAAAAAAAAATTAAGGATTGAAGATTCTCTTAATTGGAATTATAGTGAAATAACATCTTGAAATAGTGAAAGTTTGAGTATGTGGTTGATTGAAATGTATAATTCAATTAATTCTCTTCTCATATTTGTATAAAAATTGATACTTATGACCACATCATTATAAGTTGGATTATGAAATTTTTTTGGAGGTGTCAAATATTTTTCATTTGTAAATATCCTACCTATTAAAAAAAAGAAAAAATAAAAGAAAAAGAAAAAAAATGTGTAGTTTTTGGATATGTGTTTATCAATTTTGTTTTGTGGATATAAACAACCGATGTTTCAATTTAAAAAATTAAAAGTATAAAAAAAAAATTGAGTTTTTTGGGGATAAAAGAAGCCATCTAATTTCTCTATATACTATTTTAAGATGGACTATTCTAATCACATAAAAAAAAATATAAATTATATTTAGAGATTATCCCTATATGTTATGCTATTATATGCAAATATAGCAGTAACAAATTAATTAATATATATGAAAAGTTATACTAAGTTTTCATTTTCAATTAATTGAATTATGATTAACAAACTAATAAATAGTAGCAATGGTATAATAGAATAGAAAGAGGATAAAAACACAATCAGCTTGTTTGGTTTCATTTTTTTGAAAATAGTTTTCAGAAAATTCTACTTTCTTGTTTTCGTTGTTTTTTTTTTTATTTTATGTTTTTGTTTTTATTGAATTTTTAAAAATATTTTAAGCAATTTTTAAAATTTTTAGATATGCCTAACATAAATATATTTAAAAAGTAAAAAATTTGTGAAAAAAACCTTTTAAAGATTCACTAAATACCAAAAATACAAAAAAAAAAAAAAAAAAAAAAAAAACGAGAATTCAGTACTTTTTTTTTGTATTTTTATGTATTTATTAATTTTTTAAAATATTTTTTTACAATTTTTTTTACCTTTTAGATACATCTAAGTAAAGTGCATCTAAAAAAGTAAAAAAAAAAATGCTTAAAATTTTAAAAATATTCACTAAAAACAAAAAAACACGAAAAATAAAAAACTTAGTTTTCAAAAAACTTAATCCAGAAAACTCAAACCAAGCACACTAAATGATATTTAAAAGTTTTAAATTTACCTAGTTATACAAAAATCTAATGTTATAGTACAATCTTGAATTCCCAATAAAATTTCACATTTTCTATAAAATCAAATGACAATAAAAAATAAAAAATTCGATACCCATTTTTTTATTTCAATTTTACGATTTTCATTAAAAAAACCAAAATCCAATCAAAATTCTTGGCACAAAATGGGTGTAGATACTTCGATTACAACCATCATCACTAATAATTCTTCTCCACCATGTAAACTTGTAAACAAACACAAATCTTATTAAAACCGAAACCGAAACCGAAATCAAAACCAAAACTAAACCAACAACAGAGAAAGAGAATCACACAGGAAAAAAATAAAAATAAAAAACAAATAAATTTATGGAGTGGTAGGATATTACTCCCAACAACTTAGACCTCGCTCCGCCTAATCCGTCAGCTCCTCTGTCAATGCCCACAAAATTTAGGAGTTGGAATGACTAACCATATTCTTTAAATAATATTTGAAAATTGATTAATTTGTCTCATTAAGTGATTTAAAATTTTGATAGATATATATCAAAAAAATAGATAATTATATTATTAAATCATAATTCAACTTTAGATACTGTCATATTTTTTTGAGATTTATATTTAAATTCTTATCTTCTTTATTTTTGTGTGGTTTTTATTTATTTTTTTCTTCAAATTATTTAATATGTAGTTGTGGGTTTCTATTTTTTTTTTAAAATTTAATTTATCTATGGTTTCTATTTGTTTTTAATTATTATTATTTCAGTAAGTTATAATATGAGTTAGATATATAATAGACACGTGAATTTTATTGATTTAAAATATAATAGTGTGAGATATTTTCAAATAAGATTTGTTTAGATAGAATTTAAAGATTTTTAAAATTTAAAATTGGATATTGAGAGGCAAAAGAAAGATTTTAACTGAATAAATAAAAATCATATTTATTAATTATATTTGTTTGTATATCTAATTTTTAATTTTTTGGAAATATTATCTGATTTTTTGACGAAGTGAAAAGTAAGACAAGTTTTAATATTTTCTTTTGGAAATCGATGAGAGAAATTAGAATAGAGAGATTATGAAATATTTTTATTGTCTTTCCATTTGAAATTCATAAATTAAGGGATAATTATTATTTCCAAAATAATTAAATAGGTATGGGAGAAGTTGAGAAGGGGGGATAATTATTATTTCTAAAGGGTGTGTATGGGAGAAGTCAAAAAAGTTTGGGAGAAGTCAAATAAGTGTTGAGATTTATTTATTTTTTAAAATAAAAAAATTAAGATTGAGATATTGAAACTCCTATAAGGCTTGTAAGTTAGAAACCCCTTCTCCTTATATAATATATATATATATATATATTAGTGTTTTATATGATTTTCCTAAGAAAAAAATAATTTTCAATTGGGAGTTGTGAATTCCAAATATTACAAAGGGCATGAAGGCAAGAGAATCAAATTAGACATTAATTTTTCTAACTCATGGGTTGTGGCACTTTGGTAAGGTTTTGGGGTATAAATTTTGAGATCTCAAATTTTATACTTTTCAGGGTCAACTCCTAGGGGTTCGGTGCAGTAGTCCTAGAACGGCTCTCTAGGTACTAGACGAATCGTATCCAGAGTTTGGGTGTAGAGTCGAATCCTGACAGCTGTACTCTTTCACTTAAATGGTGTGTACGTTGTGACGTCAGTACACACACCCAAGATTTGCCCCTCGTCCTACTTTGGTTAAACCGACATTAGGTAGATGATTCCGAAATCAACGGAGGACAAAGCTTGGAGAGTTTACTCGTTAACCCAAAAAAAAAATCTTTCTCCTCTCAATCAGAAAATTGAGCTCACTTTTCAAAAAATTGAATTATTTGTTTTACGTATTTTTTTAGTCAAAATTTTTAATATTTTAAGAACTTTTTTTTAGATACACTTATGAAGTATAATTTATAGAAAAAAAATCTTTAAAAAATTTATCAAATACAAAAATTTAGTATATTTTTGTATTCTTGTGTATTTATTAAAATTTTTGTATTTGATAAATTTTTTAAAATTGTGTATTTATTAAAAAATTTAAATATTTTTTCACAAATATTTTATATTTTAGGTGCATCTAAGTTATATACATCTAGAAAGTAAAAGATTTACTTAAAATATTAACTTTTTTTTTACTACAAAAACACACACACACACACACAAAATAAAAAAACTCAATTTTCAAAAAATCCATAAAAACCAAACAAGATGAATACTTTTTCTCTCAATGGGCAACAAATATAATTTCAAGAATAACCAATTTTTTATAATATTGATTTGATTCAAACGTATAGCTACTGATATCAAATTATAATAATTATTTGCATGAATGTTCTACTGAACTACTAAACGAGTCCTAAAAAGTGAATTGTTCTAATTATTGAAATGATACTTATAGTGAATTCCACAGATCCCTCAAGTTCTCTCATGTTTAAATCCTAACATAAGAGAAACCTAATTCTTATAAATAAAGCTTTGTTTAAAAATGTTTTAGGCTTGTTTTGAGAAGTAGTAAAAAGTTAGCTTATTAGCTTTTTTTTTTTTTTACTTTTTTGAAAAAATGTATAAAAAAATAAAAATAAAGAGGTAATATGATCTAAATAAGTTAATAAATCAATAATTTAAATTTTTTTTTCTCTCCCTATATTCTCAAAAAATGCCTTCATATTTCTTTGATCTCGTGCATTGTGCATGGCAAGCACTAGTTCACATGAAATTATGAACATTACGAGCCATTTGACCTCAATCATAATTTGCTTTTTTTTTTTTCGATGACTATGAAAAGGGAAAAATTATTAGTTGGTTCAACACACCACATGGTCATGTTCCTTATTAATTATAATTTATTATATTATTTTATATTTTTTAATCACCTAATATAAATTTATGAGTTTTATCATCTCTACCAATCAAAACAATATTAAAACACCACGTGATCATACTCAAGATTAACCAATAACTTATCATGAAAAGGACCATTCAATTTTTTATTTTTATTTTTTATAAACATTGTTTGAACTAAATTAAATAAATAAAGAAATAAATAAATCACTTTATTAGATGAACAAGTTGAACTAAATTCACTTTATTATGTATACACTGATTATTTTAAAAAAAAGATACATTCTTCATAGATAACTGGATCATCGACAAAAAAAGTGACCCAATCAATGAAATAACAAAACAAACACAACTTTAAACTGAAAGAAAAATGCCTTAGACCCCCAGTGGGGTGACCCCACCACCCCCACTGTTTTTTGATTGGTTCATATATATATATATATATATTTTTTGTCTTCCACTTGTTGCCCCACACGTGGAGGTGGGAGTGCTGGGAAAACTGAAAAATATGCCAATTGATCTTAATCAAATTTCGTTGTCTACTTGTGCACGCATACAAAAACAATCACTACAAAAAATTACGATTGTAAAGACTAAAATTTAGAGATAAAATTATTTTTTAGAGATCAAATATTTTTTGTTACGAAAAGTATCATTATTATATTTTGAGCAACGAAAATTAGACATTAGTAATGAATTATTATCTTTTGGGACCTAATTTTTTGTCTCAAAAAATAAATCATTTTGAGACTAAATTATTTTGTCCGTAAAAGTGCATTTGTTAGTGACATTTTCAAAATTTTGTCACTACAAACCTTGTTTTTGATTTTTTGGGATGACCTTTTAGCAACTATCCTCACGACCATAGAAATTGGTCCCTAAATATCTTTTGTAACAAAATTTTTACTTTTAGAGACCAAAAAATTTGGTCTCTAAAACTCTCATATGTTATAGTGAATAATGTTATATGTATCGATTGATATATTAATTAGTATATTAATAAATGAGGATGTGATATAATTTTAAAATTTTTAAATATTTATAATTTATATAATGGGTGGAATTATAATTTAAACCAACGTATACAAGAAATGTGAATCCAAAAATTACATGGCACACATTCACAGGCCAAACTACGTTCTACGAAATATCCCCTACAGTAGGCGCATCGGGAGTTAATGGTCCTGTTTGGTGTACCTGTTAAAACAGATTATAGATTATAACTTAACAGATTATAGATTATGACTTTAATCAGAAGCTGTTAATCTGTTTGATATAATTGTTGGATTATAGATTTAAGTTGCTGAGTAGTGTTTGTTAAATAAGCTGTGAAGTAGTTTTTTCAATTTACTTTTATTTTTTATTATTCACTATTTGTTTACATTTCTCATAAAAATTAATAATAATTCTATAGTCCATTTGGGTTTTTCTCTATTTTTAAAAAAATAAAAAATAAAAAAATTTAAGAGCATAATCGTGAATTAACATGTCCACAGCAGAAGCTGATAATCAGAAGTAAGGGGTGAGTAGCTTCTCAGAATCAATTTTTTTGACTTAAAATAAGTTGTTAGAATCAAAAGTTATTTGAAATAAGTTTAACCAAACAGTCCAAAATAATTTTTCAAAAGTCAGAAGCTATAAATTGGCTCAAAAAAGCCTCACCAAACACCCATAATAATGTCCTTGGGTGTTGGAACTGAAGTGAGAAGGTGCGAGTGACCTTTAATGTTAAAGGTGATCCCACATTTGATATTCGAATAGGGAAATGCTAGGTTTCATGAAAAAGGGATCATAAAAACCATCATGAAAAGATCTGCACCGTTAGATCATGAAAGCCATACCTGATCTAACGGTGCAGATCCTTTCAAGATGGTTTTCATGATTTTTTTTTCATGAAACCTAAGCATAACCCATTCGAATACTCATCAAAAGGACGGATGCAATTCATATGAAGAGATTGATCGCAATCGCCACAATGATAGAACCAATATTTTGGGTCTATGTCTTCCTCGCAGATTTCACATATATACTCCTCATTGTCATTTGTTTGGTCTTTGACAGGAGAGGAGTAGGTTAGGGTGAATGGATGTTCATCGTATCTGTGCCTAACCGTACGTGTCATAAGAACACACCTTTGACATACATTGAAATTGCAAGTCTCACATAAAAACCCAAACTCAGTAGAAACATCACATGCATTGCAACCAAATCATGTCTGATAGTGTGCTGAAGGGATACACACCCAATATCAAGGAAGAAGTCGCATTCAGAACAACTGAATTTAAACAAATTGTAATATATGCTGCAACATAGACAAAGATATGGATGAAAATTTGTGGTCAAGCAAAGTGGGTGCTGTGGGTGACATGGGTGGTGGAGTGTACTGGGTAACTCTGCACAATACTCATGGAGTAAAAAGTTGCATTGAACACAATGGTAAAATGGGCCCGAGCATTTTTCTTCACTCTCTACCTCATTCAAGAGGGGTAAGTTGCTCTCAGAGTGTGACTCTGGTCTATTTGTTTGTTAGAAAAATATAAAGTGTGTTCATGACTAAAATGTCTAATCTCTGTTGCTTCTTTATACTTCCCCGCTACTTTGATGTGATTGACGAATAGAGTTCTCAGATCAACAGATTCATCGGCTGGCAAGGTGATCCGACTTTCAACTTCAATCTCTGCATCGCAATCCCTGAAACCAAAAAAAATGAATAGTTTGTAATCAAAGTAAATCACTAACCCAAAACAAAAAAATAAGAGTCAAACAGGAAAATATCAACTTGGATAGCTCAGTATTTGATGTTGCTTTTCCCGAATTAAGCTTGATCTTATGTTCAGTCTCTACTTCGCAATCCCTGAAACCACATATCCAAGATTGGAGCGTTATCAAAAGATATAATAATAATAATCAAATCAAATTATTCACAGAAAGTTAAAAGAAAAATGTTGCAAGGCAGAAGGGTCAACGACGTGCTTGGAATTGGAATGCTCCGTCTTTGATGCCGCGCAGTTTACATGGACAAAATATGTGCATTTGGAGTCGGAACAATAATAAAGCCAATTTCTTCTGTACAATTGCTTGTTACAGATTCTGCAGCCATCGTGTCTATGTGTATTATGTGTATATGGAATAGAATAGATGAGGGTGAGAGGGTGTGGATGGTGATGATCACCAAGTTTAATGGTGCTAGGTAATGAATTAGCACATTTCTGGCTGACCCAGAATCCACAGGTGGTACATAAGTAGGAGGTGCCTCCGTGTTCTTCACCACAAGCATCACAAAAGAACGTGGCTGACTTCTCCAAGGGGATCAACTGATGTGGGTGACATTTGAGCTTAATCCTCTGTTGAATATTGGACACCACCGAAGCACACCTTATGTCGACATCGAACTTGCATTGAAAGCAATTGTAAACGAATCGGTCGCAATCTTCTCTACAAACATCGCACGTGCAAGAATAAGGTGGCTTTGAAAGGAGAGTAAGGGGGTGTTCAGGGTGAGCAGGATGATATGTCATTTCCCGGGGTAGTTCTGCACATGATTTGTGCAAGAAAAACTCGCATTTGGTGCAACCATAGGATAGACCTGAGATGGGTTGCCGACACCCGTAGCAATGAACTTTCACACCTTCCTCCATGTAGTCTGTCCTTAGGATCAATGGATGGTCATGACTGAAGTGTTCAAGCTCCATCTCTCTCTCTCTCTCTCTCTCTCTCTCTCTCTCTCTCTCTTCTTGATGGTAAATCTTGAAAATGTTCTAGGCAAGAACTCGATAATATAATAACCCTAAAGTAAGAAAAGTATCCGTTCTATTAATAATTACAATAAAGCTACGCTTCATGAAGAAGCCTTCGTGAAAACATCAGAATTTGGGCGAAGCTACTGTTCACAAATATATAAATATATATATATATATTTATTTTTTTTTTTAAAAAAAAAAAAGAGGGAAAAGAGAAACCTGAAACGTAAAGGGGAGAGAATTCTCACCGCTCTCTCACCGGGGAAACTACTCTCTGCTCACTCTCCCTCTCCTCTATTTCTCATCAAACTGCCCTGGACATTGAGGGTTTGTTTGGTTTGTTCTTGGGAGAATTGTTTTTGAAAAAAATTTTAGAGAGAGAGTTTAGAAATTTTTTTGGTTTGTTTGGTTGTATATTTTAGGAGAGTTGTTTTTTTCGGAGTTTGGGATGATTTGATATTTTGGGAGAATTTGAGTAAATGTGAGTGAGAGAAAAAGTGATTGAGAATGATAGAGAAGAGAGAAAAAGTGATTGATTGATGTGTAAGAAAAAGAAAATGATTTTGAAATTTTTTTGAGAAAAACTCAAACCAAACAATTTTTTAGAAATTTTTTTCTAAAACTCATCTCCCAAATACAAACCAAACATACCCTGAGTGTTCTGTTCTCTCTCTCTCTGCTTTACTTTTCATTTTCACTTTCACTTTCACTTTTTTCTTTTTAAAATTAGTTTCTTTTCTCTTTTTAAAATTAGGGCTGGTTTGGCTTAGCCTAAATAAGTTAAAAAGTCAAAAAGTTACTCCAAAATCCAAAAGATATCACTATTCATCCAAAAAAATCAATTAAAAAAATCAATTTTCTTCAAAAAAAAGTACACACTGAATTGATGTGTGTGCAGTTGCTGTGGGCGGCAGTGGAGAAAAAAGAAATGATTGGGTGTGGTTTTTACACACACCGTTGTTCGTCCCATGGGGGCCATCACGGGTCCCGTTTTGATAATCTGAACCGTTCAATGTGTAGAAATCGTCGAGTACTATATGTCTGCAAAAAATCACATTGATCGGATATCGATAACTATATGATCAAATCAGTTATGTACAACAAATGGATGGTGTTATAATTAATGATTGAAAAATAAATAAATCTGATCAGATAGATATCGATATCCGATTAATGTGATTTTTGATAGGTACATAGTGTTCGACGAGTTACACACATTGAACGGTTCAGATTATTAAAATGGGACCTGTGATGACCCCCATGGGCCAAACAAAACCGTCCAGTGCTTTGTACAAAAATTAGCCAATAATTTCCAACTCCAATTCACTCCTGCCGGTTGTACTGCTGGGGCCCACCCCTCTCTAATCATCTCCTACACACTTTTTTTATACAATTTTTTAATACACATTTTTTCATAAAAAGTCAAAAAGTTAACCCAAACCTCCATATTTTTTTCTCAACTTTTTTAGTCCAAAAAGACAAAAAGTACACTTTTTTAGGACACTCCAAATCAACCCTAATAGTTTCTGAGGTGACTTATATCTATCTAATCACAAATTTTTAGATTTTTTTTTTATATTTCTCAGTCATTCAATATAAAATTATAAATCTTAAAGATTATTTAGAATGTTCTTAATAAATATATTTTTTGATTATTTATAAAATATAAATTAAATTTAAGGTGATAAAAAAAAAAAATGATACAGGGCTTGTTTGGTTTGTTTTTGGGAGAGTTGTTTTTAAAAAAAATTTGGGAGAATTGTTTTAGAAATTTTTTTGGTTTGTTTGGTTGTATATTTTGAGAGAAAATTTTTTTGTGGGAGTTTGGGATGATTTGATATTTTGGAAGAATTGAGTAAATATGTGTGAGAGAAAAAGTGATTGAGAAGGAGAGAGGATAGAGAAAAAGTGATTGATTGATGTGTAAGAGAGTGAAGTGATTTTGAAAATTGTTTGAGAAAAATCTCAAACCAAACAAATTTTGAGAAATTTTTTTCTAAAATTCATCTCCCAAATTCAAACCAAGCAAGCCGATAATTTTTTTTAATTTTTTTACTTTTGTGAAAAATACCAAACCTAACCTTACTCTCTCTATCCATCAAAACACTGAAATATGTAACTTCTCCCATAAAGGTGCTCTCTGACAATATACCAACAAACTTCCTGGAGGTTTTCTTTCATGAATGCTTCTTCGGCAAGCAAAGCATTATTGGATTCCCTTCAAGTGCTCTTGGAAATATGTAAAAAAAAGAGATTGAAACTTATAGGTGATTTGAAATGATCTAAATAAATATATTTTTTAATTTTTTATGAAATATAAGTTCGATATGGTTGAATTTAAAGTGATGTGATAAAGAAGTGATGTGATTTAAAAAAAAATAATGTAATCTAAATAGGATAGTGACTTTTTAACTTTTCTACGTTATGACAAACAAGATTGTACTTTTAAAATCATTTCTAATAATGTATTTAATAAGTTTCAAATTTTGATTTATTAAATATTCCAGTCTAACATTAATGTCACATTATTAGGAATTATTTAATAGTAATAAATAAAAAGATAAATTACAAATACATCCCCTGAAGTTTACTTAAAATAAGAATTGTTCCTTGTGATTTAAAAAATTATAAATACCTCCCTGTCAGAATTTTTTATTTAACAGAATTAATTGAAAAAGTGAAATTTCTAACTGTTCACCTATACAATAATAAAATTATCTGAATTATTAATTGAAATAAAATTTTAATATTATTAAAAACTGTTAATTAACTTGATGATTTATTAACAAAATTACTTATTTGTTATGAAATTAGAAATCTTAAGAGGCATAATATAATTTTTAAAACCACAGGGGATAATTTATAATTTAAGCAAATCTAAAAGGATGTGTTTATAATTTACCCTAAATAAAAGGATGTAACATTGTTAAAGTGGATTTACCTTTAATCAAGTGAGTTCATTTACGATTGTTCATAACTTCAAAAATACTATATCATACACAAGTTATGATATTTTCAAATTCAGTGGTGTTACATATACCAACTAATGTACTAACTAGTGTATCAACACTAGTTATGACATTATTATTGACCCCACTCATTATACAAATTACAAATATAAAAAATATCTTAAATTATGTCACATTATCAATTGATATACTTTCTTATCTCACTACCCCGGACATTGAGTGTTCTGTTCTGTTTATTTCTCTCCTTGCTGTACTTTTCACTTTCACTTTCACTTTTTCTTTCTCTTTTTAAAATTAGTTTGTGGACCCATAAAAAGAAAAATTATTGATTGATTTAAAAACATTACCTAATCATATCTTTTACTAATCACAAATTTTCATCTTTTCTTATATTTCTCAATCATTTAACATAAAATCGTAAATCTTACTCTTTCTACCAATCAGAACACACCTGAAATGCTATGTAACTGTGCCACAAGACCAACAAATAACTTCTCGCATGAAAGTGCTCTCTGGCAATATACCAACAAACTTCCTCAAGGTTTTCTTTCATGAAGGCTTCTTCGTCAAGCAAAGCATTATTGAATTTCAAGTGCTCTTGGAATATGTAAAACAAAAATGATTGAAACACTTACTTTTAAAATCATTTCTAATAATGTATTTGATAAAGTTTAAATTTTGATTTATCAAAAATTTCAATCTAGCATCAATGTCATATTATTAGGAATTATTTACGAATGATAAATAAAGGGATGTAACATTATTGTGAATTTACCTTTAAATCAAGTGAGTTCATTTACAGTTGTTCATAACTTAAAAAAAATTATACCATATATAAATTATGATATTTTCAAATTTGATCACTTTGTCTCATAATTAAGTTGTTTCAACACTATATTTGATAACTAAAGAGAGAGAGAGAGAGAGAGAGAGAGAAAAGAAAAGAAAAGAAAAGAAAAGAAATGATTATGTAAGTTATAAGAGAAATAAAAAATTTTGTAATTTTCTCCCTCTTTTTTGATTAAGAGAGAAATGAAAAGAAAAAAAATATTAATTTCTCTCTTATCTTATTTGGTTAAGTTATATAAAAGAAATAAAATTATATAATATTATGTTACCAAATTAGCCTTTTATAGGTGTTAGTCTCCTTATTTCTTCTATATCTAAAATGGTAATTTTTGTATTATAACAAAATAGTATAGACACTTGGTCCAACCGTCCAAATTCAAATGTTTTTTTTGTTGTAGATACTTGTTGGTCAAATTTCTTATTTGTTTTGACAGATCAAACCATGGTTGGTTTCAACATATCATTGTTGGTAAAAAATTGAACAGATAAAAAAAAATTTGAAAAGATAAAAATTGAACATATAAATTTTGGACAGATAAAAATTAGGACAAGAATTTCACACATATAGAATTGAATAGATAGAAATTTTACAAAAATAGAATTTCAACAAATAAGGGAAAAAATTAAACAGATAGAGCAAAAAAATTGAACAGATAGTTAGAAAAATTGAACAGATAATAAAAAAAGTCAACAGATAAAAAAAAAAGTCAACACATAAATTAAGGGATAAAATTGAGAACAAAATGTCTTTCCAAAATAATAAAAGAATTTCTCACCAAACTATTTCATAAAGGGTGAACCTCTCACCAATAAAAAAAATCTACAGGAGCTAATGTTTTATACATTCTTTAGATTGGTTTTATATATTCTTTAGATTAATCTTTGGCCAAAAAAAAAAAAGAGGAGGTTTTAAGTTATAACCAAACCACCACAATATAACCAAAAATCACTTTAATCCTAACTAACAATCAAAATAGAATCATAACTAATATTACCATGGATAATAAAAAAATTGAGCCTGACAATCATAATTAGTCATAACTGCACACCACTTAACTTATAATCATAACCACAAACAAGATATATAGTACATCTTGAAAAAAGGTTTTGGATTATAAAAGTTCTCACATTTTATAGTCACTAGATACGAGGCAATGTCATTGATATTAATAAATAAAACTCACTACTTTTGTGTCTAGTGAGTAAGATAAGGGGTGCAATTGGGGTTCAGACATGTTGAAGGATTGCTCTAGACAATTTCCAAAGAGGTCAAATTTTGTACCCTGTAAACAATTTCTAAATATTTGTTATTGTTCCTTAGTAAAATCTCTTATGACTCCCAATAACCACACCATGAAGGAACAAAAATGTTCATAAGATTCAATTGTGTGCTAGATTTAAAGACTACCATTCTTATTTCATATATTTTTGTCCAAGTTAAATGTAAATTTTGGTGAATACAGAGTCAGAATTATTGGCTAAAATTCTTGCATATCAATAGAAATTTAATGGTTCAAATCTTTCGTGTGCAAGTGAGACTTACTCTTTATATATTTAAAATACAACAAAAGTGGAATAATTTTATGAATAACTATTTATTTTAAAATGTTTTAATATTTCTTTTTTGTGGTGCATTGCACACGCTAATTACTAGATCATATGAACATTAGGAGCCATTGGACTTCAATCATAATTTGGGCTTGTTCATGACTATGAAAATGACCATTCAAATTATTTTGTCAATTTATAAACATTGTTTGAACTACATTTTAAAAATATATAAATAAATAAAAATCAGTTTATTAGTTGAACAAGTTGAACTAAATTCACTTTCTTATGTAACCACTCATTATTTTCGACCCCGGGGGGGGGGGGGAAGTCAAAATCGTTTTACCTATCCTTCATGGATAATTGGGTCATCAACAGAAAAGGTCGCCCAATTGTAACAAGTCCGCGAGGGACCTCGCTACAGTTCGGACTCGATTTGTGCCACGGTTCTAAATCTTGAACCAAAGAGTCCAAATCCGGCAAATCGTTTTGAAAACAGATTTTTTTTTTTGAAAGAAGTGCCAAACATGGACTGCTTTGCCAGATACAGAGTCGCCACCTAAATATTTTTTAAATGGGAAATTTAGGAAACCCTAACTCGGTGCCAAAGGCCACGTGTCCGTCATCACCAAAGTTGGCTCGGGAACTTGGGTACGATTGGGGAAGGTCACATCGTGAGCACCCCCGCTCGCCCGGTCAAAGACCGGCCTCTACTAACCATGATATCTGTTTTTGAAAACTTTGTATGTTCTTATTCCGGTTATTAGCCTAGGTTACTATGTGATGCGCACAGCATACAAGTATAGACTGAGTCGCCTGAATTGGAACAAAACATTTCATGTTTGTTTGTTTGTTTAAAAATGGTTTGATGGTGCTACCCGCAAGTAGGCTAAGACGTGGATTTGCCACCCTCGGATGGGCTTAAGAAAACATGATTTTGCCACTATCTAGTGGGCTTAAAACAAACAGTCAATGATTTGTTCCAATCCAAATAACTCACCCTCCACCCACAGGCATTCAAGGCAGTTATATCACATAAGCATATAGCCTCATGGCAAGCATGCTAACATGGCAACACTCACACGCATGCAAGGATGCTAAAGCATAAAACTCACCGAGTACTCCAAGCCAAAACAGAAACTACATTAGAAATCATGCATGATCCTAAGTATACAGAAATGCCTAATGCAACACATGCAAAAATGCAATTATAGCAGGCTCGGCTATTCTAAACATGGCATATGGAATGCTACAACTAACATGTATTCAATTTGGAATTGAAATACAAATGCAGTTAGTATGATGCGTCGAGCCCGGTGCGTGCAAAACAGATGAATGATGCAAACATGCTGTCATACTGTATGTTAATTGAAATATGCCCTAATCTAACCATCATAAGCAGGTAAATAAAAGGGAAGAAAGACGTGGGGTTGGAAGACATACATCACACTCACCCACACTTATTACAATTATGCCCTCGCGCAGAGGGTCCAAATAAATATACAGTCCGAATAAAAGAATATTACAGTCCGAGATAATAAATACACAAATTCCTAATTAATTATCAAATTAAATAAGAAAGCTGTAAACTGGCATGCAAGCCAGGGACTGCCTTGCCTCCGCCCTGAATAATGAAATGATGCATCTTGGGCTGCCTTGCGCGGAAATCCACTGGGATGCCCCAATTAGCCTCTGTTTGCGATGTTTCTCGAAATGCGTGCCAGACTCCGAAAAGTTACTGATTCTTCATTTTGCTGCAACAGAGAGCAGGAAAGGGGCATAGCAATGTATTTCACAAATATATGCATGCCTCGATTCTCGTGCCACCAATCACGCATATCGATGCGTGGTGGCCGAGGAGCCGAATTGCACAACTCAATATGGGGTGAATACAGATGAATGCTACAACAAAACCTAACTCCATCATGGATAATCCGGATTGTCGGTGACTTGGGAATTGAGACCCGTTCCGTCACTCGGGGTGCGAAACGTGCCTCGTTTCCCGTGCCCGGGCTAACTCCTATCCCGAACACTATGCAATATGCATGATATGCATGAAATGTAGCTAATATGCAATCCTAACATACACAATGTTATGAAAATGAGATGCCTCGAAATGCGTGCCCACGGGCACGCAAACCGAGAAAATGGCATGAAATATGATATACAATGAGACTAAAATGAAATGCCTCGAAATGCGTGCCCACGGGCACACAAACCGAGGAAATGGCATACGGAATGCAATGATGGGCTTACGCCAACGTGAGAGGGCCTCAGCCACACTCACATAGACTGCCGTCGGATAAAAAAGAAGTGCCTCGGAATGCATGCCCGCGGGCACGTAAACCGAGGCGGTGACATACAGGCATGAAATAACAAATTGGGCTTACACTAACATGATAGGACCTCAGCCGCACTCACATAAGCTGCCGAGAGATGAGAATGAGCTGCCTCGAAATGCGTGCACACGGGCACGCAAACCAAGGCAGTGGCATACGCAATGCAAATGACATGGAAAATGCAAATTGGGCTTACACTAACATGAGAGAGCCTCAGCCACACTCACATAAGCTGCCGAAAGATGAAAACAAGCTGCCTCGAAATGCGCGCACACGGGCACGCAAACCGAGGCAGCGACATACAGGCATGAAATGGCATGCAAATGAAACGTGGCATATGGCATATGAAAAATGCAAATTTCAGTAGCTAAAATGATGCACAAATAGCCCCCGAATTATGACAAAATTACACCCGATGCCCGAAATGCAATGTTATGCACCCGAAACGGCCTACAGCCCTACTAAACATGCACAATATGGACATAACATGTAAAACAGTAGCAAGGCAGCCCCTAAACTAGCATTTTTTCAGTACAAAGTATGGCCAAACAATGATCACAAGTATGGCAAAAATAGCTTGCAAAAATGGGGAAAAAGAGGAGAATTACAAAGCAAGTGGTATATACAATGCTCAAACTGAAAAACACAGTTCTACAAAATTAAAGAGAGGCCAAAAATATGCACATTTACAAGAGATGACATCCCCCAATTCAGTATGTGGATAGGCTAAACATAGCATGCAAAATAATGAGCCAACAAAGGCTATAACATGAGGTACCAAAAGCATGCATCAAACAACCTAAGACCCTTAACAAAACATTATGAGAAGGCCAAAACAAGGCTCTTTCCAGGCCTGATGAAGACTCAAAACAGAAGCCAAATAAGCTCAAAGGGGCATGCCAAATAGAAGTAGAACATGAATTCAAAGCAAGTGGCATGTAGAGCATGAAAACCAGGTTGATCCCTTCTTCAATGTTGAAGAGGGGCTCAAAATAAGCACAATATTAGTTCATGAGATGCTCCAAATCAGATCACAAATAGGCCAAATAAATCATGCAATTTTACGGAAAATATGGAGGATTACAAAGAAAGTGCATAATAGAGAGGCCAAACATGATTGAGCCCTTCTTCGAAGTTGAAGAAGGGTTCAAAATAGGCCCACTCATAGTATATATCAGGCTCGAAAATAGATCACTCAAAAGCCAAACAAAGCATGCAATTTATTGGCCTAAAGAATGGTATTGAAAGAGGTGCATCATGGAGACACCAAACAGAGCTGAGCCCTTCTACAAAGTTTTAGAGGGGCTCAAAATAAGCCTAAAACCAGTAGGGGTCGGAGCCCAAAACAAAAGGCAAATAGGGTAAAGAATTGACTCAAAATTGTGCTCAAAAAAAGGAAATAGAGTCTTACCCTTGAAGATCTAACTTTGGTGGCTTCTTGGCTTCAATTTGTTGATCCTTAGCCTTTGAAAATCACTCCTTTGCTGCTGAAATGGAGGTGGTGATGGTGGTGCTTAGGGTTGATGAAGAGAGGAGCTAGAAACTTGAAGCTTTTTAGGGTTTTTGGCTATGGAAATGGAGGTTTTGGAAGAGAGGCTCTTGAGATGAAATTTTGTAACCTCAACAAAGGAGCTGTCCAGCCCCTTAAGAGGACCAAAAAGGGTGTAAAAGGGGAGGGAAATGCATCCAAGCTTTCCCTCCCAAAATATCCCCCGGAGGACAGGGATATTTTGAAAAGCAGCTGGACAGCTGTAAAGGGTTCAAAAGCAGAAAGCTGGCCGGCCAGGTGGATTTCTTGAAGGTGGCCGGCCGGCCACCCCAACTGGTCAGCCAGCCACTCCCCCTGGCCGGCCGGCCATGGCCAAAAAAAGAAGTGAAGAATTGCTGGCCGACCACCATGTTTTGGTGTCCTCCCAGGTGTGTAGAACAAGGTTCCAAGGTTGGAATTTGGCAACTCTGAAACAGGAGTCACAACATTGAACTTCAGGGAGAGGCTCAAAAATGAAAGTAACAATTACTGGCCGACCAGTACTTTTTAGGGTCCTCCCATGTTCCCTCATCACAAATATGTAGTCTCGGCTCGAAGAAAATATCCCTAGGGTGTTCAACATTAGCCCGGAAGTGAGCAAAACGGACGCCGGAGGAGCGAAACTGGTTTTTCTGAGACAATTGTTGTCCTCCCACCCTCCAGTGATCTTCCTGGTGCTAAAACAGAGGTACCTGCCAAAATTGAACAAAAACTAATGCAAGATGAAAGCTCGGGGACCAAAACCGCGCGGTTCGGGGTCCCGGAAATGGGCTGCAGACACCGAAAGTGGTGTTCGGCCACGAAGTGGGTATCAGAGGCCCCAGTGTCCCTCGAAATGATAAAACAGAGGCACTTGCCAAAAATGAACAAAAACCGATGCAAAATGAATGCTCGGGGCTCAAATCACGCAGTTCGGGGTCCCGAAAATGGGTTGTAAGCACCGAAAGTGGCGTTCGGCCACGAAGTGGGTATCTAAGACCCCAGTGTCCCTCGAAAGGGAGTAAATAAGATGTATGCCAAAAATCGGAGGAATCGAAGATGGTTAGACGGTCCCGAACTGAGGCACACGGCCTGACGGCTTCGAAAACCGGGAACCGGGCTCCGAAATGGGCAAAATGGCCTACGGCCACGAAATGTAGCCTACGGCCATTGAGAGATGGTCTACGGGACCTCTCCCTCCCCTCAGGAAGAAAAACAGAGAAAACCGAGCCTGGTTCGCAAACCGAGGCAAGGTACAGAAAGAGCCCGGAAGTCCGGAGGCCAGGCTCGCGGCCGCGACTCTAAAACTTCTGGACGAGCACAATATGCAACATCACCAAGCGCTCAATCGGTGACGTCTGAGTCTTAAGGTCGGTCAAAAATGGAGTGTCTACACCAATCAATAAAGAGCAAAACAAACACAACTTTAAATTGAAAAATGTGCCAATGGATCTTCATCAAATTTCATTGTCTACTTATTCACGTACAAAAAATGTGGATCCAAAAATCATAAGGTGCACATTCATATGCTATACTAAGATCTTTGAAAGATTCACCACAATAGTCGCATAGGGAGTTGTTGATGTCCTTGGGTCTTCGAACTAAAGTGAGAAGGTGCGGGTGATCTTTAACGTTAAAGGTGATCCCATATTTTACATTCGAATACCAATCAAAAGGCCGGATGCAATTCATATGAAGAGATTGATCGCAATCGCCACAATGATAGAACCAATATTTAGGGTCTATGTCTGTCACGACCCAAACCCGGCCCTATGGGTTTAGCACCGTAACCGGCCAGTAATCCGAGATTACCGAAGGCCTGCTTAACAGTAGTACAGTAAAACAGAGTTTAGGGCCTGGCGGAAGCCAATACAGTAAATAAATAATGTCCATTGAACTGTGACAGTCTGTATGCCAAAAAGATTTTTCATGCATTCACACATGTAGAATAGTACAGTCTATACAAAAATTTACAGTCACACAGTACAGGGACTTAATCCCTTGATAGCAGTACAGTTAGTAGTTGACAGTCTATACAGTAATCCCAAACAGTACGGAGACAGACGGGAGAAAAACAAAACACTCCAAAGCCATAGCATGGCAACTCGGAACCTCGCAGTGAGGCACATAGGCTGGCTTGACAAAACTGGAGTCTAACCCACGCTCCTAGCTCCGATCTGGTGGCTGAGCACCTACATATATATATAAACAGTGAGCTAAAGCCCAGTGAATAACATAATGCGTAAAGAGGTTAAGAATGGAATGTCCTTACAGTAATGAAAACAGTTCATTGATTTAGTATATCAGTCATTCAATCATATGTGGTACATCCATTAGCATAGCAGTACAGTGAAACAGTAGGTCTTAAAAGACCGGACAGTAAATGATGGCCATCAGTCGGTAAACAGTAATGGTTCCACGAGGGAACCGACAGAGATCTCTGTAACAGTAACAGTAACAGTAAACAGTAGGTGCTAAGGATGCCACAGTACAGTTCAGAAATAAAGGACATACATTCATTCAGTAACAATATCAGTTCAGTAAACAGTACAGTTAATCATTTAGAAAATAATTATAATTTAACATAACTTTACAACATTGTTACTCACAGAGTTTGGGCTACGGTACGCTAGAGCGTGTCTCCTCAGTCGCCAACCCTACACAGTTCACAGGTTGAACACACACTAAGCTACACAGTTGGGAAATGTCATAACTTAATCCCTAATTTACCTTGGTGTGTTCTACATCTATATCCTCATTAAGATGCCTTAAACTAGGCCTAAGAATGCCTAGAATGGAATGAGGATGCCAAAATACACTTAGAAAACATTTTGCAAAGTTTGCTGAAAATAGGAGCCTCGCTCGAGCGAGCCTTCCTTCGCTCGAGCGAGATTCCAAAATCAAAGGCTTCGCTCGAGCGAGAAATCCTTCGCTCGAGCGGTCTGTAAAAATGCAAAGGTACTGGATGCTGGAATTTAACGCGCGATGCTCGCTCGATGCCCGCTCGAGCGGAGCCCTGGACAAAGGTGCTCGCTCGAGCGAGGAATCCTTCGCTCGAGCGAGGAAGCCAAATCTGGAATTCCCAAATTTGCCTCCCAAGCTCAAACCAAGCATTCTACCACTCTGAACTCGACCTCTTGGGCCCAAATTCTGGAAAACATATCTAAATTCATTGTATAACAAGTTTCAAAGCTCAATTTATGAATTCAAGCCCCAAAGGTGAGTCAATTAAAACCATATTTCAAACCCAATTTCATAAACATGGAGAAATGCAAACATGCATGAAATCCAACCATTTCAAAGCTCCAATTTGATGTTCTAGTGAGCCATTTGTACCAAAAACAAGTTGAAATCATGGACTAAACTTAAACATGAGCATGCATGTACAATTCTACCATGAATTCAACTCAAAACTCATTCTTTCAACCATGCATGCATGAATCCTAGCATAATTCACCATGTATGAGCTACAACATGACTTAGTTCTACAATGGAGCATGAAATATGCAAGACTTAGCTCAAGGACAACAATAGAAGATGAATTCCTTACCTAGAGTTTCAATTTCAAGGTGTGGAGCAAAATTTTGCCAATTTACACTGCAATTCCTCAAGGTTCAAGCTAATCCCCCAAGTTCTAAGCAAAACCACCAAAATGAACTCAATTCTCCCCTATTTCCTCTCTTGGTCGGCTAAGTGTGAGAAAAGGCTGATGAAATGAATTTGTTCAAGTGTAATACAAGTCCCTAGTTGTGTAGGATAGTGGCCCACTTAGTGGCAATTTGGTAAATAAGTCAAACTTTGCCTTTTATCAATATTTAATCTAATTTAATCATATCTAATCATATTTTCAGTAAATACGCCATAAAATCACATAAATTCCAATGATTCTAAAACATCAATCTATCTTCGATTCGGCCGCCGATAAGGCCTTCAATTTGCAGTTTAAACATAAAAACACGAACAGATAATCAATTAATCGAAAAGATAAAAATGCAATACAATAGATATGCTCAGTCAATTTAGTTCCCATTTTCAATCAGTCTGTTCTGTATGTCAGTTAGTTCAATTATCTGTCATAGGCAGTCCAGTTTAGCAATAATCAGTAAGTAATTCGATAATTTATCGGTAAACGGTACGGGGGTTGTTACAATGTCTTCCTCGCAGAGTTCACATATATACTCCCCATTGCCATTTGTCTGGTCTTTGAGAGGAGAGGAATAGGTTAGGATAAATGGATGTTCATCGTATCTGTGACTAACTATACGTGTCATAAGAGCACACCTTTGACATACACTAAAATTGCAAGTCTCACATAAATACCCAAACTCAACAGAAACATCACATGCATTGCAAAAGCTTCGAAGGCCTTGTTTGGTTTGTTTTTGAGAAACAAATTTTGATAAAAAATTTCTAAAATCACTTTTTATCTTCTACATTTCAATCAATCACTTTTTCTCTCTCCTCTCTCATTCTCAATCACTTTTTTTCTCACACACATCTACTCGACTACAACAAAATATCAAATCATCCTAAACTCCCACACTCCAAAATTATTTCTAAAATATACAACCAAACAAATCAAAAAAAAATTTAAACTCTTTTCCCAAGATATTTTTTGAAAATTTATCTCCCAAAATCAAACCAAACACACCCTTCATGTCTAATAGTGCGCAGTAGAGATGCACACCTAATATCAAGGAAGAATTTGCAGGCAGAACAATCGAATATAAAAAATGTGTAATCTGTGGTGCAACATCAACATAAATACGGTCAAGCAAAGTGGGTGCTGTGGGTGACATGGGTGGTGTATTGTACTGGGTAATTCTGCACAATACTCGTGGAGTAAAAAGTTGCAAAGAACACAATGGTAAAATGGGCCTGAGATTCTTCGTGCACACGCATTGCATTTTTCTTCATTCTTCGCCTCATTCAAGAGGGGTAAGTTGCTCTCAGAGTGTGAATCCTGGTCGATTTGTTTGTTAGAAAAAATATGAAGTGTGTTCATGACTAAAATGTCAAATCTCTGTTGCTTCTTTATAGTTCCCCACTAACTTGATGTGATCAATGAATAAAGTTCTCAGATCAACAAATTCATCAGCTGGCAAGGTGATCCGATTTTCAACTTCAATCTCTGCTGCCTTGTGTAGACGTCCCCGAACGTCCCGGGAGGGAAATCCCGTTTTGTTCATTTGGGCTCACTATAGTTCAGGACTCAAAGTCACGGTCCTGTATCTAATCTCGCAGAGTGCAATGCAAGACCGATGAATCATCAAAGAATCCAAATCCGGCAAATCGTTTTTAAAAACATATTTTTGAAAGAAGTGCCAAACATGGACTGCTTTGCCAGATACAGAGTCGCCACCTAAATATTTTATTTTGGGAAATTTAGGAAACCCGGACTCGTGCCTAAGGCCACATGTCCGTCATCACCAAAGTTGTCTCGGCTCGAGAACTTAGGTACGATTGGGGAAGGTCACTTCGTGAGCACCCCCACTCGCCCGATCAAAGATCGGCCTCTACTAACCATGATATCTAGTTTTGAAAACATTATGCGTTCTTATTCCGGTTATTAGCCTAGATTTACTATGTGATGCGCACAGCATACAAGTATAGATTGGATCGCCTGAATTGGAATAAAACATTTCATATTTATTATTGAAAGCGGTTTGATGGTGCTACTCGCAAGTAGGCTAAGACGTGAATTTGTCACCCTCAAGTGGGCTTAGAAAACATGGTTTTGCCACTATCTAGTGGGCTTAAAACTCGCAATCGATGAATTGTTCCAATTCAGATAATCCAACATTCACCCACAGGCATTCAGGCAGGTATATCACATAAGCACATAGCCTCATGGTAAGCATGCTATCATGGCAGTCACTCACACGCATGCAAGGATGCTAAAGCATAAATACTTACCGAGTACTCCAAGCCAAAGAAAGAAGCTAATTAGAAAACATGCATGGATCCTAACTATACAGAAATGCCTAATGCAACACATGCAAAAATGCAACTACAATAGGCTCGACTATTCTAAACATGGCATATGAAATGCAACGGATAACATGTATTCAACTCGGAATTGAAATACAATGCAGTTAGTATAATGCGCCGAGCCCGGTGCATGCAATACAGATGAATGATGCAAACATGCAAGCATAAGTATGCTAATTGAAACATGCCTTAATCTAACCATCATAAGCTGGTAAATAAAAGGGAGAAAGAAGTGGGGTTGGAAGGCATACATTACACTCACGCACCCTTATTACAACATTGCCCTCGCGCAGAGGGTCCGAATAAATAATATACAGTCCGAATAAATAGTACAGTCCAAATGAATACAAAATCCTAATTAATTAACAAATTAATCTAGGAAAGCAGGTAAATTAGCACGCAAATCCATGGACCGCCTCAGCTCTGTTCCGAATGATGAATGATGCATACTTGAGTTGCTTTGCGCGGAAATCCATTGCGATGCCCCGGTTTGCCTCTGTTTGTAATTGTTCTCGGAATGCTGTGTAAGGCTTTAGAAAGCTGTTGATTCTTGATTTGCTGCAACAGAGAGCAAGAAAGGGGCATGGCAAAGTATTTTCACATATGTATGCTTGCCTCGATCCTCGTGCCACCAATCACGCATCTCGATGCATGATGGCCTTGGAATCGAATTGCACGACTCGATGTGAAATGAATGCACATGAAAACACAACAGGGCCTAGACTCCATCATGGATAATCCGGAGTGTCGGCGACTGGAAATTGAGATACGTTCCGTCACTTGGAGTACGAAACGTCCCTCGTTTCCCGTGTTTGGGCTAACTCCTATCCCAAACACAATGCAATATGCATGACATGCACAATGCGACTAACATACAACCTAGCATACGCAATGCTGTGAAATGGCATACACAATGCTCGATGTGACATGGCATACACGATGCTCTAGCATGCAACCTAGCATACACAATGCTATGAATTGAAATGGCATACACAATGCACGATGGACTTACACCAACATGAGTGGACCTCAGCCACACTCACATCAGTAGCCATTAGATGAAAATAAGACAATCGAAATGCGTGCACACATGCACGCATACCGAGGACCGAACCTAAGGCATAAAATGCCACTCTACCAAAGCATGGCAAGGGATGAAAGATGGCACAAACATGCAATTTCTAGCACTGAAATATGATGCGCAATGGTCTCGAAACATGAAAATATGGCACCCGATGTATGGAATAAGCCCCGAAACTCAAAACTAGGCACATGTATTGAACCACAAGCATACAAAGAAAGCTTTATTTGATCATGAAGTCTAAAGACAGAGCCAAGGCAGTCCCAAAACATGCACATTTCTAGTTTAAAGCATGGCCAAAAGATGCTAACATGATGGACTAAAATAGCATGCAACATTGGCTAGCAAGCATGGTTTACATGACATGTATATGAAGCATATGAGAACTCATCAAACCAGCCAAAAACAGTGAGTAAAACATGCCAAAATATGCCTAAATAATCACTGAAATGCAGCCAATGCATGCAAAAATGAGGGGCTTCTTTGGAGGGCCATGCAAGGGGTTGTTAAGCACATACAAAATATACATGTAGCATAGCAAAATCACCTCTGGAAATGGACTATGACAGCCCTAAAACTCACCAAATTGGCCCTGAAATGGGTCTAGGAAACATGCAAAGAAAGGCCCCTTTGGAAGGCCTTGGATGGGATTGCTCTACACATGCATTGTAGACATAAAATATGGCCAAAAGGGGCTTGGACAGACCCAAGGCAGACCCCAAAACTCACATAATGAGGCCTGAAACAAGACTTCGATGCATGCAAAATAGGGTCCCTTTGAAAGGCCCAAAAGACCACCAAACAAGACAAGGAGAGAAGGGGTCACCCCCCTCTAATTTTGGCCCTTAAAAATACATTTAAGCCACTGAAAATCCACTGGATTTCAGTGGCTAAGAGGCCAAACCATGGCCAATGCAAGTGTTCTAATGCATGGCCCTAATCATGAAGGAATGAAGCATGCATAGGGGAAGATGAATCCAAACAGAAAAATGCCCTTAATAAAACTTGAAGAGGGGCTCAAAATAAGAACTTTTCCAGTTTATAGAAAATCTCGAAAATGTTCACAAGTAAGGCTAAAACAGGATGCAAAAATAGCCCTAAAAAAGAGATTGAGCAAACAAGGAAGTAGATGACCTCAAACAGCAAAGTGCCCTTAAATAAAGTTGAAGAGAGGCTCAAAATAAGACACTTTACAGTTCCGGTCGAAGCCCAGAAATGCTTTCAAGTATGGCAAAAATAAGGAGCAAAATGAAGACCAAAAGAGGGAAATAGTATGTTACCCTTGTAGCCAAGAACTTCAGCAGCAAAAGGGGTCCAAACTCTGAGCTAAAACCAGATTTTGGAGCTCAAAATGATCCTCAAAGAACCTCAGCCCAATGGTAGTTGAGTTTGATCAAGGGTGCCTAGGCAAAGGAGAGGTATATCTCCAAGTATAGCTCTTGCTATGCACACCAAGGCAAGAGAAGGAGAGAGAGGCTGAGATTCGGCTCTGGAATTTCTAGAGAGAGAGGGGTTTTTTTAGAGTGAGAAGCTCCCAAAACTTGCTTAGGAAGATTGTCTTTGAAAAATGAGAGATATAACTCATATATGGCAAACCTCAAAGTTGGCTCGAAAATATCTCATTTAAGGACAGCTGGAGGTTGTGGAAGATAGCTAAAAGGAGAATATCTATCAATTTTGGGCTTTCTGGGCATAAGTGGTCGGCTGACCACCTTTTATGGTCGGCCTGCTACTTTTTCTGGTTTTTCAGGACAAAAAATGGGTCTGCCGGAAAGAAAGGTGGTTGGCCAGTGATTGGGAAGTCCAAAGGTGGTCAGCCAAATGTCCAAATTGAAGCCCCGGAAGTTATCTTTCCAATGGCGCAAACCTTGCATTAAAATTCCTCCTGTGCAAAAAGTTATGTCTGTTTTGGTGAAGCCGCGCAGATTCGGTCCAACCGGAATGATGTCCTACTTCAACCAACCATATCTCCCCCATCCGGAATTGGCTTTAGGAGATTCTTGAGTGAAAAATGAAGCCCCGGAAGTATTCTTTCCAATGGTGGTGGCCTCATAGATGGATTCCAAGTATGATAATGAATAGGCCCGATTCAGCGAGGGCTGCTCGACTTTCTCTTAACAATTCATGTCTATTTTCTCCCCTAACTGGGTTTCTTCCCTCTTCTCTTCTTTTCTTCAACTCCAAACCCCTAAGTATGGTGTTTTGAAAGATTTTTCAAAGATTTCATCTTTCTTTCATTCATTTCTACTCTGTCCTAACTCGGTTTACCGAAAAGCACAACATTAACGAAATGTGAGCCTCAGAACATTGTAGAAACTTTATTTCAAAAATGTTTTGAAAAAGAGGGTTTTAAGGTCTAAAAACCATTCAAAATAGCTTTGGTCCAAAATGAGGTGTAAGGTTGGAATTTGACTCTCCTCTTGCCGAAGAAACTGAACTTTTGCACTGCACAACTTTCACCACCAAGTAAACCGTCAGTAGCGGCGTCCAAGTCTTAAGGGCGGTCAGAAATGGGGTGTCTACACCTTGCGATCCTTGAAACCAAAAAAAAAAAATGACTAGATTATTATCAAAGTAAATCACCAACCCAAGACAAAAAAAAAGAGTCAAACAGGAAAATATCAAACTTGGATAGCTCAGTATTTGATGTTGCTATTCCTGAATTAAGCTCGATTAGATTAAGGTCCAGATCTTCATATTCAGTCTATACTTTGAAATTAAAAAAAATATATAATAATAATCAAATCAATCAAATAGTTAACAGAACAAATAAAGTTAAGAGAAAAATGTTGCAAGGCAGAATGGTCAACGTGCATGGAATGCTCCATCTCTGATGCCGCACAGTTTAGAAGGACAAAATATGTGCATTCGGAGTCGGAACAATTATAAAGCCAATTTCTTCTTAGCACTGGCTTGTTACCGACTAAGGAGCATAGTGACGTGCTATTTTAAGTGTGTTTTAATTGATAAAGGAGATAGAATTTATAATTTTATATTAAATAATTAAAAAAAATATAAGAGAATATAAAAATTTATGATTAACTTAGAACATGGTGCTGGAGGAGCAACCAATCACTCCATTTAGTTTTTGTTTCTAGAATTCATTTTTAAAAAAATTCTATTTTTCTTTTTTTGTATTTTTGTATTTATTTATTTATTTATTTAGTTTGTTTTCACTGATTTTTTTTAATATTTTAAGTAATTTTTTTTTAATTTTTAAACACACTTAACATAAATATACTTAAAAAGTATAATTTTTGTGAATTTTTTTTTAAAAATTCACTAAATACCAAAAATATAAAAAATGAAAATTTAGTATATTTTTCATATTTTGTGTATTTATTAATTTTTTTAAATATTTTTTTACAAATATTTTACTTTTTAAATACATGTAAGTAAGATGTATCTAAAAAAAATAAAAAAAATTATTTAAAATTTTAAAATATTCACTAAAAATAAATATATATATATATATGTATACAATAAGGTTGTTTGGAATGATTTAAATAAGTGTATTTTTTAATTTTTTATGAAAAAATGTACAAAAAAATAGAGAGATAATGTGAAAAAAAAATAAAAGTATACTCTTTTTTTTTTTTTTTTTTTTTTAGAGTACACTCTAAACAATTGAAACAGCTAAAACGAGAGAGAGAGAGAGAGAGAGGGGGGGGAGAGAGAGAGAGAGAGGACTTTCCCTGGTGGTTTCATTTACCTTAAAAGGGGTTTCATCCAGTGCGTGCAAGACACGCGTTGATTTCCGTCCAAAAACTCAATGGCGGTTAACTATTGAATAGAAATGGCAACAGGGCGGGGCGGGGCCAGGGATCACCCTCCTCGTCCCCGATCCCCGATCACAGAACTTCCCCCGTCCCCGGCCTCGATCCTGATGGGGAACCCACTATCGCCCCCACCCCCGTCCCCTAACGGGGATCGAGTTTCCCCGACCCCGAAAATCCCCGGCCATCAACAACCCACTTGAGCTCAAATACAACATCACCAACAGATCTTCAAAGGAAATTGGCTCCAAAAAAATTTAAAAAAATAAAATAAAAAAAAGATCACAACATCAACAGATCACAACACCAACAGATCTTCAAAATCGGCGATTCAGAGTCAATCTCTCTCCTCCAAGCGAGAAAATCCCAAAAGACTCATTCCACTTAGCCTATCTCATCTACTTCACCCTCGGCATCGGCTACCTCCTCCCCTGGAATGCTTTTATCACCGCCGTCGATTACTTCTCCTATCTCTACCCTGACGCCTCCGTCGACCGCATCTTCTCCGTCGCCTACATGGTCGTCGGTGTCATCTCCCTCATCGACGCCATCATTGTGTGTGTGTGTGTGTGTGAGAGAGAGAGAGAGAGAGAGAGAGACGAAACCCTAGAGATAGAGAGACAGAGCAGAGAGAGAGGGAGGGATGACTTTGGGTTTGTGTTTGTGTTGTGTGTGTGTTCTGTTCAGCCAAAGCCCTAAAACACATACACATATGTTATATATAGCCAGGGGCAAAATAGTCATTTTACGTCGGGGGGCAAGTGGAGCGGGAATCAGGGTCGGGGCTGGGGCGTGTCCGGGGCTGAAATAGATATCCCCGTCCCCGCCCGAATGACATCGGGGATTCAATTTTTAATACCATCCCCTGCCCGTCGGGGGTATTTTTCGGGGAATAACCGTTCAATTCGGGGTCGGAGGATCGGGTCTCCGTCGGGTTGGTTTCCGATTGCCATCTCTACTATTGAACCATATAGAGCCAAAAACCAAATTGTAGGGACAAAATTGATGCAATTAGAAGCATGGGGACAAAAATGAAATCACGGGTAAACTATAGGGACTATTACTGTAATTTGTCCTTAAATTTATTATTCTATCTTTTTATTAAGTTTTACTCAAATTTAAACTTCAATCCTAGTTTATCCATTTTATCGATTCATATTAAATAAATTTTTTTATTCAAAGTTGTATAAAATTTTGATTAAAGGCAAAAAATAATTTTAACAATTTATTAATCATATGAATAGAATAATAATATTGTTTATTTTTTACACAAAAATTACTTCTATTTATTCATATATATTTATACACCATTTGCATTAATTTTAGTTACTTTAATTTTAATAAAAATTATCAATTCGATTATGCTAAATTTATGATTATTTTTTGATTAAATTATTATTATTATTTATTTAGATCATAAATTTAGATAACTTTTTTTAAAATAAAAATAAAATATAATTTAAATTGTTTCTTTATTTTTAAAAAATTAGTCAAATTCATTGCCGAAACACCGCCTAAAAACAGAGAGGGTCAATTACACTTTATCCCCATGTAATTTAACTCAAAAATACATTACCCTCCCTTTTAGTTTAGAAATATATACTTAACATCCATTTGCTATGGAGTGAAATATAAAAATTATAAATTCTGTTTATGTAACAATGCGTGCATCACATGCACTACATTAGGGTTGGTTTAGAAACAACTTTTTTATTTGACTTTTTAGATTTTTGATTAATTTTATCTAACAAAATTAGTTTTTTTTTAAAAGAGTTTTTTTGATTTTTTTTTTGACTTTTTGACTTACTTGTAAGAAAAAAATAAAATGATTATAATTTAAACGTAACATTTTATCTTATTTAGTTTTTGTTTTGTATTTTTTTAATCTCAATCCAAACCCAACTCACTTGCCAAACGGCAGCTAAGCACCCGTTTTGGGCCAAAACTAGAAAATGACATTTTTACCCTCTTTTATTTTTATGTTTTTTTTCTTTTGCTTTTCTTTTATTCTTTCTTCTTCCTCCATCGCAAAACAGCGACAGCAGAACCTATCTCATATATCCTTTGGCCATTGCACATTATCCCCACCACCTGATCTTCCTTTCTTTCTGTCTCACTTCCTTCAACAATCACAACCACAATGAGCCACACCAACCCCCTTCGATGCAGCTCACAAATAGTAGACCCACTGAAATAAGTTATTGATTTGAGTAATTTATGATTCTTCATACTAGATCATTTCAATGTTTCATAATCAAAGTAGAAATTTTCATTTTTTAATTTATGCTTACAGTCAAAGACTATGTTATTACCCAATGTTAGACACAAATGGCCACTATTATATTCCCCAAATATGTGGTAATGATTTCTATGTGCAAACAATGCAATGCGTATATAAATAGAAGTATGAATGTGCGTTGGTTTTCATGGTAGTGAACTGAAAGAGGGGAGGAGCCATGGTTTTTGGATTATATCTGTATATGTCTATATAATTATATATATCTATATAGCTAGTTCAGCCGAGAAAATCATGGTTGCTTCCATAAAAATAAAATAAAAATTTTAAAAAAATAGAAAGATAGAAGGTAGTTGTAATGCAGTTGGAGGAAGAAGATGTGGGTGGTCTGCTGGAGCATGCAACTACTGCTGTTGCATAAGAGTTGAGGAAAAAAGGGAAATAAGAAGAATAGAATGAGAAAAAACGGGTGTTTTGGAAGTGACTTTTCATTTGTTTGTTTGTTTGTTTTTGGATTTATTTCGTCTTTAGTTAATTTTTTATTTTAAAATTTTAAAAAATTTTAGATTTCTAAACTCAACTCGATAAGATGAACTGAGAAATTATTATTTAAAAAAAAAAAATTCAAAAGAAATCCAAAAAAGATACAAATAAGCTAAAATGATTGTTATTATTTTTTTTGTTTATTTTTGTTTTTAGTGATATTTTTTGAAAATTTTCAAAAAAAAAAATATAAGTAGCGTTTGGTTTACTTTTTAAAGCTCAACTCTGTTTTTAAATCATGATTTGAATCAAAATTCATAACTAAATAAATTTTTAAAATACAACTTAAAATTTCAAAACTCCTCTCCTCTCTTCTCTTTCTTTATTATTATTATTAATTAATCAATCAATCAATCACTTTTTGTCTTTCATCTCTCCTCTTATATCTCTTACATTCTATATATCAATCAATCAAAAAAAAAAAAAAAAAAAATTACAAATCATTTTAAAACTATTTTCAAAATTCATGAACTAAACAAATTTTCTTTTTTCAAATCATAATTCAAAAACTCAAAACACTACTCCACACTCAAATCATAATTCTAAAACTAAATAAACCCTACTTTTTTTATTCGTCTCGACAAGACAGACTAAAAAAAGTAGAAACTTTTGATATAGGGACAATTTGGCAACCTAGTTAGGAGTGTTTTGAGAAGTTAGTAAAAAGTTGACTTTTTGATTTTTTTGACTTTTTTTATAGCTTTTTTGGTTAAAAAAATTGACTTTTTTTTACTAAAAAAACTAAAAAGTCAAAAAGCTGACCTTTTTTAGCTTGTTGCCAAAAGACTCCTTAAAAGCTAACTTGTAGCTTTTAACCCATTTTTTGATAACTCACTTCTCACATTTTTTTACGCTTAAAAAGATTAAAAAATATATATATATATATCAACTTTTATCTAACTTTTCAAATCAATTCATAATTTTTTTAAAAAAATTACTAAAGACAAAAGAATTTTAAAAAAAGAAGTGGCTTTTGTATTTGTTGTCAAAATGGGCCAAAGAGATAAAAATATAAGAAAATACAGAAAAGTTGATAGAGAAAAGAGCCTGGTCCAAGAGAGATTGCGTATTCGAGCAATGTCATACTGGAAAAAAGCTGGTTAGTGTTTTCCCGTGCATTTTTTGGTTGGTGACTTGCCAAAAATTGGTTTAAAGTTGATTGATGGACTTGTGAAAACAATTTGCTACTGTTAAAATCCTTGGGATTTGATAGCCTGACTTCTAGAACACTAAACAAATTTTTTCTAGCTGCACTTTGAGGAGAGGATTCTGGCATATGATTTTTTGTTTGTTAATGCACAAAATTGGGATTCCAAGTTGGCCATTGAGAAAGGGAATATAGAGCTCAATTACAGTTGTATTGAACTTGGGTGATTGATAAAGACTGTAGAAGCAGCACCGAGAGAATTCTCAGTTTTTTGGCATATGAACTCACTCTCAGCATGGGTGTCGTGTGTGTTTGGAAGTGTAAATGGATGTGTGCCTATCTTTTCTTATTATTTTTTATTCCTTGTTAGTATCTCAAGTTTAAGACAGACCAGGCGCAAGAAGCTAAGAGATGGAGAAATTCAACAACATATTCTTACGCTGATGGCCCGTGGTCCTGAAGGTATCCTTCTTTCTGTGATTTCACATGAAAATTTAATCCTCAATTTTTTTTAATGGTAATTGAGCCAATCAGTCCCTCTGCAAGAATGCATCTTGTCATTTCAAGAAAATCACCATAGCGTGGTAAAAAATGGAACCGCATGGTTTTATGAAATTTGTTAACAATCCTAATCTGATGATGCAACTTAATTAAACATATTATTATGTATGATTTGTAAATGGAAACAACTTCATTTTGAGTGCTGCATGAACCTCAACCAGGGTGTTTTTGTTTCTATGGGGTGCCCTAGGGATGTCCTCTTGAGGTGAGGTTCCATGCGAGGTTGCAAATTGGGTACCCTGCAAACAATTTCTAAATATTTGTAATGGTTGTTCCTTAGTTATCATTGGTTTTTGGTTTTGCATCTTATGTGCTTTGGATTATTCTGATGAGGGAACATGTGTCTCGCCTCTCTTTCTACAGTGGATATATCAGAAGTTACTGGAAAAGAGCAGATGGAAGCACAGCCGACCAAGAAGGGTAGGGGAAGGAAACAGTAGTTTTGTTCTTTGATTGATTTCGATACACGATTCTCGACTGCAAAGTTTTTTTTTTTTTTTTCTTTTCTTTTGTGAACTTCAATACCTTTTTATTACTTACAAGAGTGCTGATTAGTGATATATAACATGGGATTCAAGGATACTGTCCTTTTGCCCCCTTCTTTTTGGGATTAAAAAGAGGGCCAAAGCCCTAAAATGCAAAATTTCTTGCAACTCCAATCCCACACCATGAAGGAACAAAAATGGCCATCAAGATTCAATGGTGTGTTTGATTTGAAGAGTATCATTTCATATATTTTTGTCCTCGCAATAGGTTCATCTTAACCAAAGCAAATAGCGAGTGTTATTGAAGTTTAGAAGGCAAGTTAGTTTATAAGTAGCTTGGGTATTCTTGATTCAACTAAAGACTTGGTTATATATATATTGACTGCATTACATGTTTTTAAGGTGTTGGGATTTAATTAAATGTTGAGTAGAACTCTAGCATGGGAGTTATTTTTCATTTATGTTTGATATAGTGTAAGTAGTTCAGCTTATTCACAATTTCATTATCACATTTTTATGTTGCACAAGTTTTTTTTTTCAAATTTTATTTATTGTTTTTGTTTTGGTGCTATGCTTTTTGTTGTATTGGGCGTCTCTCATTGTGATCTCAACATGAGAGAACTTGAGAGATCTGTGGAGCCCATCACAGGTCTCGTTTCGATAATCCAAACTGTTTCTTTTTACGATTTATTGGATAAAATAGTTATGTAAAATATTAAGATGATTGTAGCTATATGTTTGAATTAAATTTATATTATAAAAAATAAATAGTTATTCTTGAAATTATATTTGTTTATTTTTTTAAAACAAATATTATTTAAATATATAGCTGTTAATATTTAGTCATTTTAATTTTTTATATGAATATTTTACTCAATAAGTTTAAAAAATGAACGTTTTAAATCATTAAAATTAATTTCAAACAGACTTATTAAGTCTAAATGTTCTTTCAAATTAAAATGACACGTTAAGATAAGTCAAATTGTAAATAGAATAATGTCAGTAATATAAATAGATTTAGTTGGGCGTGCATAATATGAGTTCAATGCAACTTTAGAGAAGTATAGCAGCAAACACAAGTCATTAAAATAAAATGGTATATTTAAATTATAATTATAATTATAATTATTAAATTAATTAAAAAAATTAACCAACTTTCTAAGTATAGTTATTTTAATTAAATTAAAAAACAATTAAAATAACTACCTTTTCAAAGCGCTCATTGAATCGGTTACATATACACGGTAGTGGAGAGAAACTATGTTAGTGAAATTGGACTTACTAATCATATAAAACTAGTGGAAACCTGTTATGCACATACATGGTAGTGGAGAGAAAACGGTAGTGAAATTGGACTTACTAATCATATAAAACTAGTGGAAACTGTTATGCACGAGATTTTATTAATTAAAAAAAATTATTATAAATATATTGAAATAATTTAATATTTTATTTTGTGATATATATAAAATTTATATGTTAATTTTTATATTTATAACCTTTTAATTATGGGGCATTTTTTATCAATTCATTTTCATCTACTTATATTTTATTTAGTTCACATTATTTTCTTATGTTCCAATAAGTCCTGTGAGTGACGTCGTTATCAAAATACCTTTAATAATAATATTTACATTTACAGTATGAATATTTCGTGATGTGAATGTTCACACCATTAATGTGAATGTTTAAATCATCAATGTGAATGTTTACACTATCAATGTGAATGTTAGTATGTCAATGTGAACGTTCACACTGTCAATATGAACATTCACACGTCAATATGAATATTCATATTGTAAAATATGAATGTTCATATCACCAAATTGCTAACTGTTTACAAAATATTTGTAAATGTAGAAATGTCTATAAAATACCTTAAATATAAAAATTAGGGTTTGGTGGATTAAATATCCAAATAATAGGATTTATTAGAATACAAGAATATCTTATGGATTAATTGGGATATAAACATTTGAAAAAATATATTCTAATAAATCTCCCTTAAATTATTAGTTTAAAAAAAATTAAGAATATTTATATAAATCTATTAAAAATGTTTTAGAACTCTAAAATAAGAGCTTTAGTGGAGCTGTAGGGATGGTGGAGCCTGTGTGATGTGATGTTTTGATCTTTTTTTTTTTTGTAAAATGTTTTGGAGCTATAATTTATGAGCTCTAATAGCTCTAATGTGTATGTGGAGCTCATCTGATGTGATATTTTGATTTTTTTTTTTTTTTTTTTTGATTTTCCATCTCATTAGGGCTCTAGTTTTAGAGGGATGTATCATTGTTTTTTTTTTTTTCTTCTTTTTTTCATTGCCAAGTGTATAGAACTCTCTTTATAACTCAATTTTTAGGGGATGTATCACTTCCCTAAATCCATTTAGTGTAATTTTGATAATTTGTAATAATAAAAAAAAAGAGTTAAACCTAATTAAATGAGGTCACATGAGTTATGACATACCTCTTCTTGTTATGAAAATATACAAATTTAAAAGTTATAATTAAGACAAAAATACAATTTTATTATTAAATGTGAAGTGAAATGATATTTAACAATAATTGATATGATGTTTATGTTATTAATCTAATAATTTAAGTTACATTTCTTTTGATTTTAATTTCATAATTAAAAATACAATATGAATATAATACGCACACGGATTTCTAATTTTTAACAATAAGAAGGTTTTAGAATATTTACTACCTTTCATCATTTTCTTTTTCTTTTTTTTTTATCTAATTTGATTTTAAATTTAAATAAAAAATTTGATTTGATATGAATTATTTTAACTTTTTCATTAAATTTTTATCAAATTTTAAAAGAACTTTCATTCTTATTCCATTTTTTTTTCTTTTCAATCAATTTTGATAAAAAAAACAATAATTTCCAACGCTTCATTTTTTTAAATTTTTATCAAATTATAATTCAATAAAAAAAAATTAAGGGTTGAAGATTCTCTTAATAGGAATTATAGTGAAATAACATCTTGAAACAGTGAAAGTTTGAGTATATGGTCGATTGAAATGTATAATTTGATTAATTCTGTTATCATATTTGTATAAAAATTGATACTTATGACTACATCATTATAAGTCGGATTATGGAAAGTTTTTTGAGATTTCAAATATTTTTCATTTGTAAATATCCTACCTATTAAAAAAAATAAATAAAAGAAAAAGAAAAAAAATGTGTAGCTTTTGGATATATGTTTATCAATTTTGTTTTGTGGATATAAACAACTGATGTTTCAATTTAAAAAAATTTAAAAGTATAAAAAAAATAGATTGAGTTTTTTTGGGATAAAAGAAGCCATCTAACTTCTTTATATACTTTTTTAAGATGGACTATTTTAATCACATAAAAAAATATAAATTATATTTGGAGATTATCTCTATATATTATGCTATTATATACAAATATAGCGGTAACAAATTAATTAATATATATAAAAAGTTACACTAACCTTTCATTTTCAATTAATTGAATTATGATTAACAAACTAACAAATAACAGCAATGGTATAATAGGATAGAAAGAGGATAAAAATAAAATGATATTTAAAAATTTTAAATTTATCTAGTTATATAAAAATCTAATGTTATAGTACAATCTTAGGGTTGGTTTGGGATATTTAAAAAAGTGCACTTTTTGACTTATTGGCTTATATGAGTTGGGTTTGGGTTGAGTTTGATGTGATGTGTTAGAGAGGTGGTGTGATTTAAATAAGATGATGTGACTTAAATAGAATAGTAACTTTTTGAATTTTTGTATTATTTAGTAGATGCCAAACTTGGCCTTAAATTCCCAATAAATTTTCACATTTTCTATAAAATAAAATGACAACAAAAAATAAAAAAATCGATACCCATTTTTTTATTTCAATTTTATGATTTTCATTAAAAAAACAAAATCCGATCAAAATCCTTGGCACAAAATGGGTATAGATATTTTGATTGTAATCATCATCACCAATAATTCTTCTCCACCATGTAAATCTGTAAACAAGCACATAAATCTCACTAAAACCAAAACCAAAACCAAACTAACAATAGAGAAAGAGAATCACACAGTAAAAAAAGGAAAATTAAAGAACAAATAAATTTATGAAGTGGTAGGATATTACCCCCAACAACTTAGACCTCGTCCTGCCTAATCCATCAGCTCTTCCGCCAATGCCTATGAAATCTAGGAGTTAGAATGCCTAATCATATTATTCTATAAGACTTGAAAATTGATTAATTTGTCCCATTAAGTGATTTAAAATTTTGATAGATATATATCAAAAAAATAGATAATTATATTATTAAATCATAATTTAAATTTAGATATTGTCATATCTTTTTGAGATCTATATTTAAATTCTTATATTCTTTATTTTTGTGTGATTTTTATTTTTTTTTCAAATTATTTAAGATGGGGTTGTGGGTTTCTATTTTTTTTAATTTAATTTATTTATGGTTTATATTTGTTTTTAATTATTATTATTTAGGTAAGTTATGATGTGAGTTAGATATATGAATTTTATTGATTTAAAGTATGATAGTGTGAGATATTTTCAAATTAGATTTGTTTATATAGAATTTAAAGATTTTTAAAATTTAAAATTATATATTAAGAAGCAAAAGAAAGATTTTAACTGAATAAATAAAAATCATATTTATTAATTTTATTTGTTTGTATATCTAATTCTTAATTTTTTTTTGTTGGAAATATTATTTGATTGTTTGAGGGAGTGAAAAAGAAGGCAAGTTTTGATATTTCCTTTTGGAAATCGATGAGAGAAATTAGAATGGAGAGATTATGAAATATTTTTATTATCTTTCCATTTGAAATCCATAACCGGCCAGTAATCCGTGATTACTGAAGGCCTGCTTAACAGTAAAGACAGTAATACAGAGTGCAGGGGCTGGCGGAAGCCAAAACAGTAATAAAAGATGTCCAATGAGCTGTGACAGTCTATATGCAAAAAGACTTTTCTGTAACATATTCACATTCATAAGCAAAACATATATACACCATATGTACAACATTCAGGTTAGGGACCAAATCCCTAATTAGCACAGTACAGTACAAGTCTTATACAGTATTACAGAACAAAAGCAAAAGGGTGAACTGAGACACCCCAAAAAGCCCTGGCTTGGACTGACATAGAACCTCGAAGTGAGGCGCGATGGTTGGCTTGACAAAAAGGGAGCTAACCCAACGCTCTTAACTCCGTTCTGGTGCCTAGACACCTATATATAAATATAAACAGTGAGCTAAAGCCCAGTGAATAACAGTTATGCAAAGAGGTTAAGAATGAATGTCCTTTTAGTCATTAAACAGTCATATCAGTCATTTAGAAACCATAGCAGTTATAGGTGGTACATCCAATAGCAAATAGTACAGTAGATTTTAACAGACCGAACAGTCAGTTGATGGCCATCATAACAGTAAACAGTAGTGGTTCCAACATGGGAACCAACAGGGATCTCTGTGACAGTAGCAGTAACAGTACAGCAACAGTAAATTGTTATAGATGCCGCGAATACAATTTACAAAGAGGACAAACATTCATTCATTAAACAATAACGTTTCAGTAAACAGAACAGTTGATCATTAAGAAAATATTCATAATTGAACATATCTTTACAACATTGTTACTCACAGAGCACTGGGCTATAAGCGACTAATGAGCGTCATCGGATGCCAACCCTACACAGTTACAGAATGAACACACACTAAGTTACACACTTGAGAATCAATGACTTAGTCCTTATTTTGACTCGGTGTGGTTCTACATCAATATCCTCATTAAGATGCCTTAAACATGGCCTAGGAATGCCTTAGGATGGAAAGAGGATGTAAAGATGTACTTAAAAGCACTTTTCAAAATTTTCAGAAAACAAGGGTCTCGCTCGAGCGTGGCTTTCTACGCTCGAGTGGACATGCAGACAAAGGATCTCCGCTCGAGCGTGACTTTCTTCGCTCGAGCGGACTATAAACTCAAGCAAAAGTACTAGATGCATGCAATTCACGCTTGATGGGTGCTCGACCTCCGTTCGAGCATGAGACACAAGTCCTCGCTCGAGCGTGCATTCCCTCGCTCGAGCGGACTGTAAACACATGAAAAGTATTGGATACACGCATTTCACGCTCGAGCGTTACTTTCCCCGCTCGAGCGGGATGCATGTACTCAGAGTGTACGCTCGAGCGTGAAGTCTTACGCTCGAGCGTGGGTCCAAAATCTGGAATTTCCAGATTGAACCTCCAAGCTCAAATTTAAAATTTAAAGCATCAAATTCGATTCTTTTGGGCCAATTTTCTGGAAAACACTTTAAAACTCATAATATGACATGTTTCAAAGATCAATTTGCAAAATCAAAGCCCAAAGGTAGTTTAATTAAACACAAATCCAAACAAAATTTCATGAACATAATGTATATGTAACATACAAGTGTTCAATTGAAATCAAAGCTTCAAATACTTGGTCAAATGAGTCAATTCACTTAAAAACATGATGAATTCATGGACCATAGCTAGAATATAGACATGCATGTGAGGATTTCCATGAAAACAACCTCAAAATTCAAGAATGTAAACATGCATGCATGGATTACCACTTAATTCAAGATTTTGAACCAAATCTTGACTCTAAACTCTAATTCACCAAGAACCATGCAAGAAGTAACTCAAATTCACAATGGAGAAGATGAATTCTCTACCTTAGGTCCTCAATTTTAAAGGTGGAAGCTCAATTATGCAATGAATTCTTCAAATCTTCTAAGTCTCCAAGCCAAATTCTTGATGAGCTAAGTTTTCTCCTACTCTCCCTCTCTCTCTCACACAACTATGGCCTCAAAAGAGTGATGAAGAGTGATGCCAACACATGTAAATCAAGACTAAACAATTGGTCTAGCAAAGTCCACTTAATGGCAATTTCGTAAATAACTTGAACTAATGTAGTTTAACATTATTTAATCTAATTTAATTGTTCCAAATCAAATTTAAATTAAATCTACCATAAAATCACATAAATTTTAATTAACATATAACACTAATCAATTTTAGATTCAATCGCCGATAAGGCCTTCAATTTGCAGTTCAAAACTTAAAACACGAACAGATCAATCAATTGATAAACAGATAGAAATGCAATCAAACAACATACTCATGCAATTAGTTTAGGATTTCATCCTAATCAGTTACTTATCATGTTCAATCACAGTTTAGCAGTAATCAGTGGCGAGGGTTATCACAATTATTTATTGGAGAAGCAGAGTAATGAAAAATTAAGGGAAAAATATTCAGAAACCAATATTAACTCATTTTAAGCCTTGTTACATTATATTAATTTTTTGAATATACACAAGTGTGTTATACTATATTTAATATTTTATACAAGTATCAAACTCTGAATGGTGTTTCTGAGGCCATGTTGCAAATGAGATATCAAGTATTCTTTCTTTGATGAACCATTTATAGGTGTCTCAACATGCATTTTTACATATTTCCTTTTGTGATTGAACTTTATTTTTGTTATTATTTTTCTCACATGTTCTAATATCCTGAATGAAATGGCACTGACAGACATTAATAAGTAGGAATAGTTTTATATCCGATCTAATGATTCAAGTGCCTTTTGCAAACAATTAATGAGAAAGTTGTTAAAAAGAATACTTTCTATTCACATTGGGCTTTGATATTGGTTTAGCCACAGAATTTGGATAGATGTTGCATACAAATGGAAGACTGTTACATTAGCTTTATGCTAGTAATGACAGATTTACTAATGATTGTTCTGCATTTAACAATGTTCCTTATAACAAAAGACTTTAGAAAGACTGATAATTGGTTCATCATGGAAGGTTGCTTCATTGAAATGTTATTTGTCACTTGTTGCCAAATTCATTCATGAAGTTGGACACTTTTGCATTTCTGTTAGTGTTGTAGAACAGGAATGGTCATTAAACCGTTACTTGTAATTGCTAAAAAAAGAAGAAGGAAGAAATAAGAAAAAAAAAACTACAGTAAGTGATTAGCACGTGTAAGTTGGGAGCGGTTATTAAACCGCTGCTCATGACAACAAATAGGACCTGTTGCAAACCAGCCCCTGACCACTAAATGCATGTCACAGAAAGCTTCCTCGTGACAAATAGGACTTGTTGCAATAGACTGAATGTAATTAGAACGTATAGGTTGGGAGTTGGAGCCGAAAACGCCTTAAACTTAGTCAAAAATGGCGTTTGGAGGGAGAAAAATGAAAACCAGCCCTCGACCACTAAATGCATGTCACGGAAAGATTTTGCATAATAAATAGGACCTGTTGCAATAGACGAAATGTAATTAGCATGCGTATGTTGGGAGTTAGAGCCGAAAACACCTTAAACTTAGTTCAAAAAGAGTGTTTGGAGGGCAAAAAATGTAAACCAGCCCCCGACCACTAAATGCATGTCATGGAAAGCTTCCTCATGACAAATAGGACCTTTTTCAATAGACCTAATGTAATTAGCATGCGTAGGTTGGGAGTTAGAGCCGAAAATGCCTTAAACCTAGTCGAAAAAGGGCGTTTGGAGGGTGAAAAATGCAAACCAGCCCCCGACCACTAAATGCATGTCACAAAAAGCTTCCTCGTGAAAATAGGACCTATTGCAATAGACGGAATGTAATTAGCACGCGTAGATTGGGAGTTGGAGCTGAAAACACCGTAAACTTAGTCGAAAAAGAGCGTTCGAGGGGCGAAAAATGCAAACTAGCCCCTGACCACTAAATGCATGTCACAAAAAGCTTCCTTGTGACAAATAGGACCTATTGCAATAGACAGAATGTAATTAGCACGTGTAGGTTGGAAGTTACAGCCAAAAATGCCTTAAACTTGGTCGAAAAAGGGCGTCTGGAGGTCGAAAAATGCAAGCCAGCCCCCGACCACTAAATACATGCCACGGAAAGATTCCTTGTGACAAATAGGACCTATTGCAATAGACGGAATGTAATTAGCATGCGTAGGTTGGGAGTTAGAGCCGAAAATGCCAAAAACTTAGTCGAAAAAAGCGTTTAGAGGGCGAAAAATGCAAACCAACCCGCGACCACTAAATGTATTGCACGACCAGCTTTCTCATGACACATAGGACTTGTTGCAACAGACAGAATGTAATTAGCAAGCGTAGGTTGGGAGTTAGAACAGAAAACGCCTTAAACTTAGTCGAAAAATGGCGTTCGGAGGCCGAAAAATGCAAAATAGCCCCCGACCACTAAATGCATGTCATAACCAGCTTCCTCGTGACAAATAGGACCTATTGCAATAGACAGAATGTACTTAGCATGTGTAGGTTGGGAGTTGGAGCCGAAAATGCCTTAAACTTAGTCGGAAAAGGGCATTTGGAGGGCGAAAATGCAAAACAGCCCTTGAACCACTATATTCATGTCACGACAAGATTCCTCGTGATAAATAGGACCTGTTGCAATAAACAGAATGTAATTAGCACAGGTAGGTTGGGAGTTAGAGCCGAAAACACCTTAAACTTAGTCGAAAAAGGCGATATGTGACGATTAAATTCTACAGCAAATGAAAAGGTTAACGGAGTAAGTGTTAACCTTGTCAGTATTGGAAGTTAAATTTTATGATGTAGTTTTGAACTTGGTATGGAATAGGCCACTCAAAATGAAATTACAAGTGTACTTTGCCCTTCATTATGTTATGAGACTCTACATTTCATGACAAAGCTTCAACCTGTTGGGGGTTAAAATAACCATAGGTTCATAGCATTTTCTTGTAATTTATGTTAGCATTTTCTAGTCAATTATGGGTTGATATCTGAGCAATAGTTCATTAGATTTATGCTCTGTTTTGCTATACACAATCCATATTACATCATCATAAGTACAAATTCCCCAACAATTTCTTTAATAGACTTTCACTATAAGTTCACGGTAAAATCTCTTTAATAGACTCAAGTCTTATTTCAACTTTCAGAAATGCAAATGCACCTTGTTCATTTGGGATAAAACAAAAATAAAATATATCAGTTATTTGTTCTTAATGATACATATTCTACATGATATGGATGTTAATTATTCGTAATTACTATTTTTCGAATCTAATTAATGCACTCTTTCACTGTATGATGTAAATAAAGATAGGCATCGTAGTAGAGAGTAATATTGATTGATTAACTTGTGTTCTTTTGTCAATGGGGAATTAAATTCAAACTTCAAATAAGTGCACATTCAAGATACATATATTTATAAAAAATAAAAAATAAATAAAAATATGACTTCATACATATATATATATATATATATGATTTTATGTCCAACAAGGCATTCATAGGTTAAACCTAACTTAATTGCATGTTAAAAACTTTTTTGTATGGCTGATTGAACTAAGATTTTCTAATGAGTGCAAATTTTTTATTTTTTGTTTTTTGTTTTTTGTAGATGACTTTTAGCGTAGACTTGTAGATAATCCATTTTTGTGTATGGAGGGCAATTTACACTTTTGTACATTCTTGCTAATTTTTTACAGAGGGCTTGATTTTTGTATGCTTCTCTGTTTTGTATGGAATTAATATTCCAGTTTGGACTATAGTTGGTTTGTATAGAATTTGACATTTAAAGTTATTCCTTTTTGGATAGTTGGAAGTGAAATGGATGCAGCTTGTGGAATGATTGATAATATACGTATTGTTTTGTTTATATACATGCTACAGGTTGTACAGAATAAATACAGGTTGAACATAATGCATACAGGTTGTGGAGAAATTATAATTTTGAGAGCAAACATACAATCATGTTTTTGGCTTGATATGACACTAAGGAAATACATGTTTTAGCGACTAAATAGTTAGTAACTAAAAAAAAAAAAGTTAAATGGAAAAAGCTTTTGGTGACTAAAAGTTTAGTAGCCAAATACCAATAAGATTTTAGGTAACTAAACTGTTTAGTAGCTGATGCACAGCCAAAGATTTTTGGCGACTAAAAGTTTATTAGGGAAAAAGGTTAGACTTTAGGTGACTAAAAAATTAATAGCTAAAAACCAATCAAACTTTAGGCGACCACAATATTTAGTAGCTAAAAAAGACAAGCTGGACAACAAAAACATTTTTTGGCGACTTAAAGTTTAGTAGGGAAAAAGCTGAGACTTTAGGCGATTAAAATATTAGTAACCAAAAATTAATCAGCCTTTATCCGACTACAATATTTAGTAGCTAAAATCATTTTTGGCAACTAAAAGTTTAGTAGCCCAAAACAATATGACTTTACGCGACTAATAACTTTAGTAGCTAAAGAAATTAGGATGAAAAAAAAAACCTTTTGGCGACTAAAAATTTAGTCGCTGAAAATGTCATATTTAATTTTATGTCAATGCGTTTGGCAATAGTCGGCAATTTACTACTTTTGGCGACTAAATTTGTTTTAGTCGCGAATTACCTTTCTCGACAAGTCTTCAGTGACTAAGAAGCCAACCAAAAATTTTAGTCGCTAAAAACCTTCGGCGACTAAAACTTGACTTTTGGTGACTAAAAATTTAGTCGCCAAAAGTGCAATTTCTTGTAATGACACAAGAGTAGAGAGAGGAAGAATTCAGTGAAGAAGAATTATCAACAATGGTCGTTCGATAATTTGAGCGAAAGAGAGAAGTTTGAGTAAGAAATAGAGAGAGCTGAGGCACAACTAGGACAAATCAAGGGAAAGAAAATAGAGTAGAGAAAAAAACGAAGAAAAGTTGGGGAAAAAAAATTAGAAGAAAATTTATTTAGTAGAACAAAATAAAATCACGTCATAGATAATTTTTTTCAACATATTTTTCATTAAAATTTAGTTAAATTATATATATATATATATATTTGTCTATAAGTGTATATAGATATTTTAAAAATAATATCGTTTGTATATTACTATTTCTATTATATTTAATGAAGATATTATGACTAAAAATAAATCTAAAATAGAGATAGGTGATCAATTGCAATTGTCACTTAGAGATAACACTTCAAAATTAATTGAGAGAGTTGAGAGTTTAGAGATAATGAGAGTTTAAGAGACAGATTTGTTTGTGAGAAATAAAATGAGAGAGGGGTGATATTTATAGGACTTGGGAGGGAGGGGTCACTACAACATTTTCTTAGTTTAGTGACATTTGAAAGTGCCACAAAACTATTCTTCTAATGACATTTTTTGGTCTTGTGGCATTTTGAACAAGTGCCACTTCTATCGGTGCCACGGTAGATACGAGTGCCACGGTAGATACTTGCGAGTGCCATGGCTGAAAACTTTCAATAACATTTTAATGTCATGGTAGATATTATTTGTGGCACTATCAAGCGCCATTAAAAAAAGAGTTAGTGACACTTGTAAGTGTCATTACACCATCAAGACTAAAATCTTTCAGTGACACTTTAATGTCATGGTAGACACTATTCGTGACGCTATCAAGTGCTATTCATGACGATAATTCGTTGTAGAACAATTTGATCCGCTTTTGCGGAGACTCGAACCGCCAACCTTCCGCACCATAAACCTTATACACCACACTCTTCCCACTACACCTCTATAGCACCACATGATTATATATGCAACATATATTATTTATATAGTACATACATCCATATTAATATAAAAGTATATGTATAAACATAATTATTTTATTGAACATAATTTATGTAAAATAAACTATTTACTACCAAAATAAAAAAAAGACCACTTTTAGCGACTAATTGTTTTTTAGTTGCTAAAAAACTTAACTTTTGTCGACCAAAATCGGATTTGGTCGCCGAAGATGCACTTTTAGCTACCAAAATTTTGGTCACCAAAAAATTTTATTCCCGCCTTAGGATTTTAGTTCTCCGCTCTAAAAATGACCACTTTTGGCTACTAAAATTTTTTTTGGCACCAAAAATCTTTACTTTTGGCTACTAAAATCTTTTTAGTCGCTAAAACCCATATAATCAGCGACCAAACTTATTTTTAGTCGCCAATTGTAGACTTTTGGCTACTAAATTTTTTTAGTCGCCAAAAAGCTTTACTTTCGGCTAGTAAAAATTTTTTAGTCACTAAAACCCATATAATCAGCGACCAAACTTAGTTTTAGTCGCCAATTGTAGACTTTTGGCTACTAAAATTGTTTAGTTGCCAAAAAGCTTTACTTTTGGCAACTAATGCTGTTTTGGTCGCTGAAAGCTATACTTTCAGCGACCAAATTTTTTTGGTCAGGAAATTTAGTCGCCGAATATGCTTTTTCCTGTAGTGTATATTGAGTTTAATTTATTTATTTTTAATCATTTACTGCATTTTAAAAATTTAGAAAATATATTAGCATTTTTTGTTTTTCCAAAAATGTCATTATAAGCTTAGAAAGTTTTTGGCTTAGTGGCATTTCTCAAAATGCTATAAAATATTTGTTTATGACACTTTTCACCTAAGTGCCATAAAAAGTAATTTGCACCTACCTAGTGTCCTAACATTTTTTAAAAAATGCCATTGCAACTAAAGTTTAGTGGCATCTGTTGGTAAATGTCACGAAAATAATTTTTTGTGTCATTATTTTATAAAATGTCATAAAATTGATGTGACATTTCTTTATTGAAATGCCACTAGAGCCTTATATGTTTTGTGATTCTGTGGCATTTTTCTAAAACATTTAATGCCAATTTTTATTTTTGTGGCATTTTCTAAAAACATGCTACTTGTATAGTGTCACTAAAGTGTAAATTTGTTGTAGTGACATTTTTGTTGTAGCGAAGTGACACTTTTTTTAATTGAAATGCCACTAGAGCCTTGTATGTTTGTGGCTCTATGATATTTTTCTAAAAAATGCCACCAAATATTCTTTTTGTGACATTTTTTAAGAACATGCCACTAGTATGGTGTCACTAAAATATGTTTTTGTTGTAGTGTTGTGACACTTGTTCATTGAAATGTCACTAGAGCCTTTTATGTTTGTCGTTTTGTGGCATTTTTCAAAAACGTGCCACTAAATATCATTTTTGTGGCATTTTCTAAAAATATGCCACTAGTGTAGTGCCACTAAAGTATGTTTTTGTTGTAGTTTTGTGACACTTGTTCATTAAAATGTCACTAGAGCCTTTTATGTTTGTCGTTTTGTGGCATTTTTAAAAAACGTGCCACTAAATATCATTTTTTGTGACATTTTCTAAAAATATGCCACTAGTGTAGTGCCACTAAAGTATGTTTTTGTTGTAGTGGGTTAATTTATATATATATAAATAAATAAAATAAAATTGGCTGTTGGTGGAATTAACAGTTATATAACCGTTTCAATATTTTTTTAAAATTTTTGATACCGTTGCACTAATAGGGAGACAGGGAGCCGTTGGGGTTGGATCGGGCCTGATGGGGAAAAAATTTTCGAGTTGAGCTTATGAGATGGGTCACTCTCCATAACACCAGAGTCGGGCCGGGCTCTAGAACATATAGCTTAGGGTCTTAGGTTGGGCTTAGACTTAAGCCTGGTTGGGCCCACCCACGGCGCGACTGGACTTGGGTTGTGCCGCGAGCTCATGGGCCAAATTTACACTCCTATTTGTGGGTAGTGGTTATGAGATATGTGATTAGTGGTTATGATATATGTGATGTTGGCTATGAGACAAATAGTGTTGGTTATGAGATGTGGTTATTACATAAGTGGGTAAAGGTTATGAGATATATGATTAGTGGTTATTAGATATGTGACTTTGATTATGAGCAGAGTGGTGTAGTTATAAGTCAAAAGGTGTTTGGTTATGAGATATATGATTAGTGGTTATGAGATATGTAATGTTGGTTATGATCAATGTGGTGTGGTTATAAGATATGTAATTAGTAGTTATGATATATGTGGGTAATGGTTATGAGATATTTGATTAGTGATTATAAGATATGTGATTTTGGTTATGAGCAAAGTGGTGTCAAAGGGTGTTCGGTTGTGCTATATATGTTAGTAGTTATGAGATATGAGATATTGGTTATGATCAAAATGGTGTGGTTATGAGCAAAAGGGTTATCAGTTATGAGATATGTGGCTAGTGATTATAAGATATGTGATGTTGGTTATGACTCAAAGGAGTTAGTTATGAGATGTTGTTATGATTCATGTGTGATATTGGTTATAATCAAAGTGGTGTGGTTATGAACAAAAGGGTGTTAGTTATGAGATATGTGATGTTAGTTATGAAAAAAAATGTGTTAGTTATGAGATATGTGACTAATGGTTATGAGATATGTGATGTTGGTTATGAGATATGTAATGTTGGTTATGAAATGTGGTTATGAGATATATGATTATGGTTATGAAATATGTGATATTAGTTATGAACAAAACGATGTTTGTTATGAGATGTGGTTATGAAATATGTGATATTAGTTATGACCAAAATAGTGTTGGTTATGTGATGTGGTTATGACTAAGTTATGATCAATTTGATTATAGTTATGAAGAAATATGATTTTTGCTCATAACTATAAAAAGTGACCTGTTTAGTAGACTACTTTTAATGATGTGTCTCAATTTTAGCTATTGATTTTGCTATGTATCGTACATTTTTTAAATAAAATATACTATAGACTTTCCCCACAATCAAAGTATAAATTTTCATTTTTTAACTAATGCTCAGAGTCAAAGACTATGTTATTACCCAATGTTAGATACAAATGGTCACTATTATATTCCCTAAACATGTTGTAATGATTTCCCTGTGCATACAATGCAATGAGTATATAAGTAGAAATATGTATGTGTGTTGGTTTTCATGATAGTGAACTGAAAGAGGGGAGGAGCCATGGTTTTTGGATTATATATGTATATATATATCTATATAATTATATATATGTATAGGTAGTTCAGTCGAGAAAATCATGGTTGCTTCCATAAAAATAAAATAAAATTTTTAAAATAAGAGAAAGATAGAAGGTAGTTGTGATGCTGTCGGAGGAAGAAGATGTGGGTGGTCTGCTAGAGCATGCAGCTACAGCTGCTGCTGTTGCATAAGGAAAAAAGGGTGTTTTAGGAAGTGACTTTTCATTTGTTATTTTTGTTTTTTTTTTTTTTGGTATTTATTTTCGTCTTTAGTTAATTTTTTTTTTAAAGTTATAGATTTCTAAATTTAACTCGATAAGATGAACCGAAAAATTAATCACTCTGTTTGGTTTCAGTTTTCAGAATTCAGTTTTCAGAAGATTTTACCTTTTCGTTTTCCATATATATTTTTTATTTCCACTGAAATTTTTTTAATATTTTAAGCAATTTTTTAAAAAAAATTTAGACACACCTAACATAAATACATTTAAAAAATATAATATTTATGAAATTTTTTTAAAAAATTCATTAAATACCAAAAATACAAAAAAAAAATCTAAAAATTCAATATATTTTTTGTATTTTTGTGTATTTATTAATTTTAAAAATATTTTTTCACAAATATCTTACTATTTATATACATTTAAGTAAGGTGCATCTAAAAAAAGTAAAAAATTATTGAAAATTTTAAAAATATTCACTAAAAATAAGAAAATACGAAAAATAAAAAACTTAATTTTCAGAAAACTAAATTCAAAAAACTAAAACCAAAAGCACTAAATATTTTTAAAAAATTCAAAATAAATCCAAAAAAGATAAGAGATAATTACCTAAAAGTCCTATCTGTATATTTGGTGGTAGCTTAGGTCTTATCAAAAAGTTTTTGAACCAATAAGTTTCATTTAGAGGTAAAAAGACGTTTTGCCCTTTAATCCCCAAATTGAGAATGTTCTCAATTTCAAAATTGAGAATGTTCTCAATTTATAATTATCAAAACAAAGAAATTTTTGAATTTTTTTCTAATATGAACTGAAAATATTATCAAAACTAAAAAATTTATAATGATCAATTTTGATAAATTTCTCAATTTTTTTCATGATTAAAATTGAGAATATTATAAACTAAGAAGGTTCTCAATTTCAAAAAACCCTAGATCTCTCTCTTTCTCTCTAATGGTAGTGGCGTGGCATCTGTAAACTCAGTGAAAACCACCGTCCTCCAAACATATACATTATCTCACTATGCTCTCTCTCTCTCTCTCTCTCTCTCTCTCTCTCTATATATATATATCTATCTAACTATCTATAAAGCCCCATCTATTACTATTGCCAACATCAACAATGGAAAGACCCTTTCGATTCGTTCAAGTCGAAGAAGATGGTCAGTTGATCATCATCGAAGCCATTATCGTCCGATCAAATGACCAAAGCTCACTTGGATCTGACTCCATAAAGCTCTAAGACCCTCGAGAAGCCAGCGAACCCTTTGGGTCGAGTTTGGAATCGCCAGAAGTCAGATCGAGATAATGGATTTCGTTGAAGACTCATGAGTAGTATGTGCTGGTGTTCATGACTTGATAATTGGATCTATTCACAGACTTCATCTGTGTCAACAATACTCTAATGAAATTGTTGTTCATCGGACGCTCGTTGGTAATTGTGTGGCACCGAGTCAAGAAGGGTAATTCAGTGTATTAAAGATTAATGGGACTTATAGGAGTAAAAAAACTTATTTAGGATTTAATGGAATATAAGTACACAAAATATGACTTGTGTGTAAACGCCCCAAAAGATAAAAATATGCTAAAATAAGTATTGTTTTTTGTTTATTTTCGTCTTTAGTGTTTCTTTTAAAAAAAATTTCATAAAAAATATATTTTTTTGATTCGTCTTGACAAGATAGATTGAAAAAAGTAAAAAATTTTGATATAATTTTTAAAAAAATACTAAAGACAAAAAAAAATTCAAAAACAGAAGTCGCTTTTGTTTTTGTTGCCAAACAGATAAAAATATAAGAAAATACCGAAAAGTGGATGGAGAAAAGAGCCTGGTTCACGATGACATAAAAAGGAAAATTAAAGCAAAAGATAAGGACATTGTAGACTTTTTATAAAATTTGTTAACAGAGTTGGATTTTGCCGTTGAATCTATACAATAAGGAGGTTATGTATATATTTTTAAGAGTGATGAGGTTGTGTATATGTTTTTAAGGCTGATGATAGGATCTTAAATAATTTATCAAATCTTTTAGATGAGTGTAGGGCTCACATATATGTGGGTTTGTATAAGTCTCATATGACAGGTTTAGTAAAAAATTTAATAGATTATTTAAGGCTCATAGCATTTATCTATACAATAAGGAGGTTATGTACATATTTTTAAGAGGGATGATAGGGATTTAAATAATCTATCAGACCTCTTAAATGGGCGTGAGATTCACACACATGTGAATTTGTGTAAGTCTCATACTTATGTGACAGGTTTAGTAAAAAATTTAATAAATTATTTGAAATTCATAACATTTTCTTATATTTAAATTAATAATGTTAAGTGTATCGATTAGTATACTAATTAATGTATTAATTAATAATGTGATATAATTTAAAATATTTTTAATATTTATAATTTATGTAATAAATAAGATTAATAATAATATTATAATTAATATTAGTATATTAATTAATTAGTGCATGTTATCCAACCCTTTTAAATTATATGGCGGAATATGTTCTTCAGTTAAATCACAAGGGTAAAGTGTAATTGCCAAAAAAAAAAAAAAACATAAATGTCGGAGACGCATCCCTAAACCCCGAAAATTGAAAACCTCAGTCCTCCCCAAGAGATCGACGACGGCCTCTGCGAATTCTTGGATTCTCTCTCTGTGTATATCTGTCTATATACACTTATATATAGAGTGAGAATGGTTTATATAACATCGTGGGACGATTTCGTGGAGAGATCTGTCCAGTTGTATCGTGCCAGTCCCGAATCTGTAATCTTTCACCTCTACCTCTCAGATTTATTTCCCCTCTTTATCGTTTAGTTTTTATTTTTATTTTTTTGATGATAGATCCATCTTCGAATACTTCAATTCAATTCTAATATTTCTTTATTACTTGTACTAATAATTTTGTCTTTCAATTTTTTTTTTCCCTGTTCAATTACACTGGGATATAGACGCGTTATGTGATGAAGTACAGACATTGTGATGGTAAATTGGTTCTCAAGGTCACTGATAACCGTGAGGTATGAATTATTTCTCATTCACTGTCTTCCATTTTTTTTTGGTTTTTGGTTTTTTTGACCTTTTGCTTTATAGACTATTGTTATTTAATTATCTTTCAATTGTTTGTATTTGTATTGACTAGGATGCAATTAGGGATTTATTCATGTGTTACAACCAGTTTTATTGGGGCTTATATGTTCAATCTTTATTCTTTGTAGAGTCAAACAATGTTCTTGTGTTCTTCCCCTAATTTGATTTTATATTTTGTGAACTTTCTCAATTAGTCTTCACATTGGTTATAAGTGTCTTAAGGACATTACTACCTACCCATAAAAAGAAAATAAAAGAAAAGCAAAGTAAAGGCCTAGAATAAACAGAGAGGAATGCTAGTTTGCAGATAATACATGGGGGAGTTAGCCATTGATCTCCAAGAGAGATTGCGTATTCGAGCAATGTCATACTGGAAAAAAGCTGGTTAGTGTTTTCCCGTGCATTTTTTGGTTGGTGACTTGCCAAAAATTGGTTTAAAGTTGATTGGTGGACTTGTGAAAATAATTTGCTACTGTTAAAATCCTTGGGATTTGATAGCCTAACTTCTAGAACACTAAACAAATTTTTTCTAGCTGCACTTTGAGGAGAGGATTCTGGCATATGATTTTTTTGTTTGTTAATGCACAAAATTGGGATTCCAAGTTGGCCATTGAGAAAGGGAATATAGAGCTCAATTACAGTTGTATTGAACTTGGGTGATTGATAAAGACTGTAGAAGCAGCACCGAGAGAATTCTCAGTTTTTTGGCATATGAACTCACTCTCAGCATGGGTGTCATGTGTGTTTGGAAGTGTAAATGGATGTGTGCCTATCTTTTCTTATTATTTTTTATTCCTTGTTAGTGTCTCAAGTTTAAGACAGACCAGGCGCAAGAAGCTAAGAAGATGGAGAAATTCAACAACATATTCTTTACGCTGATGGCCCGTGGTCCTGAAGGTATCCTTCTTTCTGTGATTTCACATGAAAATTTAATCCTCAATTTTTTTTTAATGGTAATTGAACCAATCAGTCCCTCTGCAAGAATGGCATCTTGTCATTTCAAAGAAAATCACCCTAGCATGGTAGAAAATGGAACCGCATGGTTTTATGAAATTTGTTAACAGTCCTAATCTGATGATGCAACTTAAATAAACATATTATTTTGTATGATTTGCAAATGGAAACAACTTCATTTTGAGTGCTGCATGAACCTCAACCAGGTGTTTTTGTTTCCATGGGATGCCCTTGGGATGTCCCTCTTGAGGTGAGGGTGCAAATTGGGTACCCTGCAAACAATTTCTAAATATTTTTAATGGTTTTTTTAGTTGTTATCATTGGTTTTTGGTTTTGCATCTTATGTGCTTTGGATTATTCTGATGAGGGAACATGTGTCTCTCCTCTCTTTCTACAGTGGATATATCAGAAGTTACTGGAAAAGAGCAGATGGAAGCACAGCCGACCAAGAAGGGTAGGGGAAGGAAACAGTAGTTTTGTTCTTGATTGATTTCGATACTCAATTCTCGACTGCAAAGTTTTTTTTTCTTTTGTGAACTTCAATACCTTTGTATTACTTACGACAGTGCTGATTAGTGATATATTCCATGGGATTCAAGGATACTGTCCTTTTGCCCCCTTCTTTTTGGGATTAAAAAGCGGGCCAAAGCCCTAAAATGCAAAATTTCTTGCAACTCCAATTCCCACACCATAAAGGAACAAAAATGGCCATCAAGATTCAATGGTGTGTTTGATTTGAAGAGTATCATTTCAAATATTTTTGTCCTGGCAATAGGTTCATCTTAACCAAAGCAAATAGCGAGTGTTATTTAAGTTTTGAAGGCAAATTAGTTTATAACTAGCTTGGGTATTCTTGATTCAACTAAAGACTCGGTTATATACATATTGACTGCATTACATGTTTTTAAGTCGTCGGATTTAAAATGTTGATTTGGACTGTTGCATGGGAGTTATTTTTCATTTATGAGTGTCAAGTAGTTCAGTTTATTCACAATTTCATTATCACATTTTTAATGTTGCACAAGTATTTTTTTTTTTTTTAGATTTTTATTTTTTGTTTTTGTTTTGGTGCTATGCTTTTTTGTTGTATTGGGTTTCTATCATGTTGTGATATCAACATGGGAGAACTTGAAGGATCTGTGGAACCCATCATAGATCTCGTTTCGATAATCTGAACTATTTATTTTTTACAACTTATTGGATAGAATATTTATGTAAAATATTAATATGTATGTAGGTATATGTTTGAATCAAATTTATATTACAAAAAATAAATGATTATTTTTGAAATTATATTTGTCGTTCATTTTCTAAAACAAATATTATTTAAATATATAAATAGATTTAGTTGGGTGTGCATAATCTGAGTTCAACGCAACTTTGGAGAAGTATAGTAGCAAATACAAGTTAATAAAATAAAATGGTACATTTAAATTAAAATAATACTTCGTAGCTTGAAATGCCTTTTGCTCGAATAGCTCGACTGTCCAAAACGATGTCATTTTGGGTAGTTTTTTCTTTTTTTCCTCTTATATCTCTGAAACAGAGGAGAAAGAGAGAGAAGAAGAGAAAGAGAAAGAAAGAGAAGAGGTAGGGGGAACAAAGACACACACACACACACAGAGGCTCCACCCATCATTGGCGCTATCACCGACGCCATCATACTCTCTGTATATACACAGATCTGTATAGATCTATGTACCTCTATCTCTCTCTGTGTATCTCTCTCTCTCTCTCTGTTCTCCGATCTGTATAGATCTGTGTGTTTATAGATTTATCTCTCTTTCTGTTAGAAGAAAAGGAAAAAAAAAAACAGAGAATACCAAAACGTATTGATGATGATGTGGTGTTGTTATTTAGATTCTACAATTATTTATTTATTTATTTATTTGTGATTGTTGGTTGTTATTGATGATGATGTATTGTTGTTGATGTTGATGCTCTTTCTCTCTCGGTTCCCCAGCTCCCTCTTCTTTCTTCTTTCTTTCTTCTTCTTCTTCATATTCAGAGAGAAAAGAGAAAGAAAAAAAAAAAAAAAAAAATCCAAAACGGCATTGTTTTGGAATTTAAGCCAGTCGAGCCAGCTCCCTTTCGAGCTACCCATTAGCGATGTTTAAATTATAGTTATTTTATTTTTTCTTTTACAATTATCAAATTAATTAAAAAAAAGTTAACTAACTTTCTAAGCATAGTTATTTTAATTAAATTAAAATATTTAAAAGGTAATTAAAATAACCAACTTTTCAAAGCGCTCATTAAATCAGTTACCAATATATGTAGTAGTTGAGAGAAACTATCGTAGTGAAATTGGATTTACTAATCATATAAAACTAGTGCTAATCGTGCTATACACTAGACTTTATAAATTAAAAAATATTATTATAAATATAGTGAAATAATTTAATATTTTGTCTTGTAATATACATGAAATTTATAAGTTAATTTTTATATTTATAATCTTTTAAATTATTAGTTTAAAAAAAATAAAAAATATATATAAATCTATCAAAAATGTTTTAGTACTCTAGTAGAGTTTTAAGAGTAGTGTGACTCATGTGATGTGATGTTTTGATCTTCTTTTTTTTCTTTTTTTTTCATTGCCAAGTGTATAGAGCTCTCTTTAGAGCTCAATTTTTAGGAGATATATCACTTCCCTAAATCTATTTAGTGTAATTTTGATAATTTGTAATTTAAAAAAAAAGTTAAACCTAATTAATGGGGGGATTTGGTCATAGCCCCCTCACTATCTAATTTCTCTTTCAAAAGGACAAGAATTATATAAGTACTTTCAAAACACCCTGATATTTTAAAACTTGTTTCTTTTACTATATTACCCTCGTATCTATCAGCTCTCCTATTAAGACATTTTCACTATGTATTTCAGAGTAAAATTTTACTCTGTATGAAAGTAAAATTTTACACTCTGAAATTAAAGTAAAATTTTAATCTGTATGAAAGTAAAATTTTACTCTGTATAAAAGTAAAATTTTACACTCTGAAGCTAAAAGTAAAATTTTACTCTGTATAAAAGTAAAATTTTACTCTGATTCTGTCAAATGAAAAAAACAGAGCAATAGAACCAGAGTAAAATTTTACTCTGGTTCTATCAAATGAAATTTGATGTTTACTTTGAAAAATCGATGAAACTTTGAGCTTTGAGTTTTGAATCAGGCCTATAATCCTTGAATCAATCGATGTTTACTCTGAAAAACATTGAATCATGCCTATAATCCTTGAATCAGGCCTATAATCTGAAAATTTTAGAGAAATCTCAATTTTTCATACCCTAGTTCTTCAGATTTTTCAGATTTTACAGATTTTTCAGATTTTTGAAACTTTGAGCTTTCAAAAATCTTGAGATTTTTCATACATACAGATTTTTCAGATTTTACTTTAAATCTTTGAGCTTTTGAGTTCGAATCAAATGGACCGATCTATGCAATCATTCAAATCTCCGATCTTAAAGACTCAAAACACGCATATATATAGATTACAGATCGGAATATGTAGATATATATATATATATATTCGAATTCAAATCTCAAAACACACAAACATACACATATATACAGATATATATATATATATATATATTTGTGTGTGTATCAGCGCGGTTTGCAAGTTCTCCACAGCTCCGGCCATGGAGGAAGCTAGGGTTAGAAGAGAGAGACGAAATAGAAGATGAACAGTTGAAGGAGAGTTGAAGGAGGAGAGTTGAGAAGATGCGGAGAGAGATCGTCGGAGCTTAGGAATGACACAGCTCCGACCATGGAGGAAGTTAGGGTTAGAAGTGAGAGACGAGAGAGAAGATAAATTTTGTATCTGGATTGTGTATATGTGAGGGTATAATAGTCTGATAAAATATTTAAATAATAAATTTTGTCCTTTATGCAAGATTTTATAATTATGAGGGGTTTAGAAAGTATAATTTTTTTCTTAATCCTTCTAACAATGAAAGGAAGGTAAAGGGGGTTTATAGCCAAATTTTCCAATTAAATGAGGTTACATGAGTTATGATATACCTCTTCTTGTTATGAAAATATACAAATTTAAAAGTTATAATTAAGACAAATATATAATTTTATTATTAAATATGAAGTAAAGTGATATTTAACAATAATTGATATGATTTTCTGTTCTTAATCTAATAATTTAAGTTATATTTCTTTTGGTTTTAATTTCATAATTAAAAATACAATATGAATATAATACGCATACGAATTTCTAATATTTAAGAATAAGAAAGTTTTAGAATATTTACAACCTTTCATCATTTTCTTTTAATTTTTTTTTATCTACTTTGATTTTAAATTTAAATAAAAAATTTGATTTGATATGAATTACTTTAACTTTTTTCATTAAATTTTTATCAATTTTTAAAAGAACTTTCATTCTTATCCCATTTTTTTTTTCTTTTCATCAATTTTGATGGAAAAAAGAATAATTTCCAACACTTCATCTTTTTAAATTTTTATCAAATTATAATTGGAATTATAGTGAAATAATATTTGAAATAGTGAAAGTTTGAATATGTAGTTGGTTGAAATGTATAATTTGATTAATTCTCTTCTTATATTTGTATAAAAATTGATACTTATTACCGCATCATTATAAGTCGGATTATGAAAAGTTTTTTGAGGTGTCAAACATTTTTCATTTGTAAATATCCTACCTATAAAAAAAAAAGAAAAAATAAAAGAAAAAGAAAAAAAAATGTGTAGCTTTTGGATATGTGTTTATCAATTTTGTTTTGTGGACATAAACAACTGATATTTCAATTTAAAAAATTTAAAAGTATAAAAAAAATATATTGGGTTTTTTTGGGATAAAAGAAACCATTTAACTTCTGTATATACTATTTAAAGATGGACTATTTTAATCACATAAAAATAAAGAAATTATATTTAGAGATTATCCCTATATATTATGCTATTATATACAAATATAGTGGTAACAAATTAATTAATATATATGAAAAGTTATACTAAGCTTTCATTTTTAATTAATTAAATTATGATTAACAAACTAATAAATAGCAGCAATGGTATAAGAGGATAGAAAGAGGATAAAAACACAATGATATTTAAAAGTTTTAAATTTACCTAGTTATACAAAAATCTAATGTTATAGTACAATCTTGAATTCCTAATAAATTTTCACATTTTTTATAAAATTAAATGACAATAAAAAAAAAAAATTCAATCCCATTTTTTTAATTTCAATTTTATGATTTTCATTGAAAAAAAAAATTCCGATCAAAATTCTTGGCACAAAATGGGTATAGATACTTTGATTGCAACTATCATCACCAATAATTTTTCTCCACTATGTAAACCTATAAACAAACACATAAATCTCATTAAAATGGAAACCAAAACCAAACCAACAACAGAGAAAGAGAATCACATAGGAAAAAAATAAAATTAAAAAATAAATAAATTTATGGAGTGATAGGATATTACCCCCAACAACTTAGACTCCGCACCGCCTAATTCGTCAGCTCCTCCGCCAGTGCCCATGAAATCTAGGAGTTAGAATGACTAATAAGATTATTCTTTAAATAAGACTTAAAAATTGATTAATTTGTCCCATTAAGTGATTTAAAATTTTGATAGATATACATCAAAAAAATAGATAATTATATTATTAAATCATAATTTAAATTTAGATATTGTCATATTTTTGTGAGATCTATATCTAAATTCTTATCTTTTTTATTTTTATGTGGTTTCTATTTGTTTTTTTTTTTTTTTCAATTTATTAAGATAGAGTTGTGGGTTTCTATTTTTTTATTTATTTAATTTATCTATGGTTTCTATTTTTTTTAATTATTATTATTTAGGTAAGTTATGACATGAGTTAGATATGTGATGGACATGCGAGTTTTATTGATTTAAAGTATGATGATGTGAAATATTTTCAAATTAGATTTGTTTAGATAGAATTTAAAGATTTTTAAAATTTATAATTGGGTATTGAGAGGCAAAAAAAGATTTTAACTGAATAAATAAAAATCATATTTATTAATTTTATTTGTTTGTATATCTGATTTTTAATTATTTTTTTTTAGAAATATTATCTGATTTTTTGAGAGAGTGAAAATGAAGGCAAGTTTTAATATTTTCTTTTCGAAATCGATGAGAGAAATTAGAATGGAGAGATTATGAAATATTTTTGTTATCTTTCTATTTGAAATCCATAAATTAAGGGATAATTATTTTTTCCAAAATAATTAAATAGGTATAGGAGAAGTTGAAAAGGAGGTAATTATTATTTCTAAAATAATTAAATAGGTATGGGAGAAGTTGAAAATGGTGTGTATGAGAGAAATCAAAAAAGCTTGAGAGAAGTCAACAAGCGTTGATGTTTTTTTTTATTTATTTATATATAAATCAAAAAATTAGAAAATTAAGATTGAGATATTGAAATTATATAATATATAAATTAGTGTTTTATATGATTTTCCTAAGGAAAAAAAAAAATTCAATTGGGAGTTGTGAAATTCCAAATATTACGAAGGCCATGAAAGCAAGAGAATCAATAATACATTAATTTTTCTAACTCATAGGTTGTGGCACTTTGGCAAGGTTTTGGGTATAAATTTTGAGATCTCGGATTATTCACTTTTCAGTGTCAACTCCTAGGGGTTTGGTGTAGTGGTCTTAGGACAGCTCTCTAAGTACTGGACGAATCGTATCCAGAGTTTGGGTGTGGAATCGAATCTTGACAGTTGCACTCTTTGACTTAAATGGTGTGGACATTGTGAGGTTAGTGCACACGCCCGAAATTTGTCCCTCGTCCTACTCTGGTTAAACCAACAATAGATAAAAAAAAATTTGAATTATTTGTTTTACGTATTTTTTTAGTCAAAATTTTTAATATCTTAAGAATTTTTTTATTTTTATTTTTTAGATGTACTTAACTTAGATACACTTAAAAAGTATAATTTATAGAAAAAAAAATCTTTAAAAAGTTTATCAAATACAAAAATTTTGTATATTTTTGTATTCTTGTGTATTTATTAAAATTTTTAAATATTTTTTCACAAATAATTTATATTTTAGGTGCATCTAAGTTATATACAACTAGAAAGTAAAAATTTTACTTAAAATATTAAAAAAAAAAATTCACTAAAAGCAAGAAAAACACAAAAAATTAAAAACTCAATTTTTAGAAAATCCATAAAAACCAAACAAGGTGAATAATCTTTCTTCTCTCAGTAGACGATAAATATAATTTCAAGAATAACCATCAATTTTTTATAATATAGATTTGATTCAAACGTATAACTACCGATATCCAATTATAATAATTTTTTGCATGCATATTCTACTGAATTACTGAACGAGTCCTAAAAAGTGAATTGTTCGAATTATTGAAACGAGACTTATGGTGGATTCTACAGATCTCTCAAATTCTCTCATGTTTAAATCCTGATATGAGAGAAGCCTAATCCTTACAAATCAAGTTTTGTTTTAAAATAGGCTTGTTTTGAGAAGTAATAAAAAGTTAGCTTATTAGTTTTTTTTTCAAGGTTTTTTAAAAAATATACAATAAAAATAAAAGAATAATATGATCCGAATAAATTAATAAGTTGGCTTTTCTGTTTTTGTTATTTTTTTCTCTGTCAAAAAAGGCCATAATATTTCTTTGATCTCGTGCATTGTGCATGCCAAGCACTAGTTCACATGAAATGATGAACATTACGAGCCATTTGACTTCAATCATAATTTAGGTTTTTTCATGACTATGAAGATGGAAAAATTATTAGTTAGCCCGTGACGGCACATGGTGATATCCCTTATTAATTATAGTTTTTATATATTTTTATATTTTTCAATCACTCAATGTAAATTTGCGAGTTTTACCATCTCTATTAATCAAAACACCGTGTAACGGTATTCCAAGGCTAATCAATAACTTCTCATGAAAAGGACCATTCAATTTTTTATTTTTTATTTTTTTAATTTATAAAAATTAAAAAAAAAAATCACTTTATTAGATGAACAAGTTGAACTAAATTCACTTTATTATGTAAACACTGATTATTTTAAAAAAAAAGTTTCCTTTTTTTAATCCTTCATAGATAACTGGATCATCGATAGAAAAAGTGACCCAATCAATGAAACAATAAAACAAACACAACTAAACTGAAAAATGTGCCAATTGATCTTTATCAAATTTCGTTGTTTACTTGTGCACGCATACAAAAACAATAATGTTATATGTATTTATTGGTATATTAATTAATATATTAATATTTTTTTTTTAAAAAAATTAATATATTAATAAATGGTGATGTAATATAATTTTAAAAGTCCTGAATATTTATAATTTATATAATGTGTAAAATTATAATTTTAAAATAATAATGTCATTGTTGATAGACAATTGTAAGCCAAGGTATACAAAATAGGTGAATCCAAAAATTACAAGGCGCACATTCATAGGCCGTACAAGGATCTACGAAACCTCTCTTACAGAAGGCGCATAGGGAGTTAATGTCCTTGGGTGTTCGAACTAAAGTGAGAAGGTGCGGGTGACCTTTAAAGTTAAAGGTGATCCCATATTTTACATTCGAATACTCATCCAAAGGACAGATGCAATTCATATGAAGAGATTGATCGCAATCGCCACAATGATAGAACCAATATTTTGGGTCTATGTCTTCCTCGCAGATTTCACATATATACTCCTCATTGTCATTTGTTTGGTCTTTGACAGGAGAGGAGTAGGTTAGGATGAATGGGTGTTCATCGTATCTGTGCCTAACCGTACGTGTCATAACAACACACCTTTGACATACATTGAAATTGCAAGTCTCACATAAAAACCCAAACTCAGCCCGAGCATCACATGCATTGCAACGAAATCCTGTTGGCCTTAGAGCAAGGGTGTGATTGTGAGCTTCATGTCTGATAGTGCGCGGCAGGGATGCACACCCAATATCAAGGGAGAACTCGCATTCAGAACAACCGAAACTAAACAAATTGCAATATTTGCAGCAACATTGACAACGATATGAAGGAAAATTTGTGGTCAAGCAAAGTGTGTGCTGTGGGTGACATGGGTGGTGCAGTGTACTGGGTAACTCTGCACAATACTCGTGGAGTAAAAAGTTGCATTGAACACAATGGTAAAACGGGCCTGAGATTCTTCGCGCACACGCATTGCATTTTTCTTCAGTCTCTACCTCATTCAAGAGGGGTAAGTTGCTCTCAGAGTGTGACTCCTGGTCGATTTGTTTGTTAGAAAAAAATAAAGTGTGTTCATGACTAAAATGTCTAATCTCTGTTGCTTCTTTATACTTCCCCACTACCTTGATGTGATTGACGAATAGAGTTCTCAGATCAACAGATTCATCGGCTGGCAAGGTGATCCGATTTTCAACTTCAATCTCTGCATCGCAATCCCTGAAACCAAAAAAAATGAATAGTTTGTAATCAAAGTAAATCACTAACCCAAAACAAAAGATAAGAGTTAAACAGGAAAATATCAACTTGGATAGCTCAGTATTTGATGTTGCTCTCCTCGAATTAAGCTTGATCTTATGTTCAGTCTCAACTTCGCAATCCCTGAAACCACATATCCAAGGTTGGAGCGTTATCAAAAGATATAATAATAATAATAATCAAATTAAATTATTCACAGAAAGTTAAAAGAAAATTTTTGCAACGCAGGAGGATCAACAACGTACTTGGAATGCTCCATGTTTGATGCCGCGCAGTTTACATGGACACAAAATGTGCATTTGGAGTCGGAACAATAATAAAGCCAATTTCTTCTGTACAATTGCTTATTACAGATTCTGCAATTGTCGTGTCTATAATATTTATATGGAAAAGAATAGATGAGGGTGAGAGGGTGAGGATGGTGATGATCAGCAAGTTTAATGGTGATAGGTAATGAATTAGCACATTTCTGGCTGACCCAGAATCCACAGGTGGTACATAAGTAGGAGGTGCCTCTGTGTTCTTCACCGCAAGCATCACATAAGAACGTGGCTGACTTTTCCAAGGGGATCAACTGATGTGGGTGACATTTGAGCTCAATCCTCTGTTGAATACTGGACACCACCGACGCACACCTTATGTCGACATCGAAATTGCATTGAAAGCAATTGTAAACGAATCGGTCGCATTCTTCTTTACAAACATCGCACGTGCAACGATAAGGTGGCTTTGAAAGGAGAGTAAGGGGGTGTTCAGGGTGAGAAGGATGATATGTCATTTCCCGGGGTAGTTCTGCACATGATTTGTGCAAGAAAAACTCGCATTTGGTGCACCCATAGGATAGACCTGAGATGGGTTGCCGACACCCGTAGCAATGAACTTTCACACCTTCTTCCTTGTAGTCTGTCCTTAGGATCAATGGATGGTCATGACTGAAGTGTTCAAACTCCATCTCTCTCTCTCTCTTCTTGATGGTAAATCTTGAAAATGTTCTAGGCAAGAACTCGATAACATAAAGCCCCTAAAGTAAGAAAAGTATCGGTTCTATTAATAATTACAATAAAGCTACGCTTCATGAAGAAGCCTTCGCACCGGGTAAACTACTCTCTGCTCACTCTCCCTCTCCTCTCTTTCTCATCAAATTGCCCCCGACGTTGAGTGTTCTGTTCTGTTTCTCCCTCTCTTTCTGCTTTACTTTTCACTTTTCTTTTCTCTTTTCTCTTTTTAAAATTAGTTTGTGGATCATAACGGTGGTGACTACATCTCTAGTTAATCACAAATCTTTAGGTTTTTTTTTTTTTTTTTTTTTTTTTTGTATTTCTTAATCATTTTTAATATAAAATTATAAATTTTATTCTCTCTATCAATCAAAACACACATGAAATACTATCTAACTGTACGCCAAAGACCAATAACGAATAACTTCTCCCATAAAAGTGCTCTCTGACAATATACCAACAAACTTCTTGACGGTTTTCTTTCATGAATGCTTCTTCGTCAAGCAAAGCATTATTGAATTCCCTTCAAGTGCTCTTGGAAATATGTAAAACAAAAGGAGAACGGGTCGTCTGTGCCCCTTTCCCTGTAGCACCCCCTGTAGCCCCCAAAACGACGTCGTTTTGGGGGCGGATTTTCAGAAAAAAAAAAAAAAAAAAAACGCAGAAGAGGGACGGGGGCGGAAGGAGAAGGAGAGGGAGAGGGAGAAGGAGAGGGAGAGGGAGAGGGGAGGGAAGGAGGGAGGAGGAGGGGCCGGACTGAACTGGAGGGGGCCATAAATATTGGGGGAGGAGGAGGAGGAGGAGGAGGCGGAGAAGTGGAGCTCGCAGCCATGGCTGCCATGGCTGCGACGACGGCTGCGACGGCAGGCAGCGATGGCGGCGACGACGGCGAGGGACGACGACGCGGCGACGATGGCGAGGGACGACGACGGCGAGCTCGCCCTCCTCCCTCCTTCCCTCCCCTCTCCCTCTCCCTCTCCCTCTCCCTCTCCTTCTCCTTCCTTCCCCCTCCCTCTTCTGCGTTTTTTTTTTTTTTTTTTTTCTGAAAATCCGCCCCCAAAACGACGTCGTTTTGGGGGCTACAGGGTAGGGCTACAGGGTAGCGCTACCGAGGATCCGGATTCAAACAAAAGAGATTGAAACACTTACTTTTAAAATCATTTCTAATAATGTATTATAAGTTTCAAATTTTGATTTATTAAATATTTTATTTCAGTCTAATATTAATGTCACATTATTATGAATTATTTAAGAGTGATAAATAAAAGGATAAATTACAAATATATCCCTGAGGATTAATAAAATATGAATTGTCCTCTATAGTTTGAAAAATTACAAATACCTCTTTGTCAGAATTTTTTATTTAACAGAATTAATTGAAAGAGTGAAATTTCTAACTGTTCACCTATACAATAATAAAATTATCTAAATTATTATTGAAATAGAATTTTAACATTATTAAAAACTATTAATTAACTTGATGATTTATTAACAAAAGAACATATTTGTTATGAAATTAGAAATCTTAGGAGGCATAATGTAAGTTTTAAAACCACAGGGGATATTTTGTAATTTAAGTAAACCTCAAAAGATGCGTTTGTAATTTATCCTAAATAAAATGATGTAACATTGTTAAAGTGGATTTACCTTTAAATCAAGTGAGTTCATTTACGATTGTTCATAACTTCAAAAAAATTATACCATATACAAGTTATGATATTTTCAAATTCGGTGGTGTTACATATACTAATTAATGTATTAACTAGTGTACCAACATTAGTTATGACATTTTTATTGACCATACTCATCATACAAATTATAAATATCAAAAACATTTTAAATTATGTCACATCATCAATTAATATACTAGTTAGTATAATAGTTGGTGTATATAGCATTTTTCTTTCAAATTTGATGACTTTGTCTCATAATTAAGTTGTTTCAACACTACATTTGATAACTTAAGAGAGAGAGAGATGACAGGGATAGGCCCACAAGGACCACGGCCCACCATGAGTAAACCCAAGCCCACCATTTAGATCCCATTGCACAACCCGATCAATAAAACCCGGTACAGCCGGAGGCCAACTGAGCAAGAAAGGCCAATGAGGCTCGGACACGTGGCGGGTGCAGAACAGGCCATGTCAGCAGACAAAGATCTGCAAAGTTATTGCCACAGCACATCACCATTAATGCAACCCATCACAGCATTTATTGCGACAACACCCCTCTGCCGGAAGGGCGCCCCCTCACCCTGAACAAGACGAACCACGACGCAAGCTTTCGGCGGGAAGGTTAGAACGGCTAAGACAGCGAAATGATTACCAAAGGATATAAGCAAACCTCGAAGACAAGAAGAAGGTTAAGTTTTTCCATCATCTCTCTCTCTCTCTCTACATTTTGTCCATCACCTTTTCTAATTCATACACCGGAGGGTTCGCCGGGGGACTACCCCGTTCCCCGATTGAACTTGCTTGCAGGTTACCCAGTGGACTCGAGGAGCTTGGATCGGTCCAGCCCATTCACCGGGACGCACTGTATTATCAAGAGAAAAACAAAAAAAAACAAAAAAAATGATTATGTAAGTTATGAGAGAAATAAAAAAAAAAAAATTGTGATTTTTCTCCCTCTCTTTTGAATAAGAGAGAAATGAAAAGAAAAAAAATATTGATTTCTCTCTTATCTTATTTGGTTAAGTTATATAAAAGAAATAAAATTATATAATATTATATTACCAAATTAGCCTTTTATAGGTGTTAGTCTTGTTATTTCTTCTATATCTAAACAGGTAATTTTTGTAACTGTTCAAAAAAAAAAAAAAGTAATTTTTGTATTATAACAAAATAGTATGAGCACTCGGTCTAACAGTCCACACTCAATTTTTTTTTTTTTGTTCAAAAGTTGAAGCGCAAAATTATTATGTTCATAAGGATATACTTCTACACAATGACTAAAGTACTCCCATATTATGTTCAATTTTTCTATGTCGGTTGTTGGTTTCAGCAATGATCTGTAGATGCTTGTTGGTCAAATTTCTTATTTGTTTCAACTGATCAAACCATGGTTATTGTTGGTAAAAGCTTGAACAGATGAAAAAAACAAAATTGAACATATAAATTTTGGACAGATAAAAATTAGGACAAGAATTTCACACATATAGAATTGAACAGATAGAAATTTTACAAAAATAGAATTTCAACAAATAAGGGAAACAATTAAACAGATAGAGGAAAACAAATTGAACAGATAGTTAGAAAAGTTGAACAGATAGGCAAAAAAATTTGAATAGATAGTCAAAAAAATCAATAGATAAAAAAAAAAAAAAAAGTCAACACATAAATTAAGGGGTTTAATTGAGGATAAAATGCATACCCAAAACAAGAAAAGAATTTCTCACCAAACTATTTCATAAAGAGTGAACCTCTCACCAACAAAAAAATCCACTGGACCTAATGTTTTATACATTCCTTATATTAGATTTATCACTATTTTTTTTAAATAGTATTTAGTTGGTTTTATTTATTTCCTAATCTCTTCACTTCTAGAGAGATTCAAAATAAGAGTCAGACAGAAATGGGTTTGTCTCCCTTTCTTCTCATTTCATTCCATTTCTCTTCTTTTTCCTTGTCCAAACAAGTGATATATATGCACCAAGAGAAGTACATTTATTTTCTTTTATTCCCAAATCACCCAATCCAAAGGGGTTGTAATTAGGGATGTAAGAAAAATCGAAAAAATCAACCAAACCGATTAAACCGGCAATATTTGGTCTGTTTTTTAACAAGTATCGATCTGTGCGGTTTTTATATTTGATTTTTTTCGGTTTTCGGTTTGGTATCGATTTAAGCACCTTGTGCACCGATCTAAACCGAAACCGATCACTACAACATATATTATATTTATAATATATATATATAATCTAATAATATAATGATATTAATAAGTATAATAAATTATTAATCTTAATTAATTAACCTTATTATCTTTATAACCTAAGTTTGTAAACTCTTATTATATATAATCTTAACTCTAACTCATTATTCTTGAAACCTTAATATTTTTAAACTTTTTTTTGTTTTTATTTTTGTTAATTTAGGAATTGAAAAGTATGTATTAAATGGATGGATTGGATATATTTTAAATGGTAGACAAATAACTAAAGTAACATTTTTATATAAATTAATGATTATATTTAAAAGTGGCTCAAGTTTGAAAAATTCTAAACAAATTAAACCTCACCAAACCGAACCGATGTTTTGATGGGAAAAGTGGTCTGTATCAGTGTTCAAAATTATAAAACCGACATTATTGGTTTCGTGTAATTTTTTTACCTAAATACCAACCGTACCGAACCGATTACATTCCTAATTGTAATCTTTGGCCAAAAAAAAAAAAAAAAAAAGTTATAAGTTATAACCAAACCACCACAATATAACCAAAAATCACTTTAATCCTAACTAAAATAACAATCAAAATAGATTATCACAATAGATAATAAAAAAATTTGAGCCTGACAATCATAATTATGTCATAACCGCACACCACTTAACTTATTATCATAACCACAAATAAGATATATAGTACATCTGGAAAAAAAGGTTTTGTATTATCAAATTTCTCATATTTTTTAATCAGTAGACATGAGGCAATGTCACTGATATTAATAAGAGAAAAGTTAGGGATCATGAAAATTTTTTCATGAAAATAATCATGAAAGATTTATAATCCTTAGATTATCTTGATTAGTGTGTGGTGCTTTATTCTAAGTGTAATCCAAAGGTCACAAAGCTTTCATGATTATTTTCATGAAAGGTTTTTCATGATACTTAACATTGCTGTATTAATAAATATACTTAGAACTCATTACTTTTGTGTCTAGTGAGTAAGATAAGGGGTGCAATTGGGGTTCAGACCTGTTGAAGGATTGCTCTAGACAATTTCCAAAGAGGTCAAATTTTGTACCTCGTAGACAATTTCTAAATGTTTGTAGTTGTTCCTCTGTAAGATCTCTTATAACTCCCAGTAACCACACCATGAAGGAACAAAAATGTTCATAAGATTCAATGGTGTGCTTGATTTAAAGAGTACCATTCTCATTTCATAAATTTTTGTCCTAGTTAAATGTAAATTTTGGTGAACACAGAGTCAGAATTATTGGCTAAAATTCTTGCATATCAATAGAAATTCAATGGTTCAAATCTTTCATGTGCAAGTGAGACTTACTCTTTATATATTTATTAAAATACAACAAAAGTGGAATAATTTTATGAATAAAGATTTATTTTAAATTGTTTTAATATTTCTTTTTTATGGTGCATTGCACATGCTAATTACTAGATCATATGAACATTAGGAGCCATTTGACTTCAATCATAATTTGGGCTTGTTCATGACTACGAAAATGACCATTCAAATTATTTTGTCAATTTATAAACATTGTTTGAACTACATTTTTAAAATATATAAATAAATAAAAATCAGTTTATTACTTGAACAAGTTGACATATATACTCCCCATTGCCATTTGTCTGGTATTTGAGAGGAGAGAAATAGGTTAGGGTGAATGGATGTTTATCGTATCTGTGACTAACTGTACGTGTCCTAAGAGCACATCTTTGACATACATTGAAATTGCAAGTCTCACATAAAAACCTAAACTCAGCAGAAACAGCACATGCATTGCAAAAGCTTCGTGTCTACTAGTGCGCGGTCGGGATGCACACCTAATATCAAGGAAGAATTTGCAGGCAGAACAACCGAATTTAAAAAATGTGTAATATGTGGTGCAACATCGACATAAATATGAATGAGAATCTATGGTCAAGCAAAGTGGGTGTTATAGCGATCCCGGTATTTCCTTTACTGTTCAGTTGTATTCCGGACTCGGTTCCGTGGAGTTGGTGGTTGTGTCTACCTTGTTGTCATCCTTTAATTCCATTTGTTTGAGTTTTGGGATGTCTTGGGCAGGTGTGTTACAAGTTGGTTGAGCCTGAGTCTCAAATCTAGTTGCCTAGGTTTTTGGTGTTACGCTCGAGCGAGTTGTTCTGCACTCGAGCGGAGTTTGGTTTTTGGTTTACCGCTCGAGCGGGCCTTCTTGCGCTCGAGTGGGATTTGCACACTCCCAGTATTTTTTCGTGCTCTGCAAAACTTCTACAAGGGTGATTTCTACGCTCGAGCGAATTTCCTGAGCTCGAGCGGGTCGCGCTCGAGCGGGCTTGTTGGCGCTCGAGCGGGTAGTACATTTCTGGTATAAGTTCTGGGAAGGGGAAATCTACGCTCGAGCGGACTGGTTTTCACACTCGAGCGGATGTACTTTATTCTCGTGTCTTGGCGCTCGAGCGGGCCTTTTTGCGCTCGAGCGTATCTAGTTTTTTGTTCTTGACGCTCGAGCGTTGTGTTTTCCGCTCGAACGGGAATGTCGTATAACATAGGGCAGCTGGGCATTTTTGAATCACTTTTTACACTTACACTCTCTCTCTTACTTTCTAAAAAGATATTTTGAGAGCCTCTCTCTCTAGAAACTCCCTTCTCTCTAGGGTTTGATCTAGTTAGAGTGCTTTCCTTTCCTTCGGCCTTTGTAAAAGTTGTGTTGATCGTCGAGGGCGTCGTTTTGATCCGAAAAGTTTGGAATTTGGAGCACTTTGAATTTGGTCTTCTTCTTTCCTTGGGCTCCGAAATTTGAGGTAGGGATTCCTACTCACTCTTATGGTCTTTGACATAGATTTTTGGTTGTTTTGATAAAGTGTTGAAGTTGGGTAAATTTTGGGACTTAGGGTTTCAAAAGGTTAAAAGAGGGTTTTGTTATTTTGATTCTAAAATGTGTAACTTGGGTTTCAAAATAAGGATATAGTTGTTGGTTGTTGATATATAGACCATTGGGTCAATATTGGGAAATGGGGTAAAAAACCCTAATTTATTATATAAATTAATTGGTATAATTAATTTGGGAAAAGTGTTGTTATATGGAATTGAGTTGGAAATAATGAAATTGACTCATTATATGTTAGAATAGTGGAGTTGAATTTATTAATCACTCACTTTTGAAAACATTGATATTTTATCTGTTTGAGCTTTTATTATCTGTTTAGAAATAATTGTTTGGGCTACCGGTGGAGGGTAGTTTTGATTGTTGTAGACAATGCATGATGATTAGGCAAACTAAAACTAATCAATTGGACATGTCATAGAGTTTGACAGTTGATAGAATACATTAACGTTATGTATTGATTGATTGCGTATATGACCTATATGTATATACATTGCGTGTGTGGGAGGAGATAGGGGATGTACTCCACGGTTTAGGGGGAGATAGGGGATGGACCTCTAAACCGGATGTTGTTTAGGGAGGAGATAGGGGATGAACTCCACTGATACAGCTCATATGCTTGTCAGTTATTGTGTTGATACAGCTTATATGCTTATCTTTGGAAGTGTTGATATAGCTAATATGCTTATCTGTTAAAATGTGGATACAGCTTGTATGCTTATCTGTTGAGATGTTGATACAACTATTATGTTTATCTCTTGTAAAATGGGAAACGTTTAATATGAGTCACTGTCTCATATAAGTGGTTGGCCAGGTTCTGAGCCCTTGGTGTAAATTGTGGAATTGATAAGAAATGGAAAATGAAAGGAAACATGGCATAGTGGTCATGTAATGGAAATGAGTTATGAATTGATTTAAGGAAATTAAACATTTATCAATTGCTAATGTCTTAGTTATTGCTCATATTGTGTTTAGCATATCTCTACTGGGCGTTGGCTCACCCTATATGGGACATTATTTTCAGGTATAGGTAGCATGCCACCTCCAAGGACATAGCTTGGATGATGATGAGAGTTGAAGACTCTTTTTGATTATTTTGTTGTATTACATGTATATCAAGCCAAGGGCTTCTTTTGTATAGAGTTAGTACTCTTCTTTTGTGTAACCAAGTGTTGACTTGGAAAGCTGCAAGCCCATAGGGCATCTGCTTTTGTTGCTAACATGTAATACTGTTGTAAGGAATGATTTAATGAATAGAAATGGTTGATTTCTCTTATATCAATGCATGTCTAAAGTGATGGGTTTTAAGTATTATTTTGAGGGCGTTACAGGTGCTGTGGGTGACATGGGTGGTGCAGTGTACTTGGTAACTGTGCACAATACTTGTGGAGTCAAAAGTTGCATTGAACACAATGGCAGAATGGACCTGAGATTCTTCGTGCACACGCATTGCATTTTTCTTCATTTTTCGCCTCATTCAAGTGGGGTAAGTTGCTCTCAGAGTGTGAATCCTGGTCAATTTGTTTGTTAGAAAAATATAAAGTGTGTTCATTACTAAAATGTCTAATCTCTGTTGCTTCTTTATACTTCCCCACTAATTTGATGTGATCGATGAATAGAGTTCTTAGATTAACAGATTCATTGGCTGGCAAGGTGATCCGATTTTTAACTTCAATCTCTGCTGCCTTGCGACCCCTGAAACCAAAAAAAAAATGAATAGTTTGTAATCAAAGTAAATCATTAACCCAAAACAAAAAATAGTCAAACAGGAAAATATCAACTTGGATAGCTCAGTATTTGATATAGCTATGCCTGAATTAAGCTCAATCGGATTAAGGTCCAGATCTTTATGTTCAGTCTATACTTTGCAATCCCTGTAACCACATAGCCAAGGATGGAACGTTATAACAAAAAAAAATAGATATATATATAATAATAATCAAATCTGACAGGGATAGGGCCCACAAGGACCACGGCCCACCATGAGTAAACCCAAGCCCACCATTTAGATCCCATTGCACAACCCGGTCAATAAAACCCGGTACAGCCGGAGGCCAACTGAGCAGGAAAGGCCAATGAGGCTCGGACACGTGGCGGGTGCAGAACAGGCCATGTCAGCAGACAAAGATCTGCAAAGTTATTGCCACAGCACATCACCATTAATGCAACCCATCACAGCATTTATTGCGACAACACCCCTCTGCCGGAAGGGCGCCCCCTCACCCTGAACAAGACGAACCACGACGCAAGCTTTCGGCGGGAAGGTCAGAACGGCTAAGACAGCGAAATGATTACCAAAGGATATAAGCAAACCTCGAAGACAAGAAGAAGGTTAAGTTTTTCCATCCTCTCTCTCTCTCTCTCTACATTTTGTCCATCACCTTTTCTAATTCATACACCGGAGGGTTCGCCGGGGGACTACCCCGTTCCCCGATTGAACTTGCTTGCAGGTTACCCAGTGGACTCGAGGAGCTTGGATCGGTCCAGCCCATTCACCGGGACGCACTGTATTATCAGTTGGCGCCGTCTGTGGGAAACGGTTTGTTCGTGCGCCAGTTGTGTTCATTGCCGCCGGAGACCCTTTCCAGCAACTTTTTCACCTCACCCGTCACGTGCATGGTAACGACCAGATCCATGGCTTCCCACCATAATGCTGCCGATCACCAGACCGACCCCCCCAATCCGAACAACCCACCACAGTACTTCATCGAGCTCACCAACAGCATCAACCGTATGGCCGAACAAAACCAGGCCTTAATCAACGCTCTGCTCCAACGGAACCTCCCTATTCCTCCACCACCTCCAGATATTCCACCCCATCCAGAACAAGTGCCAGGCCATACTGTCCCACAACCCAATCCTCCCAACTCGGGGGGCTTGCAACCCTCTCACCCACATATACATCCACCCCCTCCACCCCCACGTCCGTCAATCATAGCTCCAGCTCCCGAGGGTGAAGCCAGCAGCATCCAACATCTGTCTCCCTCTGGCGGTGACAACATCCCCCTTTGGGACGCTGAAATCCGAGCCATGAAACTCCAACTCCAAGGGGTCATGCAGAACATCCAACATAAGCCCTCCACCACAGCAAACTCCCCATTTGTCGCCTCCATCCGAGACAAACCCCTACCCCCCAAGTTCAAAATGCCTACCATCGAACCCTTTGACGGAACAACCGACCCCGTCGACCACCTGGAGACCTACCGTACACTCATGATCCTCCATGCTTTCCCCGACGAAATCATGTGCCGAGCCTTTCCCGTGACCCTGAAGGATCGGCTCGGCTATGGTTCAGCCAATTACCGCCAGATCGCCAGATTCGGTCTCCACATTTCAACACCTCAGCGACTCCTTTCTGAGCCACTTCATCGGGGCCCAACGCCAGCGACGTCCGGCGACCCAACTCCTCAACATCCGTCAGACCGAGGGGGAGTCACTCCGCAGCTTTGTCACTCGCTTCAACACCGAAGCCTTACAAGTTGCTGAAAATGACGATAAAGTCATCCTCACAGCCTTCATGGCTGGTTTGCGGTCATCCGATTTCCTCTTCTCCCTCTCTAAGAACCCACCAACATCAATGGCAGCCTTGCTCTCCAAAGCCCAAAAGTACATGAACGCCGAGGATTCTCTAGCGGCTCGGCAAGACTCCACAACTAAATATCAGACCCCCAGAGAAAAGAGAAAAGACCAAGAACCCAGTAACACCCGGCATCATAACCCAACGCCCCGCTACGCCGACCGACCCCCTCGCGCCGACCGGTCGGCCCCAGTAAGACCTCCCGGTCGGTTTGAGCAATATACCCCCCTCAATACCCCCATGGAACAAGTTCTTAACCAGATCCAACGGGACTACCCCCTCAAGTGGCCTCTTCCTCCACGGAACCCTTCCAACCGTAAAGATCAGTCCAAATATTGCCGTTTCCACCAGGATCATGGCCATAACACCGACGACTGCATCAACCTCAAAGATCAAGTGGAGACCCTCATTCGGCAGGGGCGCCTGAGCCGATTCACAGACACCCGCCCTCAGCAGAGGCAAAGGACCGAGCCCCACAGAGACAATCACAGGCATACCCCTCCACGGCGACCAGCCTAACCAGACCAGGGGCATGATCGACCCCACCAACAACCTCGGCCTCAAGGTAATCCACCTCCACCAGTTGGTGAAATTAGAGTTATTTCAGGTGGTCTTGCTTGTGGGGGACCATCTCGCTCAGCTTAGAGGGCAGAGCTTAGAAAGATCCGACAGGGCTCAGATAAGACAGTTGCCACGGTCGACCGACCCCTCAAGCAACCCAAGCAGTGGACAGAGCCCATTACCTTCACGGACGCCGACTGTGCTGGCATCCGTTATCCTCACGATGATCCCCTTGTCATCTCCACCGTCCTCTCCAATTATAAGGTCAGACGAGTCCTCATTGACAATGGTTGCTCGTCCGACATCATTTTCCTTAATTGCTTCCGCCAACTGAAGATCGGGGAAGAAAGCCTGTCCCCACTCCAAACTCCTCTGGTTGGTTTCACCGGTGACCGGGTGACCTCTATCGGCTCCATCGATCTCCCCATCACCATTGGAGAGTACCCACGGCAGATGTCACGACCCAAACCCGGCCCTATGGGTTTAGCACCGTAACTGGCCAGTAATCCGAGATTACCGAAGGCCTACAGAACAGTAATACAGTAAAACAGAGTACAGGGCCTGGCGGAAGCCAATACAGTAAATAAATAGTGTCCATTGAGCTGTGAAAATCTGTATGCCAAAAACATTTTCCATGCATTCATTCAGTTCAAACAGTACAGTCTATATGAATGCAGGTCAAACAGTACAGTCTATACAATCATTTACAACATTCAGTACGGGGATCTAGTCCCTCGAAAACAGTACAGTAGAACAGTAGACGGTCTATACAGTAGGGGACACAAAAACACCCCAAGCCATAGCGTGGCAACACGGAACCTCGCGGTGAGGCACATAGGCTGGCTTGACAAAACTGGGGGACTAACCCACGCTCCTAGCTCCGGTCTGGCTGCTGAGAACCTACATATATATATAAACAGTGAGCTAAAGCCCAGTGAATAACAATAAGTGTAAAGAGGTTAAGAATGTAATGTCCTTACAGTAATGAAAACAGTTCATTAAACAGTATTTCAGTCTTTCAGTATGTCAGTCAATCAATCATATGTGGTACATCCATTAGCCTATAAACAGTAGGTCCAAAAGGACCGGGCCTCAACGGACCCAACAGTAGTGATGGCCATCAGTCAGTAAACAGTATGGTTCCACAAGGGAACCGACAGAGCTCTATAACAGTAACAGTCAATGCTAAGGATGCCACAATACAGTTCACAATACAGGACATACATTCATTCAATAAACAATATCAGTTCAATAAACAATTCAGTTCAGTATTCAAAAGATAACCATTTTGAACATATCTTTACACAATCTGTTACTCACAGAGATTGGGCTACAGTATGCTAGAGCGCGTCCCCGAGTGCCAACCCTAAACAGTAAACACATTGAACACACTCTAAGTTTAACAGTTGGGGAAGTACAATAATTAACTTCCTATTATGCCTCGGTGTGTTCTACATCTAAATCCTCATTAAGATGTCTTAAACTAGGCCTAAGAATGCCTAGGATGGAATGAGGATGCAAAGATGCACTTAGAAAACATTTGCAGAATTTTTCAGTTAAACAGAGACCCGCTCGAGCTCAGGTTTCCCCGCTCGAGCGTACAGGCAAACAAAGGTCCCCGCTCGAGCGCAACATCCCCCGCTCGAGCGGACCAAAAAGTACTGGATAGGTGAAATCTCCGCTCGACGCCCGCTCGAGCGTGTCACCCAGTCCTCCGCTCGAGCGCCCAATTCTCCGCTCGAGCGGACTGATGCACAATGTAAGATGCTGGGAGCTCGACTTCTCCGCTCGAGCGCTACTTCCTCCGCTCGAGCGGACAACAGAAATCTGGAAATCCCAGATTTGAGTCCCAAGCTCAAAACCAAGTTCAAAAGCAATGTTTTCGATCCTCTTGGGCTATTTTCTGGAAAAACTCTCTTAAACACATAGAATAACATGTTTCAAAACTCAATTTAAGAAATCAAAGCCCAAGGGTGTTTAATCAAACTCATTTCCAAACCAATTTTCAAGAACATGCATGAACAACATTCAAATATGACATGCATGAGTTTCAAACCAATTTCAAGCTTCAAATCTTGCTCTCAAGAGCTCAATAGTTGGAAAACAAAGTGAAAACATGGACTAAAGCTTAGACATGAACATGCATGTACAATCAACCATGAATTCAACTCCCAAACACACCAAAATGGTGATGCATGCAACAACCAAGCTTCAATTCAACATTCTTGAACTTAAAACATGGCTTAGCGCTACAATGATGCATGGAACATGCAAGATCAATCTTAATGACAACAATAAGATGATGAATGTCCTACCTTAGTCTTGTATTCAAGATTTAAGAGTCCAATTTGACAATTCTCTAACAATTTCTTCAATATCCAAGCAATCCAACAAGAAGAATGCACTCTCTCCCTCTCTCTCTCTCTAAATTCGGCTATAGCAAGCAAATGGCTGAGGAGATGTTTTCATTCAAGTGTATAAGACTCAAATAATAAGATTAAACAAAGGTCCATTAGGTGGCAATGTGGTAATTAAGTCAATCTCTTTAATTGGCTTTATTTAATCTAGTTTAATCATTCCTAATCAATTTTCAGATAAATATACCACTAAATCATAAATATTCTACTGACTCCAAAACACTAAACGGTTCCCAATTCGGCCGCCGATAAGGCCTTCAATTAATAGTTCAAACATATGAATTCAAACAGATATTCAATCAATCAAACAGATGCAATATGCAATTCAATATATAAACTCATTCAATTTCAGTTTCAGTTTCATTCAGTCTGTTCAGTAGTTCCTCCAATTCACTTATCAGTCATTATCAGTTCAGTTTAGCAGTAATCAGTACGTAATTCAGTAATCAGTACGAGGGTTGTTACAGTCTCCCCTCCTTATAAGGAGTTTAGTCCTCTAAACTCGAGTTACCTTCAGTTTGGAAGAAAACAGGGTTCAGTGGAAACAGTTCTGGGTATCTTTTAGCCATGTCATCTTCCCTTTCCCAAGTGGCATACACACCACCATGGTTCTGCCAATCCACTTTCACTAGCGGGATCTCTTTGTTTCTCAGTTTCTTGATCCGTCGGTTTACAATTTGTATAGGCCTCTCCTCGTAAGTGTAGTCATCACTCAACACTATCCGAGTAGGCTCAATCACATGGAATGGATCCCGGAGATAATCTCTCAACATTGAAATGTGGAAGACGTTATGCATATGCTCCATTTCAGGAGGAAGTGCAGTTTTGATACGCCACCGGATTGATTTTCTCAACAATCTCATAAGGTCCAACGTATCTCGGCGCTAACTTGCCTTTGACTCCAAAACGAGTCTGGCCTTTCATTGGTGTCACTTTCACAAAAACGTGATCACCCACTTCATACTCTCGGTCTCGTCTTCTAACATCTGCATAACTCTTCTGTCTACTCTGTGCAGTTTTCAATCTTTGCTGTATCAGTTTTACCTTTTCAGTCGTTTCATAAACAATTTCGGGCCCAAGCAACGGCCCATCTCCAACTTCTGCCCAGCAAATCGGAGATCTACACTTTCTGCCATACAATGCCTCGAAAGGCGCCATACCAATACTCGAATGGTAGCTGTTGTTGTAGGCGAATTCAGCCAATGGCAAATGACTTTCCCAGTTTCCCTGAAAATCAAGGACACACATTCTCAATAGATCCTCCAGAGTCTGGATGGTCCTTTTTGACTGTCCATCTGTCTGAGGATGATAGGCACTACTCAGCCTCAATTCAGTACCCAATGCAGTCTGTAGGCTTTGCCAGAACCTCGATGTAAACTTCGAATCCCTGTCAGAAACAATAGATACAGGCACTCCATGCAATCTCACAATTTCATCAATATAGATAATAGCCAATTTGTCCGCATTATAAATTGTCTTGACAGGTAAGAAGTGAGCAGATTTAGTCAGTCTATCAACAATAACCCAAATTGAATCCATACCTTTTCTGGAGCGAGGTAACCCCACGATAAAATCCGTCGTGATATGCTCCCATTTCCATTCTGTATGGGTAAGGGTTGCAATAATCCAGCGGGTCGTTGATGTTCAACTTTGACTTGTTGGCAATGAAGACATTTGGACACAAAGTCGGCAATTTCTTTCTTCATTCCCGGCCACCAGAAATTCAATTTCAAGTCTTGATACATTTTCGTATTCCCCGGATGGATAGAAAATTTTGAATTGTGGCCCTCTTGCAGAATTCTCCTTTTCAGTTCGGTGTCATTCGGCACACACAGTCTTTCTTGAAATTTCAGTACATTGTTCTCAAACTTGTATCCCGGTTTCGGTTTTAAATCTCTTTCTTCAATAATCTTCTTTAAGTAATCATCCAGTTGCTGTTTCTCTTTAATCTCTTCAATCAAGGCTGGTTGAGCAGAAATAGCAGCTAAGGTTCCACCTTGTTCCTTCAAAACAATTTCAATCTCAGACTTTTCAAGGTCACAAAGCAACTCTTTCTGTCCAGTCAGCAGACAGGCTAAGTTCCCAATCGATTTTCGGCTCAAAGCATCGGCAACAGTGTTGGCTTTTCCCGGATGATACAGTATTTGTAAGTCATAGTCTTTAATCAGTTCAAGCCATCTCCGCTGTCTCATATTCAGTTCTTTCTGTGTGAAGAAATATTTCAAACTCTTGTGGTCGGTATACACTTCACATGTCGCCCCATAAAGATAGTGACGCCAGATTTTCAATGCAAATACCACTGCAGCAAGTTCTAAGTCATGGGTCGGGTAGTTCTTTTCATGTGGTCTCAACTGTCGGGAAGCATAAGCAATAACTCTCCCATTCTGCATTAAAACACACCCCAAACCCTTATGAGAAGCATCACTAAATACAGTATAACCATCCGTACCTGAAGGTAGAGTCAGAATTGGTGCAGTTACAAGTCTAGTTTTCAACTCCTGAAATGCTGATTCCCGTTGGTCAGTCCAGTCAAATGATATCCCTTTCTGTGTTAACTGAGTCAATGGTAAGGCAATTTTGGAGAAATCTTTGACAAATCTTCTGTAATATCCAGCCAATCCCAAAAAGCTTCGGACTTCAGTCACATTTGTTGGTCTAGGCCAGTTCACTACAGCTTCAATTTTCTGCGGATCAACAGAAATCCCATCTTTGCTAACAACATGCCCCAAAAACATGACATGATCAAGCCAGAATTCACATTTAGACAGTTTACCATACAGTTTCTGTTCTCTTAAGGTTTGCAGGGCAAGTCTCAGATGATGTTTATGTTCTTCTACGGTCTTAGAATAAATCAATATGTCATCAATAAATACCACAATAAAATCATCAAGGTATGGTTTAAAAATGCTGTTCATAAGGTCCATAAATGCAGCTGGGGCATTCGTGACTCCGAACGGCATAACTAAAAATTCATAATGGCCATACCTTATTCTAAAAGCAGTTTTATCAATGTCTTCCGGTTTAACCTTCAGTTGATGGTACCCCGATCTAAGGTCAATCTTGGAAAACACTTGTGCACTCTGTAACTGGTCAAATAAATCATCAATACGCGGTAGTGGATATTTATTCTTTACAGTTACCTTGTTCAATTCGCGGTAATCAATGCACAGTCTCAGTGAGCCATCTTTCTTCTTTACAAACAAAACAGGTGCACCCCACGGTGAAGTACTGGGTCTGATAAACTTCTTGTCTAACAGTTCCTGCAATTGTACTTTCAACTCTTTCAGTTCAGTTGGAGCCATTCTGTAGGGAGCTTTAGACACTGGCTGTGTTCCCGGAATTACATCAACGGTGAATTCAATCTCCCTGTCAATCAAATCCCCTGGCAGATCATCTGGAAATACATCTGGGAATTCTCTAACTATAGGAATACAATTCACATCAGTTTTAACATTATCATCAGCAGATACAGTCAATACAGAACACAGATATCCTTTACACCCCTTTCTAATCAGTTTAACAGCTTTCACAGAAGAAATCAAATACGGAGGAGGTACTACTCCACTCCCATTAAACACAAATTCCGGCAAACTAGGTGGACGGAAAACAACTTGTTTCGTTACACAATCTATAGTGGCATGATATTTTTGTAACCAATCCATCCCCAATATCACATCAAAGTGATCTATGTTTAACGGCAGTAAGTCAATAAACAGATGCATATCCCCACTATAATTTCACAAGCAGGATACATATATGCACATGTCATGGATCCTCCAACAGGTGATGATACAGCTAGCAAGTAATTCATAGGTTCTAAGGGTCTATTCAATTTCCGTGAAAAAGCATGCGACACATAAGAATGTGTAGACCCCGAATCAATCAATACATATGCATTTTGAGCACAAATAGAGAGGATACCTGACACCACGGTCTCAGTATTCTGCACATCTCCCGGTACTAGGGCAAATACTCGGCCCTGCCTCACAGGCTCTTTCCCGGTAGCTTTGGGGTTAGACTTTGGCGTTGCATTTGATGCTGCTGCGCTCGGTGTAGCTTTACTACTAACTGGTGGAGCAGAAGGGCAGTCTTTAATTCTGTGGCCCACCTTGCCACATCTGAAACAAGCTCCTGAAATCTGGTAGCAAACCCCCTTGTGCTTGTTGCCACATATGGAGCAGGGTGGAATAAATCCACTCCCTTGGCTGGGGCTAGTAGTTGACCCCGTATTCTGTTTCTTGTTCAACTGGTTGTGCTTGCCTTTCTTAAATTTGAAACCCTGTCTTTTACCATGCCATTCAGTTGTTGGTGTTTCAGATTGTTTCACTGCTGCAATATTTGATTCGGCCATCAAGGCCCGATCGAGAGCACCCACAAAAGTTGGCATTTTCAAAACATTTATTCGGTCCTGTATAGCAGCACTAAGGCCTCTGTAGACACCCCATTTTTGACCGACCTTAAGACTCAGACGTCACCTATTGAGCGCTCGGTGATGTTGCATATCGTGCTCGTTCAGAAGTCTCAGAGTCGCGGCCGTGCGCCCTGCCTCCGGACTCCCGAACTCTCTTCTGTGCCTTGTCTCGGTTTGCGAACCAGACTCGGTTTTCTCTGTTTCTTTTCCTGAGGGGAGGGAGAGGTCCTGTAGACCATCTCTCAGTGGCCGTGGGCTACATTTCGTGGCCGTAGGCCATTTTGCCCATTTCGGAGCCTGGTTCCCGGTTTTCGGAGCCGTCAGGCCGTGTGCCTCGGTTCGGGACCACCCGACCATCTCCGATTCCTCCGGTTTTTGGCATGCATCTCATTTACTCCATACCGAGGGACACTGGGGTCTCAGATACCCACTTCGTGGCCGAACGCCACTTTCGGTGCTTACCGCCTATTTTTCGGGACCCCGAACTGCGTGATTTGGGCCCCGAGCATTCATTTTGCACCAGTTTCAGTTCAATTTTGACAAGTGCCTCTGTTTTATCATACCGAGGGACACTGGGGCCTCTGATACCCACTTCGTGGCCGAACACCACTTTCGGTGCCTGCAGCCCATTTTCGAGACCCCGAACCGCGCGGTTTTGGTCCCCGAGCTTTCGTTTCGCATTAGTTTTTGTTTAATTTTGGCAGGTACCTCTGTTTTAGCACCAGGAAGATCACTGGAGGGTGGGAGGCCAGCAATTGTTTCAGAAAACCAGTTTCGCTCCTCCGGCGCCCGTTTTTCTCACTTCCGGGCTAATGTTGAACACCCTAGGGGTATTTTCTTCGAGCCGAGACTACATATTTGTGATGAGGGGACATGGGAGGACCCTAAAAACTGGTGGTCGGCCAGTAATTGTGATTTTCATTTTTGAGCCTCTCTTTCAAATGCAATGTTGTGACTCCTATTCCAGAGTTGCCAAATTCCAACCATGGGGTCTTATTCTACACACATGGGAGGACCCTAAAAAGTGGTGGTCGGCCAGTAATTGTGTTTTTCATTTTTGAGCCTCTCTTTCAAATGCAATGTTGTGTCTCCTGTTTCAGAGTTGCCAAATTCCAACCATGGGGTCTTATTCTACACACCTGGGAGGACACCAAAACATGGTGGTCGGCCAGCAATTCTTCACTTCTTTTTTTGGCCATGGCCGGCCGGCCAGGGGGAGTGGCTGGCCGACCAGTTGGGGTGGCCGGCCGGCCACCTTCAAGAAATCCACCTGGCCGGCCAGCTTTCTGCTTTTAAACCCTTTACAGCTGTCCAGCTGCTTTTCAAAATATCCCTGTCCTCCGGGGGATATTTTGGGAGGGAAAGCTTGGATGCATTTCCCTCCCCTTTTACACCCTTTTTGGTCCTCTTAAGGGGCTGGACAGCTCCTTTGTTGAGGTTACAAAATTTCATCTCAAGAGCCTCTCTTCCAAAACCTCCATTTCCATAGCCAAAAACCCTAAAAACCTTCAAGGTTCTAGGCCATTCCTTCATCAACCCTAAGCCTCACCATCACCACCTCCATTCCAGCAGCAAGAGAGGGTTTTTCAAAGGCTAAGGACCAACAAATTGAAGCCAAGAAGCAACAAAAGACTTGTCTCCAAGGGTAAGACTCTAATTCCCTTTTTCTAGCACAATTTTGAATCAATTCTTTACCCTACTTGCTCTCAGTTTTGGGCTCCGACCCTTACTGATTTTAGGCTTATTTTGAGCCCCTCTTCAAAATTGAAGAAGGGTTCAACCTCATTTGAGAGCCCCTTGATACACCTCTTTCAATACCATTCTTTAGGCCAATAAATTGCATGCTTTGTTTGGCTTTTGAGTGATCTATTTTCGAGCCTGATATATACTGTGAGTGGGCCTATTTTGAACCCTTCTTCAACTTCGAAGAAGGGCTCAATCATGTTTGGCCTCTCTATCATGCACTTTCTTTGTAATCCTCCATATTTTCCGTAAAATTGCATGATTTATTTGGCCTATTTGTGATCTGATTTGGAGCATCTCATGAACTAATATTGTGCTTATTTTGAGCCCCTCTTCAACATTGAAGAAGGGCTCAACCTGGTTTTCATGCTCTACATGCCACTTGCTTTGAATTCATGTTCTACTCCTATTTGGCATGCCCCTTTGAGCTTATTTGGCTTCTGTTTTGAGTCTTCATCAGGCCTAGAAAGAGCCTTGTTTTGGCCTTCTCATAATGTTTTGTTAAGGGTCTTAGGCCATTTGGTGCATGCTTTTGGTACTTCATGTAATACCATCTTTGATTCTATAAAATTGCATGCTTTGTTAGGCTTTCTTGACTTCTGTTTTCAGCATTCATCAAGCTTAGAAAGTGTCTTAAAATGACCCATTCTTCATGTTTTGTTAAGGGTCCAAGGTTGTTTGATGCATGCTTTTGGTACCTCATGTTATAGCCTTTGTTGGCTCATTATTTTGCATGCTATGTTTAGCCTATCTACATACTGAATTGGGGGATGTCATCTCTTGTAAATGTGCATATTTTTGGCCCCTCTTTAATTTTGTAGAACTTTGTTTTTCAGTTTGGGCATTGTATATACCACTTGCTTCATAATCCTCCACTTTTTCCCCATTTTTGCATGCTATTTTTTCCATACTTGTGATTGTTGTTTGGCCATACTTTGTACTGGAAAAATGCTAGTTTAGGGACTGCCTAGCATCTGTCTTTACACTTCATGTCCATATTGTGCATGATTGGCATAGCTGCAAGTCATTTCGGGCGCATAGCATAGTATTTCGGGCATTGGGTGTAATTTTGCTATAATTCGGGGGTTATTTTGCATCATTTCGGCTGCTGAAATTCGCATTTTCCGTGTGCCATATGCCATGTCTAGTTTCATGCATCATTTCATGCCTTTATGCCATGCCTCGGTTTGCATGCCCGCAGGCACGCATTTCGAGGCACTCCATTTTCATCTATTGGCCTCCTATGTGAGTGTGGCTGAGGCTCACTCATGTTGGTATAAGCCCATATTGCACTGTTCATGCCATCACCTCGGTTTGCGTGCCCGTGTGCACGCATTTCGAGACGTCTCATTTTAATCTCATCGCATTCCGTATGCCACTTTCTCGGTTTGCGTGCCCGTGGGCACGCATTTCGAGACATCTCATTTTAGTCCCATTGTATATCATATTTCATGTCATTTCATGCCTTTATGCCATTGCCTCGGTTCGCGTGCCCGTGTGCACGCATTTCGAGGCACTTCTTTTTTATCTCTCGGCATCCTGTGTGAGTGTGGCTGAGGCTCTCTCATGTTGGTGTAAGCCCATACTGCATTGTCATGCCATTTTAGTCTCATTACATCGTGTGTGTCATTTCCTCGGTCTGCGTGCCTACGTGCACGCATTTCGAGGTATCTCGTTTTCATAGCATTGTGCAGGCTAAATTATATATTAGATCGCATTAATGCCTATTTGCATTGCATTCATACATTTCCTCGATTTGCGTGCCCGTGTGCACGCATTTCGAGGCATCTTCGTTTTCATCCGCATTGTGCATACTAGGTTGTATCTTAGATTGCATTCATGCATTTTCTCGATTTGCGTGCCCGTGTGTACGCATTTCGAGGCATCTTCGTTTTCATCCGCATTGTGCATACTAGGTTGTAACTTAGATTGCATTCATGCATTTCCTCGATTTGCGTGCCCGTGTGCACGCATTTCGAGGCATCCTCATTTTCATCCGCATTGTGTACTAGGTTGTATCTTAGTTGCATTTCATACATACCATGCATATTGCACGGGAAACGAGACGCGTTTCGTACTCCGAGTGACGGAATGTATCTCAATTCCCAAGTCACCGACACTCCGGATTATCCATGATGTAGTTAGGTTTTGTTGTAGCATTCATATGCATTCATCCTATATTGAGTTATGCAATTTGGCTCCTCGGCCATCATGCATCGGTATGCGTGATTGGTGGCACGAGGATCGAGGCATGCATATATTTGTGAAATACATTGCCATGCCCCTTTCCTGTTCTCTGTTGCAGCAAAATCCAGGATCAGCAACTTTCCGGAACTTGACACGCATTTCGAGAAACATTGCAAACAGAGGCTAATTGGGGCATCCCAATGGATTTCCGCACAAAGCAGCCCAAACATGCATCATTCATTAGAATCGAGGCAGTCCCTGGCTTGCATGCCAGTTTTACAGTCTTTCTTAGTTAATTTGTCAATTAATTAGGAATCTGTATTATTTCGGACTGTATTATTCTTTTATTCGGACTGTATTATTTATTCGGACCCTCTGCGCGAGGGCAATGCTGTAATAAGTGTGGGTGTGTGTGATGTATGTCTTCCAACCCCACGTCTTTCTCCCTTTTATTTACCCGCTTACAATGGTTAGATATAGGGCATATTTCAATTAGCATACAGTATGACAGCATGTTTGCATCATTCATCTGTTTTGCACGCACCGAGCTCGGCGCATCATACAAACTGCATTTGTATTTCAATTCCAAATTGAATACGTGTTAGTTGTAGCATTCCATATGCCATGTTTAAGACAGCCGAGCCTGCTATAGTTGCATATTTGCATGTGTTGCATTAGGCATTTCTGTACATTTAGGATCATGCATGATTTCTAACCGGTTCCTGTTTTGGCTTGGAGTACTCGGTGAGTTTTATGCTTTAGCATCCTTGCATGCGTGTGGGTGTTGCCATGATAGCATGCTTGCCATGAGGCTATTTGCTTATGTGATGTAACTGCCTTGAATGCCTGTGGGTGGAGGTTGAGTTATTTGAACTGGGACAATGCATTGACTGTTTGTTTTAAGCCCACTAGATAGTGGCAACATCACTATTTTCTAAGCCCACCTGAGGGTGGCAAATCCGCATTTTAGCCTACCTGCGGGTAGCACCATCACACCATTTTCAAACAAACGAACATGAAATGTTTTGTTCCAATTCAGACGGCCCAGTCTATACTTGTTTGCTGCGAGCATCACATAGTAACCTAGGCTAATAACCGGAATAAGAGCATACAATGTTTTCAAAAGCAGATATCATGGTTAGTAGAGGCCGGTCTTTGACCGGGCGAGCGGGGGTGCTCACGATGTGACCTTCCCCAATCGTACCCAAGTTCCCGAGCCGAGGCAACTTTGGTGATGACGGACACGCGGCCTTTGGCACCGAGTCAGGGTTTCCTAAATTTCCCATTTTAAAAATATTTAGGTGGCGACTCTGTTATCTGGCAAAGCAGTCCATGTTTGGCACTTCTTTCAAAAAAATCTATTTTTCTTCAAAACGATTTGCCAGAGTTGGACTCTTTGGTTCAGATTTAGAACCGCAACAAAATCGAGTCCGAACGGTAGCGAGGTCCCTCGCGGGCTTGTTACAGTTTCTGGCGACTCTGCTGGGGATTTAGAGAACTTGACTCGAACTCATGATATCTGGTTTTGACTACACTTGTGTGTTTCTTTGCATTGCATTTGCATTGGTGCGCCTAGGACACCGTGTTTGCCATATGCCATTCCCGAACGATTTGCCGGAGGCTTGTCTTGTCAAGGCATGACCATAAGGCTGATCGGCTCTGGGCTCTGACAGCATGGGAACACAAACCCCGATTTTACTGGGGCACCCTTTTTGACCATTCGACCTAGTGCATATTCGGATCCGTAGTGACCATTCCAAATTAGGACAGGTTGCTTACCCGTTTATAGGTTGTTTGAAGCCGCTGCGTGCGTAGTGAAACCCTAGTTCCTGACAAAATAGGACAGGGAAACCCTACCCCAACATAGGGGTGTTTTGGCTCTCACTTATCTGTTATGTGCTTGTTAGAGTGCGTCTCTACAGGGAATGCATGTATCAGTCTATGAGTTTGGGCATCAGGCCTGCGGGCATCAGTATTTGGTGGAATCAGTTTTACCTGAGGGTATCAGTTTACAGGCAGAATTTTGGGCAGAATTTAGTAGAGAGCACACTCATTCAGCTTTGCTCATATTGGCTATGGTGAAATCAAGCTGAGATACTGTCGGTTTTCTCTTTTCCTAGGTAGTCCTGGAACCATAGCTTCAGAAGGCTCCGATATTCCCCGGGTACATTGGACTAGTGCTGATAGACTTTGTTAGGTCAGAGATTCAATTCAAGGGCAACCAGTGTTCTTTCGCTGAGGCAAGGCAAAGAAGGGCCAGACAGGGCTCATTGATTCATCTGATCCGACAGTCACCAGTCACATCATCAGTAGACCCGTGATGGCACAGGGTTCGGAAGAATTTGTGGCCGTGATAGCAGCGCCGAATCAGGGAACTGCCATGCAGGCTGAGACCAGTATTGAAACGCAGTGCCCATCTGCGGCATCTACCTTACATCCAGCTTTGGGACCCCAGCCGAACTTTGACCCACTTCTGCCAGTCGAAGATTTGCAGGGTCCAGATCCTCAAGAAAGGTTGACTCAAACCCGAGTTGTCAGACCCCTGGTGCAGCCTAATGAGAGGCTTTATCCCCTTGATGCTAATGACCTCGATCTAACCGCGGTGAAAATCACAAACCTTGAGAAGCAATTCAAAAAGGCACAGGGCCTTAACTTCATTCCCGACATCGAGGATGGGCACACCGAGTCTGCCGTCCGGCTCCCAGACAGATTCAAAATGCCATATATTGACCGTTTCGACGGGTCTGGAGATCCAATGGTACATATCCGACTTTTCTTGGATGTCCTGAAGCCGATGGGTCTGACTAAGCCACAGAAACTCTCTCTGTATGGAAGAACCCTGTCCGGTGTAGCAGCCACTTGGTACGCTAAATTGGAGGACAAAGTGAAACAAAACTGGGAAGAACTGGCTGAGGCCTTTGTCGATCAGTATTCCTACAATACCCAAGTTGAAATGACCATCCAGGAGCTTGAAGCAACCCGCCAGAACCCAACAGAGTCTTTTGTGGAATTTGTTGCGAGGTGGAGAGCAAAGGCAGCACAGATGACAGATCGCCGCCTTTCTGAGAGGGATCAAGTGCAGATGATGGTGCGAAACCTCGAGCATGATATGTTGCAAAAATTGATAGTCGCTCCATTATTCACTTTCAAAAGTTTGCATGAACTGGGGGTTCAGGTCGAGAATGCGTTCAACAGCGGGATCATTCCCAGAACAGGTGAACCGACAAGGAGGGTGATTTCAAGGAGTACCAATGCCGGAAGTAGCACTATTCCCGAACCCACTGAAATCAATACAGTCGCCACAGCCAACCCTTTTGCCAATCCAAGCCTACAAACAACCAGCCCAGCCCGAGCTCAGGGCAGAACTTTCACCCCTCTCTATATGAGCCTGACTAGCGCACTAAAACTCCTGATGGAAAGAGGGTATCTCAAACCCCTCGATCCTCAACCTCTTCCCGACCCACTCCCAGCCAGACATAACCCCGCCAAGTACTGTATGTACCATCAGCAGCGCGGTCATGGCATCGACCGTTGCTACCGCCTTCGTCATGAGGTCCAAAATCTCATCGACAACCGGACGATAGCTCCACCTTCAGACCCCAATGACCAAACATTTCCCACCTACCTCAATCTCATCCATACACTGCCATCCGCCTATGACCCCAGCATATACATCACCCCGGCCCATCTACCCAAGCCTGAGGTGTTTATCCCAGAAAGCATGGACTTACGCATGATGGGTGCACCTGAACCCCAATCATCTCAAACCCATGAACCCACTACCTCCGAGCTGATGAGGATGATTGAAGATCTTCAGAGAACAGTGGCGGATTTAGCCTTTGGAGTTTTGGCTCCATCATCGACCACACCACATGCTGGGAATTTCATGTCAAAAGGTTCCCCAGTCTTGGGGCGGGCTACATCTGAGGAAGGCCAATCCCTTGGCAAAGTGGTAGCGAGTGGAAAGAACAAGGTAGGGGCAGGCATGGGTCCCCATAAGCATCTTCTGTTGGCTGTTGAGGCTTTGAAAGCTGAGGGACTGAACAAAGAACAAGTGCTCGCGGTTGCTGCAAAAACTGTGGACAACACTTTCGCCACTCAAGTTGGGGGCAGTTTGACTCAAGGGGCAAGCCGGGAGAAGGGCCGTTGTACCAAGAATATTCCTTTCAACTCTAATCCCGTGCTTGGAAGAGATCAACAAACTAGGCCAGCACCTGCCAATCCCTTTGCTGGTGCGCCCAGCAAAAATTCACAAACCCAGAAGTACCAACCCCGAGGTCAGAGGGTCTTCCATGCCCTCCACATGCCTTTATCCAAAGCTTTCCAAGTCCTTGTTGGACAAGGCCATCTCAAGCCCCTTGAGCCTCGGCCTCTCCCGAACCCTCTTCCGGCTACGCATGATGCTACCCAGTACTGTGTATACCATCAGCAAACTGGCCATGCTACCAACAACTGCTTCCGTCTTCGCCATGAAGTGCAAGATTTGATTGACAACGGGGTCAGTGTCGTGCCAAGCTCTGCAAAGTCTATCGGCATTGGATCGGTGAACTTGGGGGATAATGTGATGTGATCGGGGGATGAACCACCTGCGGGCAGCGCTTGATTAACTCCAGATATGGTGGATAGCACGTACTGTTTTGAGCACATTTGCGAACGTTGTTAATTTGTACTTTCTGACTTGGGTATTGGGTCAGTCTCGTTGTGTTGTACAGAGTCAGTCTTTTCTTATTGAGTCAGTTGGGTCTGTCTTGTTGTACCGAGTCAGTCCCGTTTTGTTAGAGTCAGGTGATTCCGGGGGTGTTACCTCGGACATCACTGTTTTGTTTTCTATTTGTCTTTTTGCTTTCTTTTGAGTCTGTTTCTGCCAGGGAGCCAGTTATGCTAACAGATTTTGAATGAAACAGCAGTGATTTTCACGCTCTCACGTTTGCTTCTGCCGTGTGCTAGTTATGCCGGAAGTTCTGAATGAGATGGCAATATTTGACTAAGAACTCTGTCTTTTCTGTGCCTTGAAGTCATTATAATGACCTAAGTTTTTCAAAACTTTTTGAACACTGCGGTGCAAACAAAGAGGAAGGAATTCCTCGGGATTTGCAAAACTTTGGTCAATTGAGAGAAAGAGAGGCGTGCTAAGCCCTTAATGAATGAAATCATGCTTGCTGGAGTAAGTACTGAGAAGGACCCTGGCTTGATCCAGACTGGTTTCACACTATCTTCAGCGCGAGCGATTTGTCGCTTTCTTAAAAATTTTCAAAAACAAAATGTTTTGCGCAGTCCTGCGAAGACCTATGTGGAGTCGCTCTTGAGATTGTGCAGCCTAGGATCGCTCTCAGCCTCGAGACTCAACCCCTTTTGCTTCCAAACCTTGAACTTGAATTCAGAAGGTTCAACGGTCAACTACGATTTGAGGCCTGTGTGGCCAGATTTGAAGCAGCCCTCGAACAAGAGGCACCAAAGTCAGATCAAGAAGATCAGACCTCATCAGAAGAAGCTTGCGAAGCTAAATCAGAAGCACCCCTCAAACTAGGGGCAAAAATGTCTGATATGCTCGAAGAGCCGAAGATGGATCCTTCTGCGAATCAATACAGCAGTCATTTTTCGGAATTCAGATGACTTCAGGATCTCAAAACCATTTGGCATGGACCAGCTACACTTTTACCCTTTGAGAGGCTCGCTGGGCCGAAAACCCGAAAGGGCGACCCAGGCAAAAGTTAGAGCAAGACAAAAAATATATACAAAAAAATGCAAAAAGAAAAAAAGAGAAGAAAAAAAAAGAAATAAAGAAAAAAGAAAAATGCAAAACAAAGAAGAGAAAAGAAAAGAAAAGAAAAGATGAAAAAAAAAGAAGAGAAGAAAGAAATGAAAAAGAAAAGAAAAACAAAGCTCGCAAGGTTGAAAACCTGTCACAGGCGCCTTGGCAAAAGTTAGAGCATAAAAAGGAGAGGTTAAATACCCGAGTGTACCTTGACCCCGAACTACGTAAGGCTTGATTCCCATCTTTGGGATACGTAGACAACTTCATCCTGAAGTCCAGCCGTAAAACACTTCAATTTGATTGTGTCCATGTAATGGTTTTGACCATCCTTGCCTTCTCTGTATCCGAGAGTACAGTTGCAATCATCGCTCCGAGGACTGACTACAATGTGCTACGGTGCCGTTCAAACAAGGGACAACTTTCCGTTGCCATACAATGCATTGCGGTGCCGTTCAAACAAGGGGCAACTTTCCGTTGCCATGCAGCTCTCTTCAAGCACGGGGCAGTTTTCCTTTGGATCCGAGGTTGTGCATCTCAGGAGTAGGTTTCATGCTCGTTGAGCAAGTGGTCGTTTGCAAAAATAGTTTTTGAGAATTTTTACTGAGGTTGGCTAATTTTCTCGAAAAATCATTCTATCTTTTCAAAACTGGACCCTTTTCATGGACCCAAAAAAGGAAAATTTTCAGTGCTCATAGCCTAACTTGCATGATTTTAAATCAAAAACTGAACAAGCATGTTAATCTAACTCTCATTTTTGGTCAAAATTGTTTTAGTAGAAGGCAAAAATAAAAAAATGATCAAAATGATGAACTAGGGGCACAGTTGAGTCAGGTGTTCTGTCTTTTTCCCGTTATCAATGCATTTGCCAAGAAGGGCACTCTACCTGGAAGAGGGCACAACTGAAGCTAGAAAAGGCAGAAAGCTCTTACACCCTCCAAGCAGCGAAGTATCAAGCCAAGCGCGAAGCACAAACGGGAATGGATCAAGATATTCCACTCCCTTATCTTGACAGATCTGATCACGTCCAAGCTCCCCGGCAGAGCATCATCAACCGGTGTTAGCTGCAGATTTGCTACACACCCAGTTGTAGCACAACCCTTCTGTGGGAGAAATTCACTAGCTGTGAGCGGAAGAAAGAGAATCGAGCAGATGCTAGGGGCCCGAACCCGCAACTTCCCATTTATCCATCAACCACCTAGGGAAGGGATTGAAAAATGAGAGATTGAAGAATAGAGAGATGTGCGATGAGAGAAAAAGTGAGAAAAGGGCTTTTTCAGAAAAACAGAGCTTGAGGGCCGAGTGATGCGAGAACCACAAATGAGAAAAGGTGGGAAACAATACCCGGAGAAACTGGCTCCTCGCGAAATGAGATGTCTCTCGTCTTTGGAACACGTCTGTGTGTCGTGTCTTGTGTCTTTGTTTGTCTCAATTCTTGTTTTGAGTCGTTTTGAGTGTCAATGGATGTGTTTAGGTTGTTTTATCTTTTGTTTTCCGTTGTTGAGTCGTTTTGCTGTGGTCAGTTGTAGGCTCAATACCCGGTTGAGAATCCTTTTCTCATTTTTAAAAGAAAAATCATCCTGTGCTCAGAGTGCCGTGCCGTTCTCCACAATTGCGCAAAATAGAATTGGTTCTTTCATAAAGCCGCAGGGTTCAACCTAGGTCATGTCAGAACAGTAAAACAAGGACCTATCTGAAGCTATTTAGGTTCCGGACTGCAAAGCAAAAGAAAAGAGGGAAAATTTGGGGCATCTTAGCATGTCTCAACTTTAGCAAAATCCGAGACTGCATTCTAGGTGCACCTTCTCAGGCCTCGCTGTTTCTCTGGAGTATGAGTGTATCTCAACCCCAAGTGTAAGCCTGCTTCAAGTCAGAATGGCAGTCCAAGTAGCACCCGAGGGTTTCACATGCAGATGTTATCTCTCGCCAACATGAACAGGGTGTGCCCTTTTTGAGCTGAGTGTGTTGCAAAGTCCTCTAAGAGGCAAAGCAAAGGCACCAGAGTACATATTTGATGATCCTCTATTGCATAGAGTGTGAACTTTCATATACACTGTTGTTGCATGCGTGCCGCGCATCGTTATGATTCTTGCAGAGAATATGCTTGCTTTCAATATTGCATAAATTGTGCTTCCATACTTGCATAGAAAATGCCCGTATCGTTTGCATAGAAAATGCCTCCATACTTGCATAGAAGATGCATTTTATCGCACTTTCTTGTGCATTTTATCTCGCTCGCACTATCTTGTGCATTTCAAATCACTCGCGCTGTTTAGCGTATCGCACTATCTTGTGCATTTCAAATCACCCGCGCTGTTTAACGTATCGCACTGTTTTGTGCATTTCAAATCACTCGCGCTGTTTAGCGTATCGCACTATTTTGTGCATTTCAAATCACTCGCGCTGTTTAGCGTATCGCACTGTTTTGTGCATTTCAAATCACTCGCGCTGTTTAGCGTATCGCGCTATTTAGTGCATTTCAAATCACTCGCGCTGTTTAGCGTATCGCACTATCTTGTGCATTTCAAATCAATCGCGCTATTTTGCGCACCTCAATCGCACTATTTTGTGCAGTTTACATTCGCGCTATTTTGCGCACCTCAATCGCACTATTTTGTGCAGTTTACATTCGCGCTATTTTGCGCACCTCAATCGCACTGTTTTGTGCAGTTTACATTCGCGCTATTTTGCGCACCTCAATCGCACTGTTTTGTGCAGTTTACATTCGCGCTATTTTGCGCACCACAATCGCACTATTTTGTGCAGTTACCGTTCGCGCTATTTTGCGCACCTCAATCGCACTGTCCTGTGCTTTGCATATCACATCGCACTATTTTGTGCATTTCAAATCAATCGCGCTGTTTAGCGTATCGCACTATTTTGTGCATTGCACGCATTCAATCACGCTATCTTGCGCGTCCCACCTGCACTTGTTAGTGCATTACATTTCACTCGCGCTATTTTGCGCATCGCACTATTTTGTGCACATTACTTACGTTGTGCATGCATTTTATTGTGCTATCTTGCGCACCGTACCCGTATCACACTGCGATGCATTCACTCGCCGGCACTGCGTGTGTCAAACTTTCGGAACCACAGGAATCACATTGAATATATGTTGTTAGCATATTTGTTCTTGTTGAATTTCTCTCTTTTGCAGGCACGATATTGTATGTACGGTTCATTTGAGGCTGGTGCGGCCAGACGAATCGCGCAGGTATCGTATCTTCTCCGTGTGAGACGCGACGAGAATTGAATGATTCTCCGCATTCCTAGCTGCATGAAATGTAGTTGCTACTTTGCATTCCTGCTTAAAACTGTTGCATCTATTTGTCAATACTTGCTTCATTACAGCTTGCTGCATTTGCAACGAACATCGAGTTGCGTTTGGCTTCCTGCATATCATTTTGCATTTTGCCCCCTTTGCCTGCGGGCACGCCTGCGGGCACATCTCTGCTTATCTTGTTTGATTGTCTAAGTCTTCGGCCTTGTCAAAAATGGGTCGTCTCTGGGCTTTGACATTCACTCCCGTCACTTCGTGACTTCCGAGTTCTGTCAAAGAGGGGCAACTGTAGACACCCCATTTTTGACCGACCTTAAGACTCAGACGTCACCTATTGAGCGCTCGGTGATATTGCATATCGTGCTCGTTCAGAAGTCTCAGAGTCGCGGCCGTGCGCCCTGCCTCCGGACTCCCGAACTCTCTTCTGTGCCTTGTCTCGGTTTGCGAACCAGACTCGGTTTTCTCTGTTTCTTTTCCTAAGGGGAGGGAGAGGTCCTGTAGACCATCTCTCAGTGGCCGTGGGCTACATTTCGTGGCCGTAGGCCATTTTGCCCATTTCGGAGCCCGGTTCCCGGTTTTCGGAGCCGTCAGGCCGTGTGCCTCGGTTCGGGACCACCCGACCATCTCCGATTCCTCCGGTTTTTGGCATGCATCTCATTTACTCCATACCGAGGGACACTGGAGTCTCAGATACCCACTTCGTGGCCGAACGCCACTTTCGGTGCTTACCGCCTATTTTTCGGGACCCCGAACTGCGTGATTTGGGCCCCGAGCATTCATTTTCCACCGGTTTCTGTTCAATTTTGACAAGTGCTCTGTTTTATCATACCGAGGGACACTGGGGCCTCTGATACCCACTTCGTGGCCGAACACCACTTTCGGTGCCTGCAGCCCATTTTCGAGACCCCGAACCGCGCGGTTTTGGTCCCCGAGCTTTCGTTTCGCATTAGTTTTTGTTTAATTTTGGCAGGTACCTCTGTTTTAGCACCAGGAAGATCACTGGAGGGTGGGAGGCCAGCAATTGTTTCAGAAAACCAGTTTCGCTCCTCCGGCGCCCGTTTTTCTCACTTCCGGGCTAATGTTGAACACTCTAGGGGTATTTTCTTCGAGCCGAGACTACATATTTGTGATGAGGGGACATGGGAGGACCCTAAAAACTGGTGGTCGGCCAGTAATTGTGATTTTCATTTTTGAGCCTCTCTTTCAAATGCAATGTTGTGACTCCTATTCCAGAGTTGCCAAATTCCAACCATGGGGTCTTATTCTACACACATGGGAGGACCCTAAAAAGTGGTGGTCGGCCAGTAATTGTGTTTTTCATTTTTGAGCCTCTCTTTCAAATGCAATGTTGTGTCTCCTGTTTCAGAGTTGCCAAATTCCAACCATGGGGTCTTATTCTACACACCTGGGAGGACACCAAAACATGGTGGTCGGCCAGCAATTCTTCACTTCTTTTTTTGGCCATGGCCGGCCGGCCAGGGGGAGTGGCTGGCCGACCAGTTGGGGTGGCCGGCCGGCCACCTTCAAGAAATCCACCTGGCCGGCCAGCTTTCTGCTTTTAAACCCTTTACAGCTGTCCAGCTGCTTTTCAAAATATCCCTGTCCTCCGGGGGATATTTTGGGAGGGAAAGCTTGGATGCATTTCCCTCCCCTTTTACACCCTTTTTGGTCCTCTTAAGGGGCTGGACAGCTCCTTTGTTGAGGTTACAAAATTTCATCTCAAGAGCCTCTCTTCCAAAACCTCCATTTCCATAGCCAAAAACCCTAAAAACCTTCAAGGTTCTAGGCCATTCCTTCATCAACCCTAAGCCTCACCATCACCACCTCCATTCCAGCAGCAAGAGAGGGTTTTTCAAAGGCTAAGGACCAACAAATTGAAGCCAAGAAGCAACAAAAGACTTGTCTCCAAGGGTAAGACTCTAATTCCCTTTTTCTAGCACAATTTTGAATCAATTCTTTACCCTACTTGCTCTCAGTTTTGGGCTCCGACCCTTACTGATTTTAGGCTTATTTTGAGCCCCTCTTCAAAATTGAAGAAGGGTTCAACCTCATTTGAGAGCCCCTTGATACACCTCTTTCAATACCATTCTTTAGGCCAATAAATTGCATGCTTTGTTTGGCTTTTGAGTGATCTATTTTCGAGCCTGATATATACTGTGAGTGGGCCTATTTTGAACCCTTCTTCAACTTCGAAGAAGGGCTCAATCATGTTTGGCCTCTCTATCATGCACTTTCTTTGTAATCCTCCATATTTTCCGTAAAATTGCATGATTTATTTGGCCTATTTGTGATCTGATTTGGAGCATCTCATGAACTAATATTGTGCTTATTTTGAGCCCCTCTTCAACATTGAAGAAGGGCTCAACCTGGTTTTCATGCTCTACATGCCACTTGCTTTGAATTCATGTTCTACTCCTATTTGGCATGCCCCTTTGAGCTTATTTGGATTCTGTTTTGAGTCTTCATCAGGCCTAGAAAGAGCCTTGTTTTGGCCTTCTCATAATGTTTTGTTAAGGGTCTTAGGCCATTTGGTGCATGCTTTTGGTACTTCATGTAATACCATCTTTGATTCTGTAAAATTGCATGCTTTGTTAGGCTTTCTTGACTTCTGTTTTCAGCATTTATCAAGCTTAGAAAGTGTCTTAAAATGACCCATTCTTCATGTTTTGTTAAGGGTCCAAGGTTGTTTGATGCATGCTTTTGGTACCTCATGTTATAGCCTTTGTTGGCTCATTATTTTGCATGCTATGTTTAGCCTATCTACATACTGAATTGGGGGATGTCATCTCTTGTAAATGTGCATATTTTTGGCCCCTCTTTAATTTTGTAGAACTTTGTTTTTCAGTTTGGGCATTGTATATACCACTTGCTTCATAATCCTCCACTTTTTCCCCATTTTTGCATGCTATTTTTTCCATACTTGTGATTGTTGTTTGGCCATACTTTGTACTGGAAAAATGCTAGTTTAGGGACTGCCTAGCATCTGTCTTTACACTTCATGTCCATATTGTGCATGATTGGCATAGCTGCAAGTCATTTCGGGCGCATAGCATAGTATTTCGGGCATTGGGTGTAATTTTGCTATAATTCGGGGGTTATTTTGCATCATTTCGGCTGCTGAAATTCGCATTTTCCGTGTGCCATATGCCATGTCTAATTTCGTGCATCATTTCATGCCTTTATGCCATGCCTCGGTTTGCGTGCCCGCAGGCATGCATTTCGAGGCACTCCATTTTCATCTATTGGCCTTCTATGTGAGTGTGGCTGAGGCTCACTCATGTTGGTATAAGCCCATATTGCACTGTTCATGCCATCACCTCGGTTTGCGTGCCCGTGTGCACGCATTTCGAGACGTCTCATTTTAGTCTCATCGCATTCCGTATGCCACTTTCTCGGTTTGCGTGCCCGTGGGCACGCATTTCGAGACATCTCATTTTAGTCCCATTGTATATCATATTTCATGTCATTTCATGCCTTTATGCCATTGCCTCGGTTCGCGTGCCCGTGTGCACGCATTTCGAGGCACTTCTTTTTTATCTCTCGGCATCCTGTGTGAGTGTGGCTGAGGCTCTCTCATGTTGGTGTAAGCCCATACTGCATTGTCATGCCATTTTAGTCTCATTACATCGCGTGTGTCATTTCCTCGGTCTGCGTGCCTGCGTGCACGCATTTCGAGGTATCTCGTTTTCATAGCATTGTGCAGGCTAAATTATATATTAGATCGCATTCATGCCTATTTGCATTGCATTCATACATTTCCTCGATTTGCGTGCCCGTGTGCACGCATTTCGAGGCATCTTCGTTTTCATCCGCATTGTGCATACTAGGTTGTATCTTAGATTGCATTCATGCATTTTCTCGATTTGCGTGCCCGTGTGTACGCATTTCGAGTCATCTTCGTTTTCATCCGCATTGTGCATACTAGGTTGTATCTTAGATTGCATTCATGCATTTTCTCGATTTGCGTGCCCGTGTGCACGCATTTCGAGACATCCTCATTTTCATCCGCATTGTGTACTAGGTTGTATCTTAGTTGCATTTCATGCATACCATGCATATTGCACGGGAAACGAGACGCGTTTCGTACTCCGAGTGACGGAATGTATCTCAATTCCCAAGTCACCGACACTCCGGATTATCCATGATGGAGTTAGGTTTTGTTGTAGCATTCATATGCATTCATCCTATATTGAGTTATGCAATTCGGCTCCTCGGCCATCATGCATCGGTATGCGTGATTGGTGGCACGAGGATTGAGGCATGCATATATTTGTGAAATACATTGCCATGCCCCTTTCCTGTTCTCTGTTGCAGCAAAATCCAGGATCAGCAACTTTCCGGAACTTGGCACGCATTTCGAGAAACATTGCAACAGAGGCTAATTGGGGCATCCCAATGGATTTCCGCACAAAGCAGCCCAAACATGCATCATTCATCAGAATCGAGGCAGTCCCTGGCTTGCATGCCAGTTTTACAGTCTTTCTTAGTTAATTTGTCAATTAATTAGGAATCTGTATTATTTCGGACTGTATTATTCTTTTATTCGGACTGTATTATTTATTCGGACCCTCTGCGCGAGGGCAATGCTGTAATAAGTGTGGGTGTGTGTGATGTATGTCTTCCAACCCCACGTCTTTCTCCCTTTTATTTACCCGCTTACAATGGTTAGATATAGGGCATATTTCAATTAGCATACAGTATGACAGCATGTTTGCATCATTCATCTGTTTTGCACGCACCGGGCTCGGCGCATCATACAAACTGCATTTGTATTTCAATTCCAAATTGAATACGTGTTAGTTGTAGCATTCCATATGCCATGTTTAAGACAGCCGAGCCTGCTATAGTTGCATATTTGCATGTGTTGCATTAGGCATTTCTGTACATTTAGGATCATGCATGATTTCTAACCGGTTCCTGTTTTGGCTTGGAGTACTCGGTGAGTTTTATGCTTTAGCATCCTTGCATGTGTGTGGGTGTTGCCATGATAGCATGCTTGCCATGAGGCTATTTGCTTATGTGATGTAACTGCCTTGAATGCCTGTGGGTGGAGGTTGAGTTATTTGAACTGGGACAATGCATTGACTGTTTGTTTTAAGCCCACTAGATAGTGGCAACATCACTATTTTCTAAGCCCACCTGAGGGTGGCAAATCCGCATTTTAGCCTACCTGCGGGTAGCACCATCACACCATTTTCAAACAAACGAACATGAAATGTTTTGTTCCAATTCAGACGGCACAGTCTATACTTGTTTGCTGCGAGCATCACATAGTAACCTAGGCTAATAACCGGAATAAGAGCATACAATGTTTTCAAAAGCAGATATCATGGTTAGTAGAGGCCGGTCTTTGACCGGGCGAGCGAGGGTGCTCACGATGTGACCTTCCCCAATCGTACCCAAGTTCCCGAGCCGAGGCAACTTTGGTGATGACGGACACGCGGCCTTTGGCACCGAGTCAGGGTTTCCTAAATTTCCCATTTTAAAAATATTTAGGTGGCGACTCTGTTATCTGGCAAAGCAGTCCATGTTTGGCACTTCTTTCAAAAAAATCTGTTTTTCTTCAAAACGATTTGCCAGAGTTGGACTCTTTGGTTCAGATTTAGAACCGCAACAAAATCGAGTCCGAACGGTAGCGAGGTCCCTCGCGGGCTTGTTACAGCCTCCTTCAAACCTTCTGGCCTTCTTATATTCGGTATCCACCATATGTGGTGCATACCTGGCAAATTCGGTGAATTTCTTCTCGTACTCGACAACAGACATATTGCCCTGTCTCAGCTGTTCAAACTCAGTCACTTTTCTATCCCTGATGCACTGGGAAAAATACTTTTCAAAGAAGGACTCCTTGAACTGAGTCCAAGTCACAATAGTATTCGCATCACGGGTCAACATCCACCATCTTCATGCTTCTTCCTGAAGGGTGAAGGTTGCTAACAGTACCTTGTTGGCTTCGGAGCACGGAAACATTTCAAACAATTTCTCAGTCTCAAGAACCCAAGCTTCAGCCTTTAACGGTTCTAAGCCTCCCTGAAAGGACGGCGGTTTCATCTTGCTGAATTTATGAGTCAGTGCGATAATGTCCACCTCATTAACATTCACATTCTGTACATTCTGTTCCGGTTGAACCGGAGGAGGAGGAGGTGGGGGCTGTTGGTTCTGTTGTTGGTCCAGTCTTTCAAGTACCAATCCCATCATTTGTTCTAGTCTGGCCATTCTGGCCTCAGAGGATGATGATTCAGGTTCATTTGCATTATCCATTCCGCTATAAGCAGTTATAACAGTTATCATTATAAGCAGTTGTACACTTAAACAGTTTAACATTTAGCATATAATCAGTCAGTCATAAGCACACACTTTTCAAGTTCATGAGATGCCCTAATCACTTTTCTAGGACACCCTATAGCTCATTTGGACACGTGTGTGCGGTATAACTCGTGGTAAGTATCGCTCTGATACCACTCTGTCACGACCCAAACCCAGCCCTATGGGTTTAGCACCGTAACTGGCCAGTAATCCGAGATTACCGAAGGCCTGCAGAACAGTAATACAGTAAAACAGAGTACAGGGCCTGGCGGAAGCCAATACAGTAAATAAATAGTGTCCATTGAGCTGTGAAAATCTGTATGCCAAAAACATTTTCCATGCATTCATTCAGTTCAAACAGTACAGTCTATATGAATGCAGGTCAAACAGTACAGTCTATACAATCATTTACAACATTCAGTACGGGGATCTAGTCCCTCGAAAACAGTACAGTAGAACAGTAGGCGGTCTATACAGTAGGGGACACAAAAACACCCCAAGCCATAGCGTGGCAACACGGAACCTCGCGGTGAGGCACATAGGCTGGCTTAACAAAACTGGGGGACTAACCCACGCTCCTAGCTCCGGTCTGGCTGCTGAGAACCTACATATATATATAAACAGTGAGCTAAAGCCCAGTGAATAACAATAAGTGTAAAGAGGTTAAGAATGTAATGTCCTTACAGTAATGAAAACAGTTCATTAAACAGTATTTCAGTCTTTCAGTATGTCAGTCAATCAATCATATGTGGTACATCCATTAGCCTATAAACAGTAGGTCCAAAAGGACCGGGCCTCAACAGACCCAACAGTAGTGATGGCCATCAGTCAGTAAACAGTATGGTTCCACAAGGGAACCGACAGAGCTCTGTAACAGTAACAGTCAATGCTAAGGATGCCACAATACAGTTCACAATACAGGACATACATTCATTCAATAAACAATATCAGTTCAATAAACAATTCAGTTCAGTATTCAAAAGATAACCATTTTGAACATATCTTTACACAATCTGTTACTCACAGAGATTGGGCTACAGTATGCTAGAGCGCGTCCCCGAGTGCCAACCCTAAACAGTAAACACATTGAACACACTCTAAGTTTAACAGTTGGGGAAGTACAATAATTAACTTCCTATTATGCCTCGGTGTGTTCTACATCTAAATCCTCATTAAGATGTCTTAAACTAGGCCTAAGAATGCCTAGGATGGAATAAGGATGCAAAGATGCACTTAGAAAACATTTGCAGAATTTTTCAGTTAAATAGAGACCCGCTCGAGCTCAGGTTTCCCCGCTCGAGCGTACAGGCAAACAAAGGTCCCCGCTCGAGCGTAACATCCCCCGCTCAAGCGGACCAAAAAGTACTGGATAGGTGAAATCTCCGCTCGACGCCCACTCGAGCGTGTCACCCAGTCCTCCGCTCGAGCGCCCAATTCTCCGCTCGAGCGGACTGATGCACAATGTAAGATGCTGGGAGCTCGACTTCTCCGCTCGAGCGCTACTTCCTCCGCTCGAGTGGACAACAGAAATCTGGAAATCCCAGATTTGAGTCCCAAGCTCAAAACCAAGTTCAAAAGCAATGTTTTCGATCCTCTTGGGCTATTTTCTGGAAAAACTCTCTTAAACACATAGAATAACATGTTTCAAAACTCAATTTAAGAAATCAAAGCCCAAGGGTGTTTAATCAAACTCATTTCCAAACCAATTTTCAAGAACATGCATGAACAACATTCAAATATGACATGCATGAGTTTCAAACCAATTTCAAGCTTCAAATCTTGCTCTCAAGAGCTCAATAGTTGGAAAACAAAGTGAAAACATGGACTAAAGCTTAGACATGAACATGCATGTACAATCAACCATGAATTCAACTCCCAAACACACCAAAATGGTGATGCATGCAACAACCAAGCTTCAATTCAACATTCTTGAACTTAAAACATGGCTTAGCGCTACAATGATGCATGGAACATGCAAGATCAATCTTAATGACAACAATAAGAGGATGAATGTCCTACCTTAGTCTTGTATTCAAGATTTAAGAGTCCAATTTGACAATTCTCTAACAATTTCTTCAATATCCAAGCAATCCAACAAGAAGAATTCACTCTCTCCCTCTCTCTCTCTCTAAATTCGGCTATAGCAAGCAAATGGCTGAGGAGATGTTTTCATTCAAGTGTATAAGACTCAAATAATAAGATTAAACAAAGGTCCATTAGGTGGCAATGTGGTAATTAAGTCAATCTCTTTAATTGGCTTTATTTAATCTAGTTTAATCATTCCTAATCAATTTTCAGATAAATATACCACTAAATCATAAATATTCTACTGACTCCAAAACACTAAACGGTTCCCAATTCGGCCGCCGATAAGGCCTTCAATTAATAGTTCAAACATATGAATTCAAACAGATATTCAATCAATCAAACAGATGCAATATGCAATTCAATATATAAACTCATTCAATTTCAGTTTCAGTTTCATTCAGTCTGTTCAGTAGTTCCTCCAATTCACTTATCAGTCATTATCAGTTCAGTTTAGCAGTAATCAGTACGTAATTCAGTAATCAGTACGAGGGTTGTTACAGCAGACCACGAAGTTGCTTACTTTCCTTGTTGTCGATTGCCCCTCTGCTTACAACATCATCCTCGGCCGCACCGCCCTCAATGCCTTCCAAGCCATCACGTCCACCTACCACATTGCCCTCAAGTTCCCTACTGATTTCGGGGTCGGGACGGTGAGAGGAGAACAGACCGTCGCTAGAGAATGTTACGTGGCCTCGCTTAAAGAGGTCAAACTGAAGGAGGCAATGATCATTGAAGGACTTGACGTCCGAGATGAGGACGAACTGATCAGAGGCGAACCTGTGGAAGAACTCGTCGAAGTTAACATCGATCCCACCAACCCACTCAAAACTGCCAAAATCGGCAGTCAATTACCTCCCCAAACCAAGGCCGACCTCACCGCTCTCCTGACCGAACACAGAGACGTCTTCGCCTGGACTCATGCAGACATGCCAGGCATTGACCCCTCTTTCATAACCCACCGCCTCAGTATCGAGCCTCATTTCCGACCTTACCGACAAAGGCAGCGTATTTTCCATCCAGAGCGTAACAATCTCATAGCTGCAGAGGTTGACAAGCTTCTCGAGGCCCAGTTTATCCGCAATGTGGATTATCCTAAGTGGCTGTCCAACGTAGTCCTAGTTCGCAAAAACAATGGCAAGTGGCGTCTCTGCGTCGACTACTCCGACTTGAATCGAGCTTGTCCCAAAGATAGCTATCCTCTCCCCCGCATTGATCTACTGGTCGACGCCTCGGCCGATCACCAAATGCTCAGCTTCATGGATGCTTTTTCGGGGTACAACCAAATCGTGATGCACTCATCCGACCAGGAACACACATCTTTCATCACCGATCGGGGCACCTACCACTACCGTGTCATGCCGTTCGGACTAAAGAATGCTGGGGCCACCTACCAACGTTTAGTCAATACAGTCTTCCACCATCAGATCGGACGGAACATGGAAGTGTATGTGGATGACATGCTGGTCAAGAGCAAACTCGCCACTGACTACCTCACCGACCTACGAGAGACTTTTGCCACCCTTCGCAAATATCACATGAAGCTCAACCCAGAGAAGTGCGCCTTTGGCGTAGGATCTGGCAAGTTCCTGGGTTTCATGGTCAGTCAGCGCGGCATCGAGGCCAACCTTGAGAAGATCAAGGCCCTGATTGAGATGCAGTCACCCAAAACCGTTAAAGAGGTCCAAAGGCTCACCGGCAGAGTGGCAGCCCTCAACCGTTTCATCTCCCGCGCAACGGATAAGTGCCTACCATTTTTCAAAGTCCTGCGGCAGACTTTTGAATGGACAACTGAATCAAAAGAAGCCTTTCAACAATTAAAACAGTGCATGGCCAATCCTCCCCTCCTCTCACAGGCAATTACCGGCGAGCCCCTCTTCCTCTACCTAGCAGTATCAAGCACCGCAGTCAGTGCAGCACTCATCAGAGAGGACGGCTCAGTCCAACGGCCGGTCTACTACATCAGCCGGGCTCTCAGGGGAGCGGAGCAGAACTACCCCCTATTAGAAAAGCTGTCCCTGGCCTTGGTCACCGCCTCCAAACGACTCCGCCCCTACTTCCAAGCCCATTCCATAGTGGTTCTCACCGACCAGCCCCTGAAGAAGGTCATGCAGCAACCCGAGCTCTCAGGAAGACTAATGCAGTGGTCAGTAGAACTAAGCCAGTTCGACATCTCTTATCGCCCCCGAACAGCAATCAAGGGGCAAGCCGTAGCCGACTTCATCTTGGAATTCACCAATCCAACCCCAACCACTAACCCTCCACCCCCACCAACTCCACCAGAGCCCGAAGATCCTCATTGTTGGACACTCAATGTTGACGGCTCGTCTCGCAGGGAAGGAAGCGGGGCTGGCCTCATCCTCACATCCCCCGAAGGGGGTTATTTCAAATGTGCCCTCCGCCTCTTGTTTGCGGCCAGCAACAATGAGGCCGAATACGAAGCATTGATAGCAGGACTTCGTCTAGCCAAAGACATTGGTGTTAGCCACATCCGCGTGTTCAGTGACTCCCAACTTATCGTCGGCCAGATCACGGGTGAATTCGATGCCAAGGATACCACAATGCGGACTTACAGGGACATGGCGCTCACCCTTGTTCGTCTCTTCAACACTTTCCAGATCAGACACATACCTAGGGCGGAAAACTCCAAAGCAGATGAGATGGCCGAGCTGGCCTCCGCCGATCAGTCCGACCTCTGCCATGGAGTTCGCCTCGAATACCTGACTCACCCGGCCATCTCACCCGACCTGCAAGAAGTGCAATTCCTCCAGACGGAACCCATTCCTTGGGCATCCGACATCTTCCTCTTCTTGACCACTGGAGAACTCCCAGATGACCAACAGCAGGCTGCCAAGGTCAGAGCTCGGTCGGCTAACTACATTCTGGTCGACGGCCTCCTTTACAAGCGCGGTTTCTCACGACCGTACCTGCGATGTCTCAGCCCCGCCCAAGCAACCTATGTAATGCAAGAGATCCATGAAGGAATCTGTGGCAATCATTCGGGTGGCAGGTCTCTCGCTCACAAAGTACTCTGAACCGGCTACTTCTGGCCGACTCTCAACCAGGATGCCGCTGATTTCGTGCTCAAATGTGACAAGTGTCAGCGCTTCGCCAACATCCCCCATACTCCTCCTACTGAGCTGATAACACTCTGCAGTCCCTACCCGTTCGCCAAATGGGGGATCGACCTGGCCGAACCCCTTCCCACCGGCCGAGGCCAGACCAAGTTCGCAATAGTCGCCATCGACTACTTCACCAAGTGGGTAGAAGCAGAGCCCTTGGCCACCATCACCGAGCGGAATACAACCAAATTCATCTGGCAGTCCATTGTTTGCAGGTTCGGCATCCCTCAAGCCATCGTCTCCGACAACGGGAAGCAATTCGACAACGCCAAGTACAGGAAGTTCTGCGCAGACCTTCAGATCCAACCATGCTTCTCTTCCCCAGGACATCCGCAAGCCAATGGCCAGGTCGAGGTCACCAACCGCTCACTCCTGAAGATCATCAAAACTAAGTTGGAAGCTGCCAAGGGACTTTGGGCAGAGGAACTACCAAATGTGCTCTGGGCCTACCGGACTACCGCTCGGACTCCAACCGGGGAAACCCCTTTTCGCTTAACATACGGTGCTGAGGCGGTTATCCCCGTAGAAGTCGGTCTGCTGACCCCCAGGGTCTTACACCCGGACCCAACACTGACTGAAGAACTTCGTCGGGCGGACCTGGACATCATCGAAGAGCTCAGAGAGACTGCTGCTGTCAGAGTGGCCTCATACCAGCAGAAAATGAGAACACATTACAACCGCAAGGTCCGACCAAGGGAATTTGCTGTGGGAGACCTAGTGTTGAGAGAAGCAACTCTTGCCACCAAGAATCCGACCGAGGGCAAACTAGCAGCCAAGTGGGAAGGACCCTACGTTGTGAAGGCCCGCCCACGACCAGGCACTTACCGACTGCAAGACATGGATGGCCGTGACCTTCCCCATCCCTGGAATGCTGAACATCTGAAGCGTTACTATCAATGAATTCTTACTTTTGTATTGTCAAACTTGTTGTATTTTCCTTTCAGTACTTAATACAAATATTGACTGGAGTTCCAACCTTCTATAATTCAACTGTCTAAATGTCGCATCCATGAAACTTTCTTTTGCAGCACTCAAAAGCCTCAGTCCGACCTGAGCACTTCCAAAAGCCTCAGTCCGACCTGAGCACTCTCAAAAGCCTCAGTCCGACCTGAGCACTCTCAAAAGCCTCAGTCCGACCTGAGCACTTCCAAAAGCCTCAGTCCGACCTGAGCACTCTCAAAAGCCTCAGTCCGACCTGAGCACTCTCAAAAGCCTCGGTCCGACCTGAGCCCTTCCAAAAGCCTCAGTCACAACTTTTTACAACATTTCTACTTAGTCAAATTTTAACGGTGTTCCCCAATTCCCCCCCTACAGGTTCACTATTGGCCCCCCTTTAGTTCTAATTTAAAACCTACTTTCCTGCCCTCATTTATTGAATTTTTACACAAGTCCAATCTCACTCTGCATGAACGAATTTTATCAGTTCACTCTTACTCTGCGTGGTGGGATTCTTAAATCAACAAGTTCAAATTCACATTCAAATTCACAAGTTCATCCTCTTCCATTTATCAGCCCACTTTTATCAGTCCAGTCTCACAAGTTTAAACTCACTTGGGTCACTTAGCTTAAGTTCACTCTGTCAAGAAGTTGAATTTTTCATAAGTTCACTACTCATTTTTATTACAAGCATTTCTCCATTTCAAACCCACCAAACAAATAAACACAGTTAATTACAAGGCATAAGTGGAGCTTCATTCACTCGCAAAATGTGTACATCAGTTTATTACAATACTTCAAAAAAAACAAAAAAAAAACAAAAAAAACAAACAACAAAACAAAACAAAAATGTGTATACCAAAAACACACAAAGATTCTTAAGTACATGTCTTCAGTTCACTCTCCCTCTTCACTGGAGATCAGATCCTCCTCTTCCACACCTTCATCCAGAGGGGTCTGGGCCACATCATCTTCTCCAATTGTTACGCCGCTGAAGTCCAGTTCTGGGAACAGCTCCTCTGCCCTCCTTTTGAACATTTTCCACCCACTGTCCCAGTACTCTGACATTTCATGCTTGTAATAGTCCGACTGTTGGAAGCTGGCAATCACTTCAGACTCAGACCTCCCTTCAGCAGCCGTCCTTGATGTGCCAGCCCCCCCAGATTCCTCCCTTGCTAAGCTGCTGGCTACTGCCGCGTCAATCGCCATCTGAAACTCAGGAGACCCTTTGAATTGGGCAACTGCTGCAACACAAAGATCGGGGTAGGCTGCCCTTTCCGAGGCCGCCTTCGCCTTCTCTTCGTCCAGCTCTTTTTGAAGGGTCTCATTTTCCGCTGCAGCCCTAACCCTCTCAGCCTCCAGCTCCCCCCTCCAGGCCTCTCCCTCAGCAACCAACTTCGCCCTCTCTACCTCAAATTGCTTCTGCAAAGTCTCCCTCTCCACGGTCCCCTTACTTCGCTCTTCCTCCAACTCCTTGCGCAGGCTCTCCCCCAGCTCCACCGCTCTGGCGCGCTCGTCCTCCACCTCCTTCTGCAGAGCTTCAACCTTAGCATCTGCATCATCTCTCTGCCTGACGAGCTCTTCGTTATTGATCATGGCTTCCTCATGCCGCTCGATCGCGACAGCACAGGCCTTTTGGGACTCCTCCAACTTCTTCTGCTCACCAGTCAACTGGAACTCGAGCGACACAACCCTGCGGCATGTGTCCTCCAACTCCGACTTGATCGATGACAGCTCGGTATGGGCAGTCTTCCATGCAGCACTCTCCTTCTTCAGCTTGGTCAGGTCTGCCTTGGCCTCTTCAGCTCTGATCTTGGCCGCCGCAGTTTTCCTCAGCAGGGCCCCTGCCAGGGTAGTTACCTCCATTTGAGCGGAGCATAGCCCCCTGAACAGGTCCGCCTCATTGAATCCAGCGGCCGAGCGTAGAGCCGACTCCTCCACCATCTTCACTAAGCGGTCTGCCACCGCCTTAGCTGGGCCTCCGTCTCCCTCCAGCCTCCCAGCCACAGCCCGCGTGTGGTAAATTGTGGCACCCAGGCTGACACCCCCTTCCTGGGGCGCAGGACCCCCCTGGGGTCGTCCTTCCACCCTATGTTCAGGACCCCCCTGGGGTCGTTCCTCCACCCTTTGTTCAGGATCCCTGCTCCCCACCCCTATGCTGATCGCAGCTCTCACTGGCACAACATCTCTAACTTGTGAGGACACGTCCACCACCTCTGGGACGACCACCCTTTCTGCAGTCTCCTCAGCAACCGGGGTCTCCTTCATCTTTTTCAGCCTAGACTCCTCTGCAGCCCCCTCTGGGGCACTTCTCCTCTTCTTCTTCTTCAGACCCTTCCCCTCCTTCCTGGCTTTCTCCTTCACAGGATCTGCAGGGAGCTTCCGCGGCTCAAAAGTGCTTAGATCCTTCCCTCCCAGAGGCTTGGGACGAGGTCGAATCCTCTCCCTCGCAAGCGGTTGCGGCGGTCGGTCAGCTTGAGCCTCTTTGAACTTCTGAGCCTTTACCATAATGGCCTGATCCTCCGCCTCCTGCGCTCTTCTTCTGGCCTCCAACTCCGATCGGTCTAGGTCCCCCCCGATCGGTTGTGGACCCAACCCCGCTTGAAACAGTGCGGACGGCTGAACAAGCTCGTCCCACTTAACTTTTTCCCTCTCCCTCCACTCCTTCACCTTCTTTACTCTCTCTGCCACCGCCGCACCCACCTTCGGCTCCACAAACTTGGTCGGCACCTTCCACGTCGTACGCACTCCAGCTCCGCCAGAATTGGACACGAAGAACCACCTGGGCCTCCAACCTTTGATCGAAGTTGGTAACCCAGCCACCAGACCCTTCCCCGCCACGGCCTGCAGGGTCACCCAAGTCTCTTGCTGCCCTGAAGCTTTGTAGCAGCAAAAGAACTCATCCACAGTCATGGCCTGCCCTTCAGTCGCCTTTGGCCAGACGCTTGCGCAAGATAGCAAAATCTTCCACGCATTGGGCATTAGCTGCCCTAGTGCTACCTCCAAGTGGTTGAGCACATCCACCACGATCTGCGGCAGTGGCAATCTCAACCCACCTTTCAGCGCCTCCTCGTAGAGAGAGAATTCCCCTGGCCTGACGTCAGACGGCCTCTCCGTTGATGCTGGCAGCACCAACTCCACCTCCGCCGGGATCTGGTACCTTTCGCGGATAGCCTCCAATTCCCCCGCCGTAATAATAGACCTGTCAGCCCTTGAATGCCAGTGATCTGGTTCCACCTGGCTGATTGGTTGCGGCGCGGCTATCACGGTGGAACCGTGGGACCGCACCACTGGTCCCTCCACCCTACCTGACCTGTACTGCTGCGCCAACTCCACACCGTCGTCCTCTCCAAGAGGATCCACCCTCACATCCCCAACTCCTTCTTGAGCCATGTCTATGGCGTGTCTGCGTATTGCTTCTGATGCAGGTGCAAGAAAGTTGCAGAAATGTTGCAAAGGGGTATCGTCGGAAACGAAGGAACTAATACTTCGAATATTTTGAGTTTTTTTAAAGAAGTAGGTGAATCGTATGATACCAAAAGCCCACGGTTTACCCGTATTCCAAGGATCCAAATTAATTTTCGCCAGTTTGAAAACTTTTCAAATCATCCGCCAAAACTGCCTCTTCAATGCCCATCATAATGCCCTGACGTTTCGCTAATAATCCAACGCTTGACCTTTCCCCTCCCTCGAACTTCCGCCACGTGTATGGTCCTGATGCGCTGACTTCTGCCCTTACCTTGTCTTTTCCACTTTACCTATCACGTGACACGCCGCCTCTTGAGCCCCGCGCCCTCCCGCTCGGCCGCCCTCACGCTCGGCCTCTCCCGCTCGGTCACCTTCGCGGTCGGCCTCACCGCGCTCGGCCTCCCTCACGCTCGGCATCTCCCGCTCGGTCACCCTCACGCTCGGCCTCTCCCGCTCGGTCACCCTCACGGTCGGCATCTCCCGCTCGGCCGCCCTCACGCTCGGCATCTCCCGCTCGATCACCCTCACGGTCGGCATCTCCCGCTCGGCCGGCCTCTCCCGCTCGGTCACCCTCACGGTCGGCCTCTCCCGCTCGGTCGCCCTCACGGCCGCCTCCCCCTACCGGTCGGATTCATCTTCCTTATTACTATTCCCTTCGTTGGAGTAAAGCTGCACTCGGGAATGGGGGACTACTGACAGGGATAGGCCCACAAGGACCACGGCCCACCATGAGTAAACCCAAGCCCACCATTTAGATCCCATTGCACAACCCGGTCAATAAAACCCGGTACAGCCGAAGGCCAACTGAGCAGGAAAGGCCAATGAGGCTCGGACACGTGGCGGGTGCAGAACAGGCCATGTCAGCAGACAAAGATCTGCAAAGTTATTGCCACAGCACATCACCATTAATGCAACCCATCACAGCATTTATTGCGACAACACCCCTCTGCCGGAAGGGCGCCCCCTCACCCTGAACAAGACGAACCACAACGCAAGCTTTCGGCGGGAAGGTCAGAACGGCTAAGACAGCGAAATGATTACCAAAGGATATAAGCAAACCTCGAAGACAAGAAGAAGGTTAAGTTTTTCCATCCTCTCTCTCTCTCTCTCTCTACATTTTGTCCATCACCTTTTCTAATTCATACACCGGAGGGTTCGCCGGGGGACTACCCCGTTCCCCGATTGAACTTGCTTGCAGGTTACCCAGTGGACTCGAGGAGCTTGGATCGGTCCAGCCCATTCACCGGGACGCACTGTATTATCAAAATCAATCAAATTTTTAACAGAATAAATAAAGTTAAAAAGAAAAATGTTGCAAGGCAGAATGGTCAACGTGCATGGAATGCTCCACCTCTGATGCCGCACAGTTTAGATGGACAAAATATGTGCATTCAGAGTTGGAACAATTATAAAGCCAATTTCTTCTGAGCACTAGCTTGTTACATATTCTGCATTCGCATTCATATGGAATAGAATAGATGAGGGTGAGGGGTTGATGGTGTTGATGATCACCAAGTTTAATGGTGCTAGGTAATGAATTAACACATTTCTGGCTGACCCAGAATCCACAGGTGGTACATAGATAGGAGGTGCCTCTGTGTTCTTCACCGCAAGCATCACACAACAACATGGCGGGCTTTTCCAAAGGGATTAACTGATGTGTATGACATCTGAGCTCAATCCTCTGTTGAATATTGGGCACTACCAAAGCACACCTTATGTCGACGTCGAAGTTGCAGTGAGAACAATTGTAGACGAATGGGGGCGCAAGTTTTTTCACAGATATTGCACGTGCAAGAATAAGGTGGCTTTGGAAGGAGGGTAAGGGGATGTTCAGGGTGAGAAGGATGATATGTCATTTCCCGGGGTAGTTCTGTACATGATTCGTGCAAGAAAAACTTGCATTTGGTGCAACCGTAGGATAGACCTGAGATTGGTTGCTGACACCCATAGCAATAGACTTTCACACCTTCCATGTAGTCTGCCCTTAGGATCGATGGAATGGTCATGACTGAAGTGTTCAAGCTCCATCTCTCTCTCTCTCTCTCTCTCTCTCTCTCTCTCTCTTCTCTCTCTCTCTTCTCTTCCTTCTTGATGGTAAATCTTGAAAGCGCAAGAACTGGAGAATATATAAGTCTCTAAAGTAGAAAAGAATCAGTTCTGTTAATAATTTAAAAATTCCCTTTAAATCAAAGCTCATTTACGGCTGTTCATTAACTTAAAAGCAATGGCTTCAAGGCATAAAAAAACATGAATTGTGGCATTTATGCAGTTCGAAGATCATTCTGTGGGGACTAATTTAATCAGCTATTGAGAAGGTACAAACTAAAATAAGATATTTTTTAAATGACAGACTATAACGAGAATAATAACAATCATCATCCATTGTCATCACTGTCTTCATCACCATCATATACAAATATGAGAAGATAGAACTGTATTTTACAGTCTCGATAAAAGTATGAAAAGAGCAATGCAACAAATATTCACCTCCTAACATTTTGTAGTTCTAATACCTCTTTGTCTCATAACCAACTCACTTTCAGCTCTAATAAAAGCACCACGATTATAACCAAACGCCACTAAAAATATAACCAAAAACCACTTCGATTTTAACCAAAATAACAATCAAACTAGGTCATAAACTATAATGGGGTCATAACAACAAAAAACTAGAACCTCATGACCACAAAGTTATAACTACATAATCGAAACCACAAAAAAGGGTGTGCTACTCCAACGGATTCAATCGGGTTAAATTAAAACCGGACATAATCAAAAAACCACAAAAGATCACTGAATGTGGCAGTGTCACTGACATTAATAAATACACAGAACTCATTACTTTTGTGTCTAGTGAGTTAGGGGTGTGCAAAACGGATTCGGTCAGGTTGAAGGATTGCCCAAAACCGGACTGAAGTGTGCTGAGAGGTGCCCAAGCCCCCTCCTTCAACCTGACCTTATCTGTCCAAGCTCGGCCTGAGTTCAATTAAGTGAACTTGGGTTAGCCCTGGAGTTACCCAAATTGCCAAGTGAACAAGCATCCACATCATTGTATTGTTGTGTCTAATCTTCATTCTGTTTTTATATTGTCAGGTCATGAAGGGAAATTTTTTTTTTTTTTTTTTCCCTATCCAATTTGGTTTCAAATTTAAATAAAAATACTTGATTTGATATGCACTCATCAAATTTTCATCAATTTTTTTTTTTTTAATTCAGCTTTAATCCAAAATTTTCCTTTTCATTAAATTTGATAAAACACAATCACCTCCAATGCTTTATCTCTTTAAATTTTAATCAAATTCGAATTTTACCAAGGATTTGATAAATTCTCAGGCACTGTTTGGCATCCCTATATTAACATACTTTTTATTTTTTTCATCCTTTTTAGATAACGTCATTTCTCTATTTTTTTTTTTACACATCTTTTTGTAAAAATTCAAAATAATATTTATTTAGATCATTTCAAACACCCTCCAATTCCATAATAAAAATAAAAAAATACGTTTGAAAAATCAGTACAAGAATTGGAGATGCTCTTAGCATACCACAAAACATATATATAAAAAACATAACAGTATATATAACAAATCACATACAAACCTATGAACCCAACAAATATACAGTTGTGTCATCGAGACGAGAAATTTCTGTATACGGATAGGTTACATGTCATGTGGTACCTTCTACTATTGTGATTAGTGGAAGATAGTGACACATGTATCTATTGGCATACAAAAATTTCTCCATCGAGACAGACACAGAAAGGGGGTGTTTCTTAGCCGCAATCAAACACTAAGACTGAGACGAGTAACGAGAGCTGCATTGGTGTCGCTTCTCCGCGGCTGTCTGTGAGAGAACGAGGGTTCAAGGCTAGTTCATTTGATCTAAGATCCAAATTAGTAATTACTCTTAATCCATCGGCTTGTATTGTAGGCATAATTAAGTGTTTTACATATTTAAGGGTTAATTACATTAAGACAGCCTTAATTATTAATATTACTGAATATTATTTTATCTATTTATATATTGAAAAAATTATTAAAAAGTTCAATCTAAAGAAGATATGAGACATTTTTTTTTTTTTTTGATTGAGAATATCAGCACAACAATTACATAGAATTGGAAGATAATTATAAGCACCTGACAAGTCCTATCGGTGGTTGGAAGGTCCACCATTTATCAAATAATTTGGTGAGAAAAATACTTTTATTTATTTTGAAGGACATTTTGTTTTTAATTTTAATTCTTAATTTTTTGTTACTTTTTTTTATCTCTTTGACTTTTTTTTACTATGTTTATCTGTTCAATTTTTTCCTATCTGTTCAATTTTTCCTTTTATCCATTCAATTTATTCTCATACAAACATATATATATATATATAGAGAGAGAGAGAGAGAGGTCTTACAATTTTATCTATTCAAATTCTCAACAATGGCTACCTGTTCAACAAGCCACTTTCAACAAATCAGTAACAGATATGTAACAGATTATATCAATACATGGAACTCCAAAAAAAAAAAAACAAAAATATCATTTGTTTACAATAAAATAGTACCCAAAAAAAAAAAGTCCAAGTAACCTTACCAGATCAAGCAACTTAGTCAACCAGCATAACAAAAAAATTCTTAACTTCACTCACAATCAAGTGAAGAGCAAAATGGTCCACAAAAACAAGAACATAAACCCAATAACACCACCACCAAGCAAGCTCCAAAAAGCAAAATTCAAAATTCCCTATATTCTCATCACATTATATAGATATAAAATTACTTCAATACCAAGCAAAACATACTCCAACAAAATCAAACGTAATCAACAAATTTGGAATCAAACCGAAGATCATTAATGGAAAATGAGAAATAGAATTCAGAGTCATCACCAACGAAGAAACACGAGTTCCGTACAGATGAATCTGGATCTAGGGCTTTTTTAGCTCTCAACTCTTGTCAATTTCAGTTTTAGAAAAGAGCTCTAAACTCTTGTCAATTTCAGTTTTAGAAAAGAGCTCTCAACTCTCTCTTTCTCTCTTTCTCTCTATAGAGCTCTACAAAAGGGTATGTTTTGCTAATAAACCGATCAATGAATTTAAAAAAAAAAAAGAAAGATCTATGGCTAGCCATCGGCGCTGTCACGATGGTTCAGCCATCGGCGGTGCTGTCGCTGTCGTAGCCGGAGCCTGGTGGTCAAATGCAGCTCACGGCCCCCGACACTACCCCGCTTTTCTCCAATATTGACATCTCCGTGAAAGATTTGAGATCTAAAATCTGAGTGAGAAAGAGATTCTGTAGTGTGGCCAACGGCAGCAGACGACGGAGGAAGAGGGTGTGAGGTCTGATATCTGAGAGACCACCACAGACGACATATTATAGGGAGTAGGGATGTAAATTTGGCCCAGCTCAGCCCATGTCGAGCCTCACCAGTTCTTGCTAAAATTCGAATCGGGCTGCGCTGGCCCATGGGTCAAAAAATTAGGTCAAGCCCATACCCAAGCCCGGGGGTATTCGGGCCTCGGGCCGGCCTGACCTCGGGCTTGGGCGGGCGTGACTATTTTTTTTTGTTTTTTTAAATTTTTTCTACTAAAATTTTATTATTTTTCACTAAAAAATACACTAGGCCTCGGGTGGACCGGGCTTCAAGCCGGGCCCTAAATGGGCCTTAAGCGGGCCGATGAGATGGGCCACAGGTCGGGCTTTAAAATGATGCCCTAGGCCAAAGGGCTCAGGCCTGGGCCCAAACGGACCTAAATAGGGCGGGCCCATCACAGGTCACGGGCGGGCTTCGGGCCATCCACGGGCCGTGGGCCATTTTACACTTCTAGTAGAGAGAGAGGAATTGTTGTAATGAGACGGGACACAAATTATATATATATATATGTAGGTATTTTGGACATTTTGTCTAAGCAGGTTCTTATAGCCAATGTATTTGGAAAATTTTATTTCCACACACCACATTGTCTCTGTGTACATACTTAATAAACTTTATTTTTATCATAAATTTACCCTTAAATAAAATTATCAAAATAGACATCCATCCATACACTTAAACATCCAAAATAGAGATCTCTGTACACATCTTTTTCTTGTAAAAGCTCTCTGTGCACATCCACTGTTCATTGCCTACGTTATTCACATTCATTTTCACACTCTACTCTTTTTCACATTCTGTATTGCTACCTTCTTCCTCTACTATTTCTCACATTTTATTTTGCACCTTCTTCCTTCATTCTTTCTCATATACTCCATTGCCTACTTTCTTTCTCCATTATTTCTCACACACTAGACTCCATTGCTAACATTCTTCCAATGTTCACTCATTAGGTTACCATTGTTTGTCAAACAAAACTTGATGGAAGATTTGCCAAACAATTCAAAAAACCAGGAGGATATGCAAAACAACCAATGCAGCGACGGAAAGGTAACTTTTTTTGCTAAGAAATTGGTTTATGTAATTTCTATTTGCGATCACCATTTGGCAAACCAGTGCCGAATCTATAGACAGTATACGGAAAATAACAATTGAATATGAATAATAGTTTCAGAAGTAAAATATTGAATTAAAACTTAAAATTCGAAAGTACAATATCGAATGGTCTAAAGTAATTCGATTGCTGGTTTCCGAATGAGTTAAAATGATTCGGCAAACTAGTACCGAATGGTTGTTTTTCGTCTCAATGTGTGCCAACTACGAACAGCTATCTGTAGACACCCCATTTTTTACCGACCTTAAGACTCAGACGTCACCGATTGAGCGCTCGGTGATATTGCATATTGTGCTCGTTCAGAAGTCTCAGAGTCTCGGCTGCGAGCCTTGCCTCCGAACCTCCGGACTTTCGGGTTTTTCTGTGCTTTGCCTCGGTTTGCGAACCAGGCTCTGTTTTCTCTGTTTTCTCTTCCCGAAGGGAGGGAGAGGTCTCGTGGATCATCTCTCAGTGGCCGTAGGCTACGTTTCGTGGTCGTAGGCCATTTTTCCCATTTCGGAGCCCGGTTCCCGATTTTCGGAGCCGTCGGCCGTGTGCCTCGGTTCGGGACCGCTCAACCACCTCCGTTTGCTCCGGTTTTTGGCATACATCTTATTTACTCCCTTTTGAGGGACACTGTGGTCCGAGAGACCAACTTCGTGGTCGAACACCCCTTCCGGTGTCTAATAGTCAGTTTTCGGGGCCCCGGGCTGCGCGTTTTGGCCGCCGAACCTTCATTTTGCATTGGTTTTGGTTCATTTTTGGTGGAGGCCTCATTTTCATTGTTAGAAAGGTCGTAGAGGGGTGGGAGGCCAGTAATTGTTCTGAAAACCAGTTTTATTCCTTCATCGCCCTCCGTCACCCATTTTTCTCACTTCAAAACCAATGTTGACCATCCTTGGGCCATTTTCTTTAAACCTAAACCCTATACTTGTGTTGTACACACCTGGGAGGCCACCAATATCACATAGCCGGCCAGTAATTGTGTGTGACCCTTTTGAACCCCTCATAAAAGTGGGCTTTTCTCTCTCCTGGTTCACTTTCTCCAGTTTTTGACTACATGGTTGTGTTGTGCACACATTGGAGGCCACCAATCTGGGGTGGCCGGCCACTAATACTGCTTGAACCTTTTGACCGTTGGCCGGCCGGCCATGGGGAGGGCCGGCCGGCCACCTGCAACTTAAATACCAGGCCGGCCTTGCTCCCCTCGTCTGGTACATTACAAATCTGTATTTTGTTTCCCCCCAGATTGTGTATCCGGGGGGCTGCACTTTTGGGGGGAAATTTGAAATCCATTTCCCCCCCTTTTCTCCCCCCTCTTTTGCCTATATAACCAGCACTCCCAGCTATGTTTGGGGGGTTGGAAAAATTGCCTAAGAGCTTTACATACATACACCTTCCTCTCCCTCTCCTCCAACCTTCAAACCCTCAAGTCCTACACCCCACTACACCACCACATAGCACCACCTCCCCACCATCCTTTCCAACATTTGGAGCTGGTTTTCCAGAGGCAAGGAGCACCTTTTCTCAAGCCAAGAAGCTGTTGAAGTTTGGTCTACAAGGGTGAGCCACACTTTTCCTCTTCCTAAGCTTCTTTTGCATGCTTTCTAAGCCATACTTGCTTAAATTTTTGGGCTCCGACCCTAACTGAAAATAGCATTATTTTGAGGTCTTTTTCATGTTTGTTTTAGGGTCCTTCCATGTTTAAGGTCTCTAGCTACCACTTGCTTCTTTACCTCTCTTGTATGCTTCTTTCTTGCATAGTATTTTAGGCTCATTTGTAAATTGTTTTGAGCTTGATTATAAACTTCAAAGTAGCTTATTTTGAGCCCTTATTCAACATTGTTGAAGGGCTCTTCACTGTTTGAGGTTTCCTTTTTACACTTGCCTCTTTACCCCTCTTTTGGCCTTATTTTTGCATGCTTTGTTATCCCCTTATGCTTATATTTTTGGGCTCTGGTCTGAACTGTAAATAGCCTTATTTTGACCCCCTCTTCATGTTTGATCAAGGGTCTTTTGTTGTTTGAGGCTTCTTTTTTGCTCTTTGTGTTTAAACCTCTTTTTAGGCCTTATTTTGCATAGTATTTTAACCTTGCATGTGCACTGTTTTGGGTTTGGTCACTAACTGTAAAATACCATGTTTTGGGCCCCTCTTCAACTTTGTTGAAGAGCCCTCCTCTTTTTGAGGCCAGCAACCATCACTTGCTTCTTTGCCTCCCTTTTGGCCCATTTCTTGCATAATGGTTTAGCTATACTTGTGTTTGTTTTCGTGGCTTGTCATAAGCTGTAAAGTGCTTCATTTTGAGCCCCTCTTCAACTTTGTTGAAGGTTTCTTGGCCATTTAGGGCCAGCAGCTGCTACTTGCTTCATTATCTCTCTTACGGGGCCATTTTTGCATGCTAGCTTAGTCCTATTTGTATTCACTGTTTGGCCTTGCTTAAAGCTGTAAATATGCTTGTTTTGGGACTGTCTTGATTCTGTCTTCATACTTCATTTTCAAATAATGCATGTTTTGTATAGCTATAAGTCATTCCATGCGCCTAGTTTCGAGTTTCGAGTCTCATCTCATGCATCGGGTGCCATGTTTCTATGATTCGGGGCTGTTTTGCATCACATTTCAGTGCTGAAATTCATGTGTTTAGATGCCATGTTCCATGCCTTGCCATGCTTTGGTAGAATGGCCTTTGTGCCTTAGGTTCGGTCCTCGGTTTGCGTGCATGTGTGCACGCATTTCGAGTATCTCATTTTCATCTAATGGCCTCTGATGTGAGTGTGGCTGAGGTCCACTCATGTTGGTGTAAGCCCATATTACATTGTGTATGCCATCTTAGTCCTTTGCATTGCGTATGCTAGGTTGTATGTTAGAGCATCGTACATGCCATGTTACATCGTGCATTGCGTATGCCATTCCATAGCATTGAGTATATTAGGTTGTATCTTAGTTGCATTCATGCATGTCATGCATATTGCATTGCGTTTGGGATAGGAGTTAGCCCGAGCACGGGAAACGAGATACGTTTCGTACTTCGAGTGACGGAACGTGTCTTAATTCCCCAGTCGCCGACACTCCGGATTACCCATGATGGAGTTTAGGTCTTGTTGTGTTTATACGTGCATTCATTTCATATTGAGTTGTGCAGTTCGACTCCTCGGCCATCATGCATCGAGATGCGTGATTGGTGGCGCGAGGATCGAGGCATGCATACATATGTGAAAATACATTGCTATGCCCCTTTCCTGCTCTCTGTTGTAGCAAATCAAGAATTAGCAGCCTTCCGGAACTTGGCGCGCTTTCCAAGAATAATTGCAAAACAGAGGCTAATTGGGGCATCCCAGTGGATTTCCGCGCAAGGCAGCCCAAACATACATCATTCATCAGAGTCGAGGCAGTCCCCGGGCTTACATGCCAATTTATAGCTTTCCTAGTTTAATTTGTTAATTAATTAGATTTTTGTATTTATTCGGAACTGTATTATTTATTTGGGACTGTATATTATTTATTCGGACCCTCCGAGCGAGGGCAATATTGTAATAAGTGTGCGTGCGTGTGATGTATATCTTCCAACCCCACGTCTTTCTCCCTTTTATTTACCAGCTTATGATGGTTAGATTAGGGCATGTTTCAATTAGCATACAGTATGATAGCATGTCTGCATTCATTCATCTGTCTTGCATGCACCGGGCTCGGCGCATCATACTAACTGCATCTGTATTTCAATTCCAAATTGAATACTTGTTAACTGTTGCATCTCATATGCCATGTTTAGGATAGCCGAGCCTGCTATAGTTACATTTTTGCATGTGTTGCATTAGGCATTTCTGTATACTTAGGATCATGCATGGATTACTAATCAGTTTCTGTTTTGGCTTGGAGTACTCGGTGAGTTTTTACGCTTTAGCATCCTTGCATGTGTGTGAGTGATTGCTATGATAGCATGCTTACCATGAGGCTATGTGCTTATGTGATATAACTGCCTGAATGCCTGTGGGTGAAGGTTGGGTTATTTGAATTGGAACAATGCATTGACTGTGAGTTTTAAGCCCACTAGATAGTGGCAAAACCATGCTGTTCTAAGCCTACCTGAGGGTGGAAAAATCTGCATTTTAAGCCTACTTACGAGTAGCAAACCATCTTTCAAAAAACAAACATGAAATGTTTTGTTCCAATTCAGGCGACCCGGTCTATACTTGTATGCTGTGCGCATCACATAGTAAATCTAGGCTAATAACCGGAATAAGAACGCATAATGTTTTCAAAACTAGATATCATGGTTAGTAGAGGCCGATCTTTGATCGGGCGAGCGGGGGTGCTCACGAAGTGACCTTCCCCGATCGTACCCAAGTTCCCGAGCCGAGGCAACTTTGGTGATGACGGACACGTGGCCTTAGGCAACGAGTCAGGGTTTCCTAAATTTCCCAAAATAAAATATTTAGGTGGCGACTCTGCATCTGGCAAAGCAGTCCATGTTTGGCACTTCTTTCAAAAATCTATTTTCTCAAAACGATTTGTCGGATTTGGACTCTTTGGTTCAGATTAAGAACCGTGACACGAATCGAGTCCGAACTGTAGCGAGGTCCCCCGCGGGCTTGTTACACTATCGAAAATGGAAAAAAAACTAACCTAGATTGCATGTTATTTTATATAATGATGGGCAACATTCATTCACCTTATAAGTAATTTACGGCCGGAGAATGGCTACCGAAGATGCTTGTCGATCTTCTTCAATGTCGGTCCCCAACAAAAGAGGCTACAGGCTACCGGAGAATGCCTGTTAGAGATGGACAAGTTGGACAATGATGGAGAGGCTGGACCGTGCATGGTGGAGGGTAGGATGTGCAAGTTGAAAGGAGAGCTATTTTGGGAACTTGTGTAGACTAATATGAGGGTGTGCACACATTTTTTATTAAATGAGTATATTTGGAATGTGGAGTGTGTAGACTGAGATAAATACCTAAAAATCAAATTACTAGGTGTGTGGACTGAGAAATAATGTGCACAGAGATAATGTGGTGTATGAAAATAGAATTTCTCAATGTATTTTGGGCAAATTACTTGGAAGTCCTATTTAAAAGATGATAAGTCTATTTAGTCCCACAACCTTTTGAATACTCTCAAAAGTCCACTAAATATTTTTCTTCTTCATTCTTCTCTATGTTCGTTTTTCTCTACTTCTTTCTCTTCCTGATTTTTGGTGACCGGCAACCATGCCTTGCTTTTTCTCTTTCTCTTTCTGATATATAGTCACCGGTGACCGACGACCATTATTGCTTAGGGTTCACCGGCAACCACTGACCATTGATTTTTTACTTCACCCTTATCGACGGCGAAAAAGACGAGTTTCTGACAAAAAAGATTAGTAGATCTACTCAGATCTACATCAAATCTGAGTAGATCTACATGAGATTTGACTAGATCTAAATAAAAAATAGTTGCTAGAATACAATATTCTCTCTATATCTGTTTCTCTCCTTCGATTTCTCAATTTTTCTACATTTTCTTTGTTACACACTTCTATTTTCCTATTTTAAGGAAAAAAAATTTCAAGTTCTGAAAAAAATTGTTTTTAAGTTTTAGTTATAAGCGGTGAAAACTGTAAAATTTTATAGTTTCAGATTTTTTGGTACTGAAATGAATCATACTTTAAAATTGTAAAATTTTACAGTTTCATAACATTCTTTAAAATTGTAAAATTTTACAGTTTTATAACATGTGTTTCTAGTTTGATTAATAAGGGTAAATGTTTAATAGAATCATTCTTTGAAACTGTAAAATGTTACAGTTTCAAAACTTACTTTTCAGTTTGATCAATATCGGAGATTATTTGGTTAAACCCTATAAAAATTGAAAAATAATATATACTTTTTCATTGTTGTTTGTTGTTGTTATCTATTTATTTTTTCCCCTTTCAGTTTATCAATATTTAGTACATTTTGCTATATTTTTCACTATAATTTCTCAATTTTTTCTTCTTCTTCTTTTTTTTTTTTTTTTTTCCCAAAAAAATCATAGACTTTCCAGTGAGTCTCTAATAATGTTCTTGATGTTCAACGAACATTCTGGACATTTCGGCGACTTCTAATAACATTCAGAACACTCCGGCGATACTCCAGCGACTTTCCGGTGCTGTTGAATATTCCGGCAAGTCTCCGGTGACCGTTTGTCCGAAGTTCAGTGATGGTGAGATGTAACAGCGTTTTTAAAGTTATAAAAAAAATATATATATATATTTTTTTGTAACAAATATTTTATTTTGGGATTAGATAAATTTTAAACTTTATATATAAGATTTACTAGTAAGTGCCCCATGTATTTTAAAGTTTGGACTTTTAGCCCAACAAAATTTAATTTTGAAGTTATGAATCAAGTACCCTTATATATGAACAAGTAAATATTAATCATTTTAATTATAAAAATCATATAAATATATTTTGTTGGATGCGTTCTAAAAAGGATGCAAATGATAGATTTTTGTTTTTAAGAAAGTCAAAACTTACCAATTTAGGCTGAGGCCATTTTGGCAACCAACAAAAAAAAAAAAAAAAAAAAAAAAAAAAAGGGTCACATCATTTTTCAACCTTTTTTTGTTTTTAGTAATTTTTTTTAAAATTCTACCAAAATTTTTATTTTTTAGGTCCGTCTTGTCGAGGTTAATCTAAAAAGTATATTTGTTTTAAAAAATTTCAAAAAAAAATCACTAAAGATAAAAATAAACAAAAAAACATTATTTATTTTGACTTTTTTTTAATCTTTTTTAGATTTTTTAAAAAACAATTATAATTTTTCAGTTCATCTTTGCCGAGCTAAATTTAGAAACCTAATTTTTTTTTAAAAAAAATTCATTAAAACTGAAAATAAACTTAAAAAAAATCAAAAATACACTTTTCAAAACACCCCTCAATGTAAGTAACTTTATATTTAAATAAAGAATTCAATGATAGAGACATTTTTGTATTGCCATCGCAGTCCAGTGCTATCCATGTCGCACCTGCTGTCAAGGATTCTTTCATCCAGGCTCCACCAAGGAGGAAGCATTGAAAAACTAGGTCGTCTCATTATCAGTCATCTTTTAAGAATATGTGTATATGGATTGTTTTTGTGTCTACACTTCTCCTATTAACGAGTCTGATTTCTCTTCAATTCTATTGGAGAATCCTTCAATATTTCACTAAAAAAATACTTTGTGGCTCAAATTTGCGTGACTCGAATGTATTAAAACGATATTGTTTTACACTCAAAATACATCGTTTTAAAACATTCAAACCATTCGAATCAAGAAATTTCGAACCACTTAACATTGTTGATTTCATAATAAGCGACGCATCAACCCTTAAAATATTTAACGGACAAGATCTCTACAAACTAACCAGCTCATTTCTTAGGTTCGAACATTGCCTCTTCAAGCTAAATTCACGCTGACGGGGCAATCCAAATCCCGATACCATAAAAGACAAAATAGCTTTGTTATATTATAAAAATAATATTACTATAAATAAAAATACTATTTATAGATATATATATATATTTTATTCGTTTTTACTTATATCAATGACTCAATTAAAATGCAATTATTTTCAAATACAAAATGTTTATTCTACTTAATATCTTTAATTTGATTTGCATTAATTCTGCCATTTATTCAAGTAATTTTTTCTTTGCCAAATTATCCAAGGCCTATGCTTCTCTGAATGCAATTGTAAGTGTTATGCCAACTGGTAAAGATTTTTGCTAAGATCTTTGATGTCAACATTGACAAATTATTGATAGAGGTGGTAAGATTTTTTTTGTTTTTTTAATGTTCAAATTAACTTATTATTGATGGTAATTTTAGGAGAAAGGCTTTGATACACAACCTCTATCATAAGAAAAATTATAATTATAAATTTTTATAATATTAGTTACAAATCATTGTAATTATATGAAAATCTTTAACGTCCGTTAGAGTAAGTAAGCTTGAAAAGGCACTGTTCAAGCCTAATGAATGAGTTGCCTAATTTGTGAAGATCATGATCGTTAAATATTTTAAGTGTTGATGTGTCACTTTATCGTGAAAGATCAAAAGTCATTCCTCTCACATAATATTCATGCAGTTTGTGAAAATGCAGATATAAACAGCATACAAATGTATATCAATTCAATATTACAGAACCACAATCAGTATAACAGCATACATTCAAACCCAAAGTAAGTAACTTAGCCCATTCATTCTTCAATTAAACTCAATCAAAATCAGTTGTCAAGCAAAACAGAGACATTCAACTGATCATAAAAATACAATCCGTCTGAAACGTCAAATAATAATAATAAGAAGTTCTACTTTTTTTTTCCTCATTCAAGCCATATATCCATAACTTCCGTAATCAAACTATACCATCTAAACACACAAGCATCCATACACAATATAACCATCGTTAAAACTTATTTCAAAGACAACAAAAGTGTCGAATTGATACGAACTACTATTTGTTGATTGATTCAACCAAGCATTTAGAAATTTCAGTAGGAGATGCACAGATGCAATCTTAGACGGCGAATAAAATATTCCCAGAATTCAAGGTCAACATGATAAAATATTTTCAACATGCCTACTTCATTCTCTTAAAATCCCAATCTAATTTGGCAATTTTTACAGTGAGATCAGTAGGCCTCCAATAAAACCATCCAAATTCCCAATAATAGAGAAAAAAGCCCAGGAGGAAGTCTATTGTCCAGTTTTTTTCATTTTAACAAATGAAATTATTCTCCTTAAAATCCAAAATTTTCCAATAAAAATAAACAATAAGAGATGTTACTGACAGGATATGAAGTTCAAACCACACTGGTGCTGGCTCAAGAAATCCTTTTGCGCTTCTCTTTAAGTGAATTGAATGCAACTATCCAATAACAAATATACAAGGTCAACAAGCAAACAACTACTAATGAGTCCATAAATTAAACGAAGAACAGAATACTAATCCATCAGCTACAATACAACTGATAATTAAAATCAAACAAAAGCCATAGTTTCAAAGTTTTGGCAAAACTGTATTTTCAGGATATAAACTTAAAATGCATTAAATTAACTAATTATCGGAAATGGCTTGCCAGAGCTTTCAATAGTAGCAATCTCAGCAAGAGCCAGTGCTGTAATATTTCTGACCTCCTGATTCTCATCCTTGCAACCATGTTCAATGTTTTCTAGCAGAGCCCTCAAGCGCGGATAAATAGCACAGCCCATTGAATAAGCAATCTCCTGAACAATTTTGATGCCAGTGCAACGAACTTGCCAAAGTTTATTACTCTGACACACATATTTCAAGAATGGCAGGAGTGCAGGCATACCAATTTCCATCAAGAATGGCAAGAGTGCAGGTACACCAAGTGCCGAAGCAACAACACTCAAGGTTATTGCAGTTACGTTCTTCACATGCTCGTCGGCATAGCGGCTATCAATACCTGAACGCATCAAAGTAACCATAGTTTCCGGGCCAACTGCCTTGCTGATATTGTAAATGATCATTGTCCCTGCTTCACGGATCTTATAATCTTGACGAATCAACGAGGGCTGAACTAACACAAAAATTGAGCTTACATGAGGATAAACCAACGGACCAAATTCAGACAGCACACTAACAATAACCCCAACCAAAAAGTTTCTCTCCCCCTCATCTTCCCATGTGAGTTGCCTAAGCAACCGCAGAATAGGATTCATTAATGTCATGCTATCAAACTCACGAGCCTCCTGGGTGAGCACTCTCCAAGCAGTTGTTTCCTTTTGCGGGTTTGTCCCATACTTAATATTGAACAAAAGTTTTATATATTTTCGCTCTTTCTGGCCTTGAGGAGACATATCCACATTGACATCATTAGATAATACACTAAATAATAATTCAGAATCCTCTAGCTTTATGAATGACTGCCTAACAGGCAACTCCATTAGAACAACATCAAACTGTTGATCCTTATTTTCCTCAGGAATTGCATAACCAATAGTTCCTAATGGAGTTTGGGTTGTTTCCATGTAACAATTCTCCTCCACCTCAGTCTTAACCGATATTGATTGCTTGTTACGGCCATAGATATCAAGGGATGCAAATTGTTGCTCCATCTTTTTACTCCCTCCTTGGATTTTTCCAATCTCAGAATGGTGTCAATTTTGCTTGAATTCGAACTACAATTCCTCTTCCTTCAAAACCCTAACTTTTTTTTTATTATTTTCAAAAGTTTCAGTCTTTATCTCTCTTTCAGTATCAAATAGATTCACACAAAACCTAAAACACAGAAATCATAGTCTCAAAATCAATTGAAAAAAAGGAAACAAAACAATACTGCAAATTCTAAAAAGAACCCCAAAAAAAAAAAAAAACAATTAAAAGGAAAAACAATCCAAACAATGAAACTAGGGTTTACAAGGAAGAAGGGTTTTACTGACCTGTTCTGCTTTGTTCTGTTCTTCAGCTTCGTAGGGGTGAGACTGAGAACCGAAATCTGATATAGTTTCTACTTTTTACTAGATTATTACATTCCGAAACGAAGAAGGAAACTGGTTTGCTTCTCATATCGATCTCTTTCTATTGAGAAAGGAGTAATGCTTTATAGGTTTGTTCGTCAAGTGAATTTATGTAATTAACTTTCCTTTTTTTCTTTTTTTTTTTTCTTTTTTGGGTAAATTATAATAAATCTCCTTAAATTATTGACATATTTCCATTTTGGAAAATTCTAACCTAATGCATTCTTAATTATATTCTTTTCTCATTTAATTATGATCAACTTTCTTTTTTTTAGTTATAATTCATAAATTCTTTAATTATTCCTTATGTTATATTTAATTATGACATTTTTTTTAAAAAAAAAATTAGTCAAGACTTAAAAAGCATAAAATTATGTTATTTTTTTCTTTAATTATAAGGTGTATATAGTACACACTTTTTAAGCGATGTGTACCATAGTGGTTCCATTGAATTTTGCACTATTAAATTTCAAAATTTAACAGTTAATTACTTCAAATGAGAATGTTTATGAACATGATTCACCCGACTAACTCGGCAAAATCGATCTGCAAAAGCCGAGATTCTATGGTTTCAAATTAGTTAGCAATCGACTGCGAATGTTCATGTTATAAATTTCAATTTCACAGTCAGTTTGCAAGTTTAAAATCACTCCACCCGCGACACCCGAGCCGATTGTAATAAATAAATAATATATATATATAGGGCCTTGCTACATCTTCCTAATTTTTGGTCCCCTAATCCCCTTAAATTTCAAACCAAGGCAAAAATATATATATATATATATTTGCCCAAAACGACGTCGTTTTGGACATTAAGGGGATTAGGGGGGTATTTTTAGGGGGACAAATCATTTTCCTATATATATATACATACAGATAATGTCTCCTTATAAATTTTGCATTGTAATATTTTAGATAATTGTTTCACTAAGTGATAAAAAAAATAGCATGAGATTAAATGTTTTTACGTCTCTACTTATTGGTTTGATTCAACTATCCAATAAAATCAAGAATATTAATAATTTTTTCTAATTTTAAAACTGAGAACATTATCAGTTTTTTTCATTTTTAAAGTTTTTTTTCAGTTTTGCACATCAATGTTCCATCATCATGTTTCTTTATAGACACAAAATTTTCAATTTTGCACAAAAATAATTTAGTTTTTTAATTTTTTTAAATATATATATTTGCACATAATTTTTTTTTTTTTAGATTTTTCAATTTGAAAATTGATATTTTAAAGTTTTAAAAATCAAAATAAATATCAAATCATCATATTTCTTTATAGATAATTATAAATGATGAACAATCATTGTTTAAAGGGTAATTCCGACTATTAAAAATTTAATGGGACTTAAAGGTCTAAAATCTCTTAATTAGGAGTATAAGTTCATAAATTAGGACTTATATGTAAATGCCCTTAATATATATATATATACAGGTAGTGTCTTCTTATTCTGCCAACCTAATTGCATTTATACCTCACTTTATTATTAACGCTCTACTCTCTACTCCATTTATTACTCTATTAAGAAAATCAACAATTAATCACTTCAAATGGGGATGTTTATGAACATGATATACCGAACTAACTCGGTGAAACTGGTCCCAAAAAATCAAGATTTTACGGTTTCAAATTAGTAAGCGGTTGAATGTGAATGTGAATGTGGATGTGAATGTGAATGTTATAAAATTTAAATTTCATGGTCACCTTGCGGGTTTAAAGTTACTCCACCCGCAATACCCAAACAGACCTTAAAAAATAAATAATTAATGTATATACAAGTGGTGTCTCCTTATTTTGCCAACCAATTATATTTATACCTCACTTTATTTCCAACACTCCACTCTCTCTGCTCCATTTATTTCTCTCTTAAGAAAATCAACAATTAACCACTTCAAATGGAGATGTTCATGAACCCAATTTACCTGATTAATCTAGTGAAATCGATCCAAAAAAATCGAGATTATATAGCTTCAAATTAGTAAGCGGTCGACTATGGATATTCATGTTATAAAATTTTAATTTCACGGTCATTTTGTGGGTTTAAAGTCACTCCACCTGTGGGAGCCGAATATACGGATAGATCGGAAGGGGCATGTCTTACTGACATTAACCGGACGTCCAGTAAATATTAATCGGCCCCATCCTGCAAGTCTAGGATGGGCCGAATACGATACGTAAGTCGATTAATAAAGATCGTTGGGGGCCGAATATAAGAACAAGTAATGATTGAAAACCAAGCTTAGGCCCCGAGGCCTCAGGAGGAACAGCTATAAATAAAGAAACAACGTTCTTGGAAAGGGGTAAGAAAAAAAAAAGAATACACTTCACTAAACTTAGTAAACAAGCTTTCTTAAGTAGAAGAACTGACTTGCCCGTCGGAGTGCTAATCCCGGCACCCCCGACCGGAATATCTGTCTTTGCAGGTGACTAGCTGAGAATCAAGAGCGTCTTCCCGGATCAGAAGAGTATTTCCAAAAACCACTTCCCCACAATTGGCGCCGTCTGTGGGAATACTCAAATACATCCATGGAAGGCGTGACGCAAGATCCTCCGATAGCCACCGACGAGACTATACAGAGAGACGACATCACCCCGGCAGATCTGCTCGGGAAAGAAACCGTCGCTGCAAGACGCGCCTTGAATTTTGATTCACCAGAGACTTCAGCGCAGGAGACGATGCAAGCCATCATAGAACAAGCTAAACAGAATGAGCAAAGGCTGGAAAATATGCTCGCAGAAAATGAACGCCTCCGACAAGATTTGGCCCTGGAAGTAGCAAAATCCAAAGAAGCCGCGCGCCAAGATCCCGAACGATCCCTGAGGGCAGGTAAACAACGACCTCGAGCCCGATCAAGGAAAACTGATAGCAACTCCAATTCATTATCCACGGAGCATAACAAGGGATGCTCAGACACTTCCAGCTCCTCTGAAAAAAACCCACATATAAAGAACAAGCGCAGAAGAAGTAGTTCAGGCGAAGAGGATCGGCACGATCCTTTTATCCGACGAATTGCGAGGGCGACCCTGCCCAAGAAGTTCAAAGCTCCGTCATTTACTCTCTACGACGGAAAATCGGACCCCACCGATCATATACGTCACTACAAGCAGGCCATGACGTTGCATGCAGACAATGAAGCCCTCATGTGCCGCATATTCCCCAGCAGTTTGGGGCCACTAGCTGTCAGATGGTATTACAAGCTGGAGCCGGCTTCGATCAGAAGTTTCTATCAATTGCAAAAATCCTTCAGGGCCAGGTTCATCACCAACGAGGTACAGCCGAAACAGGCCGACTCTCTCTGGGCCATACAAATTCAACCGGGAGAAACGCTGAGAGCATATTCGGCGCGATATTGGGAGTGCTTCAATCTCGTTGACGACGCTTGCAACGACTCCATGGCCGTTACCGCCTTCAAAATGGGACTACATCCTGACAGTACTCTTCGCAACTCCCTGACCAGAAGACCCCCCAAAACAGTCTGGGCGTTGATGAAGAAAGTCGAAGAGTATTGCAAAGTGGAAGACGATTCCCTGAGGATCAAAGCTAGTCAAGCGTCCACCAAATCGGGACCTCCTGACATTGCTCAGCCGATAAGCTCCGTGCCACCTCTGAGCCCCGAGCCACGACAACGTGCTAAACGGGACAAAAGGCGGGACTCTCGCCGATCGAGTGATCAATGCTCCCATCCGACGAATGAGCAATTGCAAGTCGACAGTAAGCGCTTGAGGCACGCCGACAAAAAGTACACGGAACTGTCAGAGCCAATCATCGCTGTAATGACCAAAATCCAACACCTTCCATTCTTCAAATGGCCGTCAAAGATGGTGGGACCACCCGATACACGACGAAGGGACCGGAGGTGCGAATATCACAGAGATCACGGCCACGAAACAGAGAGTTGCTACGCATTAAAAGACCACCTGGAGGAACTGGTGCAAGACGGCCGTCTGCAGCAGTATGTGAAACAGGGAAAGCCAACCAAGGCATTAGCATTAAGGCAGGACTCTCCCCCACTTGGCGTGATCCACGTAATTTACAGCCTACCTACACTCCCGGCCATGCACACAATTCGATCGCACCCAACTTTACAGGGGCGCCGTACTTCGACTGACCGGTCCGAAGAAGCTCCGACAATTGCCTTCAACGACTCCGACCTCAATGACGCAACGACTTCCCACATTGATCCGTTGATCATTGGATTACGCGTAAACCGGTTCATCATTGAACGAATCCTCATAGATCCAGGGAGTAGTTCAGAGGTCATGTACTATCAAACTTTCGTCAAGCTCGGTCTCAACGAGACAGATCTATCTCCGGCACCTCACCCACTGTTCGGCTTTAATACGAACCCGGAATACCCATTAGGCAAGGTCACATTACCTGTTCGAGCAGGGTCTAGAACGGTCGAAGTGGAATTCCTGGTCGTGAAGCTCCCCTCGCCATATAATGCTATAATGGGAAGAACCTGGCTGCATGTCATGAAGGCCGTCCCAAGCACCTACCATCAGATTCTGCGTTTCCCAACAACCCACGGCATTGAAGAAATACGTGGTTCCCCCCAATCGGCACAAGCAGAGTTCTAACGAAAACCCTATCACTGACCCGATCTGTGGGCTCTGATAACTGTAAATATATTTCGCCTCTGCAATATGAACTACTTTTCCTCGACGCTGAAAATCATATGTCGATTCCCAGTGGGGCATTTATCACAATTGGCCAATTTAAGTCTCCGGATTCGGAGCGCCCTTCGTGTATCACGATTGGCCAAACCAAGTCTCCGGATTCGGAGCCCTCTTTGGCGTTTGCCGCCTTAGGGCCGATTAAGTCTCCGGATTCGGAGCCCCCTTTGGCGCATGCCGCCTTAGGGCCGATTAAGTCTCCGGATTCGGAGCGCCTTTCGTGTATCACGATTGGCCAAACTAAGTCTCCGGATTCGGAGCCCCCTTTGGCGCATGCCGCCTTAGGGCTGATTAAGTCTCCGGATTCGGAGCGCCCTTCGTGTATCACGATTGGCCAAACTAAGTCTCCGGATTGGGAGCCCCCTTTGGCGCTTGCCGCCTTAGGGCCGATTAAGTCTCCGGATTCGAAGCGCCTTTCGTGTATCACGATTGGCCAAACTAAGTCTCCGGATTCGAAACCCCCTTTGGCGCATGCCGCCTTAGGGCTGATTAAGTCTCCGGATTCGGAGCGCCCTTCGTGTATCACGATTGGCTAAACTAAGTCTACGGATTCGGAGCCCCCTTTGGCGCATGCCGCCTTAGGGCCGATTAAGTCTCCGGATTCGGAGCCCCCTTTGGCGCTTGCCGCCTTAGGGCTGATTAAGTCTCCGGATTCGGAGCGCCCTTCGTGTATCACGATTGGCCAAACCAAGTCTCCAGATTCGGAGCCCCCTTTGGCGCATGCCGCCTTAGGGCCGATTAAGTCTCCGGATTCGGAGCGCCCTTCGTGTATCACGATTGGCCAAACCAAGTCTCCGGATTCGAAGCCCCCTTTGGCGCATGCCGCCTTAGGGTCGATTAAGTCGCCGGATTCGGAGCGCCCTTCGTGTATCACGATTGGCCAAACCAAGTCTCCGGATTCGGAGCCCCCTTTGGCGCATGCCGCCTTAGGGCCGATTAAGTCTCCGGATTCAGAGCCCCCTTTGGCGCTTGCCGCCTTAGGGTCGATTAAGTCTCCGGATTCGGAGCGCCCTTCGTGTATCACGATTGGCCAAACCAAGTCTCCGGATTCGGAGCCCCCTTTGGCGCATGCCGCCTTAGGGCCGATTAAGTCTCCGGATTCGAAGCCCCCTTTGGCGCTTGCCGCCTTAGGGCCGATTAAGTCTCCGGATTCGGAGCGTCCTTCGTGTATCACGATTGGCCAAACCAAGTCTCTGGATTCGGAGCCCCCTTTGGCGCATGCCGCCTTAGGGTCGATTAAGTCTCCGGATTCGGAGCGCCCTTCGTGTATCACGATTGGCCAAACCAAGTCTCCGGATTCGAAGCCCCCTTTGGCACATGCCGCCTTAGGGCCGATTAAGTCTCCGGATTTGGAGCCCCCCTTTGGCGCATGCCGCCTTAGGGACGATTAAGTCTCCGGATTCGGAGCCCCCTTTGGCGCATGCCGCCTTAGGGCCGATTAAGTCTCCGGATTCGGAGCGCCCTTCGTGTATCACGATTGGCCAAACCAAGTCTCCGGATTCGGAGCCCCCTTTGGCGCATGCCGCCTTAGGGCCGATTAAGTCTCCGGATTCGGAGCCCCCTTTGACACATACCGCCTTAGGACTGATTAAGTCTCCGGATTCGGAGCGCCCTTCGTGTATCACGATTGGCCAAACAGTCTCCGGATTCGGAGCCCCCTTCGGCGCTTGCCGCCTTAGGGCCGATTAAGTCTCCGGATTCGGAGCGCCCTTCGTGTATCATGATTGGCCAAACCAAGTCTCCGAATTCGGAGCCCCCTTTGGCGCATGCCGCCTTAGGGTCGATTAAGTCTCCGGATTCGGAGCCCCCTTTGGCGCTTGCCACCTTAGGGCCGATTAAGTCTCCGGATTCGGAGTGCCCTTCGTGTATCACGATTG